>CM041539.1:334761-439761 GCA_023238725.1 Scortum barcoo
TCGAATGACAGGAAACATCTGAATTATTAAGCACAGAGAATCTTCCTGTTTCAGTCAGGCGCTCAGCTTCTAACAGCTAATGAAACCCACTGAATCATATCAGACCCAGAACTCATCTAACCACTCCACCTGCTCCTGCTCCTGCTGCTGCTGCTGCTCACACCTTGATTCTCATATCTGGCTTTCTTGTTGCTGCTCCTCCTAATGCTGCCACCGCTGCTGCTGCTGTTGTTGCTGCTGCTGCTGCTGCTGCTGCTCCTGCTCCTGCCTCCCTGCTGAACTGCAAAGTTGTTAATGACACAAACTTTTGAAACGTCCCCGTCTTCGGAGCAGCTGTAGCACCCATATTGTGCACCTGCAGTTTTTGGTTTGTAACAGCGGAAAATGTTTTTGAGACCGAGCCCAGACTCTGCGAGTCGTCTCAGTGATGCTTTCAGGCCGTCTTCATTAATTTTGCCCTGTTGATCATAGACTGTGGTAAACACAAAGGCAACATCATTATTCCAGTTGCGAATGACGTTGTTTTTAATTTCTGGAATGATACTTAAGTCACCACTGGCGGCTGTACACTGTGCACATGGGGAGAGGTACGAGTAGAGGAGCAGGAAGTTTCCCTTTCTGTTCCCAACCAGTGCCATTGCAGGTTTTGCAGAACTCGAAGTTCTGCGTGTTCAGGTTCTGCAGGTCCAGAGATGACCACTGTGTTGTCATAGTACACATCACCTTGCTTTACCATCATATTCAGAAGTGTTTTATCCTGAAGGATTTGATCAAGCTTGTGTTCGTCGCGCTGCAGTGGGACGTTAGCAGCCAGACAGTAGTGTCCTCCTATGTTGTACCTGTTGAAGGACAAAGAACTTTAACACAGCTGAGATCATTGCTATCAGCATGATGATTGGATTATTCATCAATAAACTGACTCATTATTTCTACATTACGTGATTGGCTGACAGGTGACTGTGACAGTGAAAATAGCTCTTCTGAATGGAACCAAAAAACAAATCCTTAATAATAATCTACGGGTGTTCATAATCTAAACTAAACAGGATGTTTCTATATGAGTCAGATAGATGCAAATATAAATGTAGAAGATTTATACAAATTATTAAATCAACTAAAAAAAATAAGGTTTACTCAATTCCTTCTTATAAATTAAGGCTGAAAACAGTGAAAACAACAACAACAATAATGCAAACTTTAGAAATTTGGATGACTTAAACGTACTCTGTAGTGTTTTTAACTGCTTATCAAACAGTCTCTACATTCCCAGGCCTCTGTATGAGCTACATATCTGAGTATTTATGTTTCTAATAGTTCTTCTCGCTGCCACCGGCTCACATGTTACTGTCACATCAGACTAAATGGTGCTGGAGTTTGTTCTGGATCAGTTCAACTTTCTTTCACCTTTGACCACAGGGTCACCAAAATCAACATGAAAAGGTCACTAAGCTGCTTTAAATCACAGAAAATATATAAAAATTAGTTCTGTGTATTATCCACAGAAACACAGACTTCTCCACTGAATGGACTTGTGTTGTATTGTGGTTGAGGCAGGAATCTCAGAGAGATATGTCCAAACCTGGATACATAAAACTAAAAATATCTGACTGGACAGAAGAGAGGTGAAGATTGACACTTCTTGTTCTGTAAATGTTATGAAATGCAGTCACAATGTGAGTCCACTCACGTGCTTCTGATGGTCCAGGTGAGCGAACCTACACTTTCAGTCAGCCAGTTCACATCCACGGCACCCAGACTGGTTCCAGCTGAAAACAGGAAAACCAGCACCATCCAGGACCGGAGGTTCATCTGTACAGTTAATAACAGGAGAGAGAATAATTACAACAGCAATAGTCTGAAGTGCTGCCAGAAAACGACAAGAACAAAAGCTTTTTTTTTTGTTAAATGTAAACTAACAGGTCAGCGGTGTGTCTGCTGCAGATGCTCTTATTTTTAATAGTTTTTGTTGACCTCACAATTTATCAGTAAACCACAAACTCATAAACAATTATCTAAAACGTTTCTTACCTTCGCGGCTGTTTCCAACAATCTTCTCGTCTCAACAAACCGCAACAGAAAAAGGTACAAAATCAGATTATTGACTTAATTCAGCTCTGGACCACCTGCTGTTGGTCATTTATTTACCTGCTCAGGTGGAGGAAGGTTTCTGGTGTCTGCAGTTTGTGGAGGTGGTGATGTTGTCACAGCTTGCAGAGATTCAGGGGGATTTTTATAAAGAGGACAGGGGGCAGGACAACCAGTCCCATCTTAAACACAAAATGAGGAAGCTAAAAAAAAAAAAAAGAAAGACAAAGATGTTTTACCACGATTAAAAGCCCTTCTGTCCACTGGTAAAAATCTCCATATTTTTCCATATTCAACAATATTTTAATAATGATATAGTAAACCTTTTTTGGTTTTCAGTACAGACGGAGGCTGTAGTTTCAAAATCCTGTAAACCTGTTTTTAAACTAGATAAGTTTAAGTTTAAACTAGTTAGGTTTAAGTTCAAACTTGTTAAGTCATAGTGGTCTGAAGAATTTGTTTATAAATCTACACTCTAAAGTCTGAACTGGTTTAAAGTTGATATTCTGAGTCCTGTAAACCACCTTAAAATCTAGACTCTGTATCCTGTACCAGTTTAAAAATGGATTCTAAACACTGGACTTGTTAACCAGGTTAAACGCAGATTTAGACTCTGCATGTGGGTGGCTCATGGTCAATACAGACGTAAGAAATAATGTATGTGGTGTCTTTAACTGTCACATTGAGTCTAGATGATGGAAATCAGTGTATAAATTGGAGGATAGTAAGTCATCAGTTTGTAGACCTCTTGACCAGAATAAATGGTGCTGATACAAATCCTGGATAACTTTCTGACTGAAGTCACAGTTTTTAAAGACATTTCTTCTGAAATGAGAGAAATATCCTCCTACTTATAGAGATCTGATGGCCTTGTGTAAAAGCTGGACTCTGTAAACTACTTTACAAGTTAGAATTTGAATGCTTTAAACAAGACTCTGAATGATATAAATTCACATTAAATAAGACAAGAAGTATTTAAGGATCAGATAATCAAATCAAATGATCCGATTATCATTGGCATCCTTAAATACCTCCTGTTTCTGAATATGTCTGTAAATTCCTTAAAGTCTCAATTTTTACCTGCTTAGAAAAGCAGTTTCATTGAAGGTGGTGAAGAGAACAAACTGTGATCAGTGTGTTGAAATGTTGAGCTGCTGTGGTCACAAAGTGTTTTCATCTCATACATCTGTCAACAAGACTCAAAGCCTGAGGCCTGGTTGGAGAGGTCTGGGGACTAGTTGAAGAGGTCTAGGGACGAGTTGAAGAGGTCTGGAGTGTAGTTTAATTTACGTTTAAAGCTGGAAGTCACCAATATTCAATTTTGTCATGTGAAAACATGATGACAATAAATGATTCTTGAATCTTGAATCTAGTTGAAGAGGTCAACGGAGTAGTTGAAGTGGTCTAGGGTCTTGTTGAAGAGGTCTGAGGCCTGGTTAGAGAGGTCTAGGGACTAGTTGAAATGGTCTGGGGTCTAAGTGAATTGGTCTGGGGACTAGTTGAAGAGGTCTGGGGTCTAGAGGTCTGGGGTCTAGTTGAAGAAGTCTGGAGTCTAGTTGATGTGGTCTAGGGTCTAGTTGAAGAGGTCTGAGGCCTGGCTGAAGTGGCCTGGGGAATATTTGCAGAGGTTGTTGGACTAGCTGTGGACCTGGTGTAAAAAATAGACTAAATCTTGTGAACTGGTTTATAAACTAAATTCTGAGTCCTGTGAACAGTTTTTTAAATTATATTTTGAATGCTGTAAACTGGTTTAAAAACAAGACTCTGAATGATATAAATTCACATTAAATAAGATAAGAAGTATTTAAGGATTCAGATAATCAAATCAAATGATCCGATTATCATTGGATCCTTAAATACCTCCTGTTTCTGAATATGTTTGTAAATTCTTTAAACTCTCAATTTTTACCTGCTTAGAAAAGCAGTTTCATTGAAGGTGGTGAAGAGAACAAACTGCGATCAGTGTGTTGAAATGTTGAAATGTTGAACTTCCTCAGTGTTGAACAGAAATCAGATTAGGACTCTGTGGTGATGACACTTTTCTCTGAAAAACAGCTGCTGTGGTCACAAAGTGTTTTCATCTCATACATCTGTCAACAAGACTCAAAGCCTGAGGCCTGGTTGGAGAGGTCTGGGGACTAGTTGAAGAGGTCTAGGGACGAGTTGAAAAGGTCTGGAGTGTAGTTTAATTTACGTTTAAAGCTGGAAGTCACCAATATTAATTTTGTCATGTGAAAACATGATGACAATAAATGATTCTTGAATCTTGAATCTAGTTGAAGAGGTCAACGGAGTAGTTGAAGTGGTCTAGGGTCTTGTTGAAGAGGTCTGAGGCCTGGTTGGAGAGGTCTGGGGTGTAGTTGAAGAGGTCTAGGGACTAGTTGAAATGGTCTGGGGTCTAGTTGAAGAGGTCTGAAGCCTGGCTGAAGTGGCCTGGGGAATATTTGCAGAGGTTGTTGGACTAGCTGCGGACCTGGTGTAAAAAATAGACTAAATCTTGTGAACTAGTTTATAAACTAAATTCCTGTGAACAGTTTTTTAAATTATATTTTGAATGCTGTAAACTAGTTTAAAAACAAGACTCTGAATGATATAAATTCACATTAAATAAGATTCAGATTCAGATTTCCTTTATTAGTCCCACAGCGGGGAAATTCACAGTGTAACAGCAGCTAAACACAATGGAAAATAAAATAGAGGAAATGCAAGACATAAGGTAAGATAAAAAATAAGAAAAGATATTTAGCATAAAATCTGAAAAAATAAATAATTATAACTTTAATTATAATTATACCTGTACACAGTACAGAGGCAGGATCTGCCTGAGAAATACATATAAGAATATATAATATCTCAGGTAGAAAAAGTGATGACAGTGAAACAGTGAAATACTGCAATGAATAGTGAGGTGAAGTGGAGTAGTATTGAGCAAGAGTCCAGTTATTAGTAAGTTATTTGTTTATTGTCTGCAGACTAGTGGGCATTTTGTTTGTTGTACAGTCTGACAGCAGCAGGCAGGAAGGACCTGCGGTACCTCTCCTTCACACAGCGTGGATGGAGCAGTCGCTCACCTGAAGGAGCTGCCCAGAGCTGTCAGAGTGTCCTGTAGAGGGGACGGACGTGTTGTTTAACAGGGACGACAGCTTAGCCATCATCCTCCCGTTTCCCACCACCTCCACTGAGTCCAGGGGGCATCCCAGGACAGAGCTGGCCCTCCTCACCAGTCTGTCCATTCTCCTCCTGTCCCTGTCCGTGATGCTGCTGGCCCAGCAGACTATCCCATAAAAGATGGCTGATGCCACCACAGAGTCATAAAAGGTCCTGAGGAGAGTCCCTGCACTCCAAAAGACCTCAGCCTCCTGAGCAGGAACAGTCTGCTGTTGCCCTTCTTGACAAGGGACATTAGTGTTGTCCGACCAGTCCAGACTGTCATTTAGGTGAACACCCAGGTACTTGTAGGACTTCACAGTGTCGATGTCCGTTCCCTGGATGCTCACCGGTGCAGGCGGAGAGTGGTCTACGCCTGCGGAAATCCACCACCAGCTCCTTGGTTTTACCAGCGTTGATCTGGAGGTTGTTCCGCAGGCACCAGTCCGCAAAGTCCTGAATAAGTCCTCTGTACTCTCTGTCGTCCCCATCTGTGATGAGGCCAACAACAGCAGAGTCATCAGAGAACTTCTGGAGATGACATGATGGTGTGTTGTTTGAAAAGTCTGCAGTGTAGAGGGTGAACAGGAAAGGAGCCAGAACCGTTCCCTGCGGAGCACCGGTGCTGCAGAGAAGCCGATCCGACTCAAAGCCCTGCACCCTCACAAACTGTGGCCTGTGTGTGAGGTAGTCCAGAATCCATGTAGTGAGGTTGATGGTCCACCCCAGCTAGCTGCAGCTTGTCCCCCAGCAGCCTGGGCTGGATGGTGTTGAATGCACTGGAGAAATCAAAGAACATGATCCTCACAGTGCTTCCAGCCTTCTCCAGGTGAGTGAGGGAGGTGTGAAGGAGGTAGATGACGGCATCATCCACCCCGATGTCAGGCTGGTAGGCGAACTGCAGTGGGTCCATGAAGGAGCTCACCAGCGGGCGCAGATGGGCGAGGACCAGTCTCTCCAGCGTCTTCATCAGATGAGACGTCAGAGCTACCGGCCTGTAGCTGTTGAAGCTCCTTGGGGTGCGGTGTCTTTGGCACTGGGACGATGCAGGACGTCTTCCAGAGCTGTGGCACTCTCCCCAGCTTCAGGCTCAGGTTGAATGTGTACCCAAAAATCCCACACAGCTGGTCTGCGTTCAGGACTTCAGGAGCCTGGAGCTGATGCCATCCGGACCTGCTGCTTTCCTGGCCCTGTTCTTCTTCAGGGCATTCCTCACCTGGTGTGATTGTGAGGAGCAGGCTGGAGCAGGGAGGTGTTGATGGGGGGGAGGTGCACAGGACAGAGTGTGAACTGGAAGTGTCGGGTGGGTGTGAGCTGAAGGTCATGAGAGAGGGGGAGGGGGCACAGGAGGAAGCAGTGGACAGGGGGCACAGAGCGTGATGGGGGTTGCAGCAGAGGAGACTGGGCCGGGGGAGGGGCGGATGCCTGATCAAATCTGTTGAAGAATAAGTTCAGGTCATTTGCCCACCCCTGGTCTCCCACAGGCTGGGACTTTGGCTCCTTGAAGCCCTGAGATGGTCTTAAGTCCCTTCCAGACACCACAGATGTTGTTCTGCTGCAGCTGGTGCTCCATCTTTCTCCTGTAGCTGTTCTTCCCCTTCCTGATCATCCTCCTCAGCTCCCTCTGCACAGACTTCAGCTCCTCTTTATTTCCAGACACAAAAGCTCTCCTCTTCTCCTTCCAAGGAGAGCCTTAATGTCCGGGGTAATCCAGGGCTTGCTGTTGGAGAAGCTCCGTACAGTCCTGGTGGGTACACGGTGTTCTCCACACAAAAGTTAATATAGCCCGTCAGGCAGTAGGTGAGACTGTCGATATCCTCCCCATGGGCGTCACTGAAAACATCCCATATGCCCCTTTTCCACTAGTACCTCACTCGGCTAAAACTCGGCTCGACTCGACTCGCCTCTGTTTGTACGCATTTCCATTACGTTTTAGTACCTGGTACCAGGTACTTTCGTAGTACCTACTCGGCCGGGGTTCCAAGCGAGCTGAGTCGAGCCGAAAATGTGACGTCGGCAGCAGACGGCAGGCCACTGATTGGCCAGGGCCTGACGTCACTAGATGCGTCGGGAGAGCGACTTCGTTCGTTCATAAGAGTCAACCGCGCCATTTTTAAAAATCAATAACAACAATGAACACGATCAGAGATGCTGCACAGAAATCAACCCCAGCGGAGCAACGACGAGGTGCAGACATTTCTTTGTCCTGGTGGCCTCCTATTGCTCTGTAGTCGTTTCGTGTTTGTGTCGCATAACAAATGACGTCGCTGGAGTTTGGGCCTCGTTGCCACGGCGACCAGTACTCTATTGTAATGGAAAACGACCGAAACTGAGTGGTCGAGTCGAAAGTCGAGTCAAGCCGAAAGTCGATGAGCAGCCTAGTAGGTACTAGTGGAAAAGTGGCAATAGTGTTGTGTTGAAACAGTCTTTCAGGGCCTCCTCGGCTTCTTCAGATCATTTCTTCACAGTGCGGGTGACAGCAGGCTGCCTGTGCACAAGAGTCTTATACACAGGCAGGAGGTGCACGAGGTTGTGGTCGGCTCGGCCCAGGGGAGGAAGAGGGAGTGAGTGATATGCCTCCTTGGTGTTGGCATAAAACAGGTCCAGTGTTTTATTGTCTCTGGTGTGGCATGTGACATACTGGGTGAATTTGGGCAGAGAGGAGGATGGAGAGGCATGGTTGAAGTCTCCAGAGATGAGGAGGAGGGCATCAGGGTGCTGTGTCTGCAGCCTGCTCACTGCTGAGAGCAGGACATCACAGGCTGCATCGGCGTTAGCAGAGGGGGGGACGTACACTACCACCACAAGGGCATGAGTGAACTCCCTCGGCAGGTAGTAAGGCCTCATGCTGACGGCCAACAGTTCAATGTCCTTACAGCAGTGCTGCTCCTTGACAGTGATGTGCCCAGGGTTACACCATCTATCATTAACAAACACTGCCAGCCCTCCTCCTTTCCTCTTACCGCTCTCCTTGCTTCTGTCCGCCCGTAGGAGTGTGAAACCGTCCAGTTCAGCAGCCGTGTCCGGAGTTAGCGCAGTCAGCCACGTCTCAGTGAACAGCAGGAGGCTGCACTCCCGATACTCCCGCTGATGCCGGGTCAGCACCGCTAACTCGTCCATCTTATTGGGGAGAGATCTTACATTCCCCATGATGATGGAGGGGAGGACGGGCCGGTAACGTCTCCTCCTGGCGCTGGGCGCTCGACTCCGGCCAATGGCGTCCCTGTCTCCTCCTCTTCAGCTCGCGGGGGACATCGGGTCGCTCCTCAGGTAGCACCGCCAAGCGCTCCGCAGGGCTAACAGCTGATCCCTGCTGTAAACAATGGAGCCGTGGCTCAACTCCGCGTGAGGTCTCCGGACACGGTAGTAACAAAAAGTGCAAAGAAACCAGTAGAGCCACCAGTGCAAACTCTACCAGTCTTTGTGCATGCATGGTGAAAAGAAAAAAAAATTTAAAAACACACAAAAACAAAAAGTAGTAAGAAGAATAGAAGTAGAAAAAGTAAAGAAAGCTCAACGGTGAGGTCTAGGGACTAGAGGTCTAGGGTATGGCTGAAGTGGTCTGGGGTCTAGGTGAAGAGGTCTGGGGTCTAGTTGAGGTAGTGTGGGGTCCAGAGTTCTGGGGACCATTTGAAGAGGTCTGGGGTGTAGTTTAAAGGTAGCTGAGACTGAACCAAAACCAGCAGCTGAAAGATGCTAAAAGGTTTCATGAAGAAATGTCATGAGATGTTTTTCCTTCTGTCTGAGGTGTAGACTCCACTGTTAGCCCTTTTCCACTAGGGCAGTTCCAGGGCCGGTTCAGAGCTGGTGCCTAATCTAAAACCAAGTTCTTCCCATTTTGACCGCCTAAGAACTGGCTCTCGGCCAGGAAAACTGGTTCCACAGCGGCACCAATGTCATGGGCTGCGGGCGGGATTATCGTGACCAATAAGGCCAACCAAAACTTTGAGGCTGCCATTTTTAAAAAACAGCAGACGAGAAGAAGAGAAGAACAGAAGAATGGACGCTCAAGTCAAACAGCAGTGGTCCGTGGAGGAGTCTAACTGTCTCCTTGCACTGTGCTCTTCCACGGAAGTTCAGAAAAAACTCGAGGGAGCAACGAGGACAAAGCCGGTGTTTGAGGAGCTCCAGTGTGAGATGGCCAACAGCGGGGTATGAGCAGAACATTGAGCAGATAAATAACAAGCTCAAAAAGCTCAGAAAGGACTACAGGGACCAGAAAAGGGACCTGTGGAGAAGAGGCGCTATTCGGCGGAGGAAAAGTACACATTTTGACCTGCTCGTCCTCGGTGACAGACCAGCATGCCGGCTGACCGGGGCCCTGAACTCTGCAACAGAGATGCTCAAAGATATGGTGGATGATTCCACTCCAAGTTCCACGGATCCTCGTAAGTTTTATTTTTTATTTTTAAGATGTTTCGCCTTACTGACAATGAATTAGACAATTTTTTAGATGTTTTATAAGCTAATATTACAAATTTCTCACATCAGTATACATTGGTAATGCCAGAAACGCTAGGCTTGCTTGGGTAACGTTAGCAACAGCTAGCTAGCTACCTGTGTTAACAATAGCTAAAGTTAGCATGCTACTTCCAACGTCAGTTAGCCTTTTGCTTAACAAAGCACATTGTATGTAAGTGTAAGTGTGATACAAGAGTTTGTGTTTTGAAGCACTGATTTCTTGTTTTTGTTGTTGTTAGACTTAGACTTAGAGACTTAGACTTAGACTTAGACTTGACTTTATTGATCCCTTTGAGATGGCTCCCTCAGGGAAATTTAAGTTTAAGTTTCCAGCAGCATATATATACAGAAGAAGCACGTTGTTGTTTAAAGAGCTGTCTGCCGTCAAAGATATTGATGCCGACTAATGGCTTCCGCCACCACGGCAATGTAGCTCACTCGCACCATCCACCACGTCATCATCGTCAACTAGACGAGGTAAGATTTAATGTTAACTCATGAAGGTCTACCTGACACAGAATAGAGCCTTAATACATATAATAACACATACACAACATGGACCGTGTAAACGGCAAATACAAGTCCAACATGTAATATGATGTTATATGTATATATAATATGAGTGGTGGAACCTACTTTTGTCTTAATTAATATAGAGATGTAATATAAAAATATGATATCTATCAGTTCTACAGTGTGCTGTGATATAGTATAAGTATGTTGTACAGAAATATAACACACAGTAGTATGTACTCGCAATAGACGATATTTGAGACAAGTGTTATTGTTTTGTACACAGGAAAGAGGAAGCGCGACGACAGCCAGGAGCTGCTGCAGTATCTGGAGAGACGAGAACGACACTGAACGACGCCTTACTCCAGAAGATGGAAGAAAACACCAGCGCTTTGCTTGGGCTGATGGGGCGCATGGTCTCATTAATGGAGGGGCAAGCCAACAAATAAAATGATAGACTCTTTTTTTTTTTAATTTTTTTGTATTTATGTATCAAAATAAACACTTTGTAAACAGACATGTCTGATTCAGTATGCTTAATGAAGCAGAAAAACACCACACACAAACATTCACTCATTCACCCTGTTAAAATAGTCCATTAATGCAGCTCTAACGTCATTCCCTTCTGGATTACCATGCTCAGGTAATGCCCGCATAGGAGGCTGAACGTTGACGGGTGTGTCTGGGTGCTCCTCATTGAAATCGTCACCATATTCCTCACATATGTTATGAAGCACACAACATGCCAGTGCCATTTTCTTGCTGAGCTCCAGCTTGCAGTCATTTCTTTTTAAGAGGCACCTCCATCGTCTTTTTAGTCTTCCAAAAGACCACAACCGACCATGCTCTGCTCAGTCTGTGATTGTATGTGTGTTGTTCAGGGGTCAGTCTGCCAGTGTCAGAAAAGGGTTGCATTTCATCAGCTGGTTTCAGGGTCATGTCCAACTGCCAAGAGGCACTTTGTGCTCCATCGTCATTTCTTTTTAAGAGGTCTCCTTTTTAGTCCGGGTCCAAAAGACCACAACCGACCATGCTCTGCTCAGTCTGTGATTGTATGTGTGTTGTTCAGGGGTCAGTCTGCCAGTGTCGAAAAAGGAAAAGGGTTTCATGAGCCAATTCTGCATGGGGTAGGCCGGGTCACCAATCAGGTAATGTCCAACGTTGCAGCCAGAGAGAGAGTCACTTTGTTTTGTCCAAGTACTTCCCCATCACTTAGGGCTTCCCACAGCTGTGACTGCCTGCAGTACTCATGAGTACTCTCGCGTCGTTGTGCACACTCCCTGGATAGCCGACACATACATCCCAGAAGAGACCTTTGCCATCCACAGCCCCTTGTAGAACAACTGAATGCCATCCTTTCCATCCGGTTCCGGTTGTAGTAGTCTCGGGCATACTGCTCTAGTGCAGTTATGGGAATGTGGCTTCCATCTATTGCTCCAACACACTGTGGTACTCGCCAACGATTTTTGAAGAAAGTGGCCATTCCAACCAGCTTGTCAGTGTCAGGAAATGCGATGTGGGCACTTGAAGCAGCACCATGATCACTGCGTTGCAGAAGTCCTGAACACAATTAAACACAGTGCTCAGGCCTACCCCAAAAAGATGGCTGATGATCCTGTACTCGCTGTCTGTGGCCAGCTTACAGTTGTTCAGTTACACTTTGAGTTTCACTGAAACATTCGTCCCAGAATAACACGTCTCTCATGTTGATGTACGTAAAGTCAGACTGGAGTCGGGAGGTTTGTCAGAGTGACTGAGCTCTCTACAGAGCAAATCCAGAGAAGTTTAACTGTCAGACCTTCATCACTGGACATCGACTAAAATCTGCTCACCTCGCTGTCTCTGTTTGTCTGTTTCCTTCTCTGCAGCCGAGCAGCAGCAGGGAGGATCTTGGAGGATGAAGGTTCGTCTGCCCTCCATCACAGTGGAGGAGGAGGAGGAGTCGCTCAGTGCCGCAGATACAGACTCCTCCACCAACGACGTTTTCTAGAGACAGCAGAGAAGCTGAGGCGACTCCTCCATCTCACATTTCTGACTTTTCACACTAAAGTCTCTTTTGTGTCTTCACTCAGCTCTCTTCCTGTGACCTTTGACCTCATGAATTGATTCTTCCTGTTGAATGAAAATTAATCAATGTTTTAATAAAGTGTTCTCTTCACCATATTTCATAGATCTGATTTATTAACCAATCAGGAGAGTTTTTTTTAGTGTTTATAAAATAAAAGCAATTTACGTCCTTTTTCTTTGGTTTATTTAATGAAACCTGTTTTTCTCTGAGCTTTTATTTCACGACATTTATTAAAGTCGATCTGTAATGAGGACTAAATAAAGATTTGTTCTCCTGACGGTATCATGAGGAACCGACGGGATCAGCTGATTATTGATTTAAGTTATTTTTCATCAGACAGACAGCAGCAGGTTGAGTTCAGTCAGAAATGATTAACAATCACAACGTGTGGACATGAATCAATACAATAATCGGCTGATTTGTCAATAATGAAATGAAGGTGGGCTGCAGGTTTACAGAGACACAAAGCAACACGTGTTTGTATTCCTTTAAACAGCAGAACCTCCGAACCAGAGAGCCTGCAAGGCGACGCTGTGGGAACACCCATCACACAGACACACACACACACACACACAGATAACAACAGTGAGCTGATATCAGCACACTCTGGAAAAAGTGTGTTAGTGAAGCAGAAACACCAACACACACACACACACACACAGAGTCAGTGTGTGTATTTGTAAAGTGTTGTAAATAAGAGGATGATAAGCAGGAAGTGGGATTAGTGAAGCAGCAGGAGAGACAGTGAGACAGACACTGAACAGACCCACACACACACACACACACAGCGTTTGACTCCATGAACCTGTCTGCCCGTCTGTCTGTCTGAGTATTGATCAGACTGATTAATCAGCTCTCTGTGGATCTGTGTGTGTGTCTGATGATCGATATTCTCAGGCGAAGGATTAAATTTAACAAAGCTCCCGACGATCAGCTGATCTCAGGCCTCAGGACACACACACACACACGCTGCTTCTCTTTATTGATCATTGATCGACTCATTATTAACGGAAAAGGAGCTGAGCGGGAGAAGCTGTGTGAGTTTGGAGAAAGTTGGATGAAACGTGAACCTGCAGCAGGTCAAAGTTCAAACATCGACTCCGACGTGGTTCACATGGTGGACTCCTGTGTGCATTAAAGATCCATAAATACCAACAGAAACATGAAGCTTTAAAGCTGATGGAAGCTCTTATTAATATTTATCATCTCTATTGTCTTCACCGTCCATCTGCCCTCCATCTTTCACATCAGTCTCCTTCTGTTCACATCTCAGATCAGCTGAGTGCTGAACACGACTGACGGACCTTTTTACCATTTTAAATATTTCACAAGAAGAAAAACTCATTGTTGTTTTTCCTCCTTCAGATCAGATGTGAGGAGATGCTGCAGGTTAAACAAACTGATCAGTGTGAGAGCTTTTCACCTCCAGCTGACCTGAGACCAGTTCTTCAGTCTCATCAGGTTCATCACATCACACGGCAGTTAGTCTGCAGCTGTTTTTATCATAAACTATCAGCGTGTGTGTGTGTGGAGGAGGTACAGAGCGCCAGAAGGGACAAACAAGCTCTCATGACGCAGGAAGGAGGAATCTCTTTATTAACCATCAATCTGACAGGAAACTGAGAACAGCAGCAGGAAGCAGCACGTTGGTTTGACTCTTTGAAGGTGTGTTTGTTTGAACCAAATAACTGATCAGCTGATCAATATGTGGGCGGGGCTCCTGGGTCCTGTTTCCTGCTGGTCTGATTGGTTGACAGCTTTGATGAATGAGTCATGAACAGCTGATCAGAAACAAACTTTTCTCTTGAAAACTGCAGTTTGATGGAAAACCTGGATTCATTATGAAAATATAGAAAATGTTTTGTGACAACTTGTAGCTGGTTTCAAACTAAACAGATTTTTAATGACATTTATTAAGCAGACGGGAGAGGAAGACCCACTTTCACATTAAAACAAAAGCAGATTAACCCCCCAGTCGACCTCATTAACTCTTAACAAAGAGTCATTAAAGCCAACAGACACAAAGACTTATTCATGTCCCACATTAACAAAGAAACAACAACGATTAGTCAAAGTGGTGAAGAAACAGACATACTTTAAACATGTTCATAAAAACAGCTCTTTATTTCATTAGAGAAAGTCAAATGGTGCGGTTGATGATATTTAAAGTAAATGTTGGTCTGAAAAACTTCCGATGATTTTTGATGACATATACCGGGACGGCGTTAGGACCTTACGGACACCGGCCGGAGGGGAAGGTTCTGAGGGGCGGAGCATCAAGTTCACATAAATTAACACAATCTGACCGGAAGTTAGGATAATGTTCCCTCCAAAATAAATGCTTACTTTACTAACAAATAAAAATATAGAAGTCGTTGAGTTCAGCTTGTTGTTTTGTGGGTTTTTTGTTTATTTATTTATTTTGTTTATTTACATTTTAATATCTTGAGAGAATCCAACATCTGACTAAAGCATCAAGTCCTGATCTGGACTTGATAATAATATTAATAAAAAATGGTGTGACGACAGCAGAGCAAAACAAAAACTGATCCTTGATTTGTGTTTCGACTGAAATCAGAGCTCATCTTTTTTCCTTTTGTGAGAAAGCAATTAGACTTTAGAGATCAAACCTTTGAGTCATTTTTACTGAGTATTCTGGAGGAGAAACTGTTGTGTGATATTCATGTTTTCACGTTAATGATGTTTAATGTGTGTAACTGTGTGTGGATCAAAGTTTTAAAAAGAAAAAGAAAGAAAAACACCCTCACATCATCCACACATAACAGTATATAACTTCAGTGTAAATATCTTATTTTGAGGGAAAATTTCTTCATTAAATTGCCAAATTGTCAAAACAACCAGACACAGGAACAGTTTCTTTCCTCAGGCTGTCGCTCTGATGAACATTTAACACCAGTCACAGAGTGTCAGGAACAATCCCATGAAACGTAAATATCCATTGACCTCAATATAACATTTCCATAAACAATATAATATATATTTAAATACATACTGTATATACTGTATATATTGTGTATATGCTGTACATAACACACCTCTCCACTGTATTTCACTCCATAGTCACACTTTAAGTTATTTTATGTTTTGTAAGTTATGTTTATTTATTTATTTCTATTTTCTTGACCCTTTTATGTATATGAGAGGGTACTGTAAAAACCGGAGTCAAATTCCTTGTATGTGCACACATACCTGGCCAATAAAACTGATTCTGATTCTGATTATTTGATTTTTTCTGATACATCTGTGGTCACTATGGGGAAAAAATAATTATGACTAATTATTAATAATATTATAATCAAAAATGATTATTATAATTATTATTAATTATTAATGAGTGTGGTGTACAAATAGTCAAGTTGAATACAAGTACCTAAAAATGCACAGTAGTTGAGTAAATGTACTTTTCCTGACCATCATGTACTAAAGTCACATTTTAGCTCTTTTTTGTTTCCTGGTGAAATTAACTCAGAAAATCGTTTTATTTTGAAGGAGTCTAAAGGAAGTGCCTGTCGTTATTGTTGCTGACGTCACAGCAGCCAGTTTGACGGACAGCGTGGAGGGGGCGGGGCCGCCGGACCGCGTCTGTCTGACGGATCCGCTCCGCGCCGCTCCGGCTGGGACCTGCACCGGGACTCACCGGGACTCACCCGTCAGACCACCGGGAGACTCAGTCTGAGGGTCTGCGGCTGGAGTCCGTTTGTTGACCCGGGTTAACTGGACCAGCGGAGACTCTCCCCCCCGGTCCCGCTGCTCTCTCCGGTCCCTCCGCGCCATGCAGACCCTCCGGAGCCCGATGCTGCACAGACCCTGACCCCCCGCAGACTCTGACGGAGGACATGCTGCTGTCCGCGGCCCCCCGCCGGGACAGAGCCGCTGCCGAGGCGGTGCGGGAGCGGCTGGAGGCCGCCGCGTCCGGGCTCGGGGAGCTGGACCTGCTCCGGCAGCGGCAGGAGGAGCTGGTCCGGAGCGCGCTGGAGCTCCGGGAGGAGGAGCGGGAGGCTCCGCGGAGCTCCGAGGAGAAGCTGCTGGAGGAGAACATCCTGCTGCTCCGGAAACAGCTGGTAGGTCCTGACCTGTCTGTGCGTGACCTCTGACCTCTGACCTCTGTCTGGGACGGACTGACTCAGGTGTCCCTGTGAGGTCAAAGGTCAGCCTGCCTGATCTAAAGTAGATCTGATCACAGGAAGAAAGAAGTCAGCTAAAGAATCATTGGTATTATTGATCGATGACAGCTGTTATCTGTCTTCGATCAGAAATCGAAATGTCCTCAGTGATTAATCAGTCGATCAGTTAATCGACAGCTACAGTGAGCTTTGCTGGTTTCACAATACGTCATGTTGAATATCGATTGATTAATGATCAATGCGACCTGTCAACAAGAACAACAGTTTATTACAAACAACATCCAGAGCTGATAAGAAATCAATACAAACATATCTGAAATCTGATTGGACGCAGCTCTTATGACCACAAAAACATTTCGACTCAAACAAACATCAGCTCGAGTTTGTTTCCATAAAACTCTTTTTCATTGGTCGACCTGTGATTAATGTGAGAAGGAAACAGCAGCGGAGCCGGGACGGATCTCTGAGGAGCTCCAAACGCTGTCACGGACTTCCTGTTTTCATCACGAGGACTTCCTGACGCGCTCAGATATAATCAGTCAGTCCAGCAGGAGGAGGTCTGTGGTTCAGGATGTGTGATCTCTCCTGGCGTTGTTTGATGTTTGTGAGCTGGTCGGAGATCAGCTGACTGTCGCCTGCGTGCTGCCTTCAAGAACACGTCAGGTGATGCGTCGGCGTGTCGCTGTGAAGTCAAACAGCTTCAGGCTGAAAGTCCAGAAACGTTTTGGTGGCTTTGATTTTAGTAAAGAATCACTTTGTCTCTTTAAGGCGAAAAGATTGACAGCTGCTTTGTGTTTTCATTCGAACTGTGAATTTGCATTTTTGTTCTTTCACGTTTTTCACATGTTTCAGCAGCTGCTTCGTGTTTTTACAGACCTGACCTTTTACAGACGCCATTTTCAGAATAAAAGCTGTAAAAAGCCACAGTCCTCTTCAAACAGCAGACAGAGCTTTTAGCTTTTAGCAGCTAAACACAGATTTCCATCAGGAGGTGGAGGAGACCAAACACAGAGCTAACAGAGAGACTTTAAGCAAACTGTAGATTGATCTTTGACCGTACGGGCAGGGAGGTCAGAGGTCAGGCTGCTCATCAGGATCGTGGTGAGTAAATGAACATTGAGTTCATACCGGAAGTGTATGTATGACATCATTCCTGCTGAGACCCGGCTGTCAGCTTGATTGACAGGACAGACAGCTGGAGGAGCGTTGCTTTGTGTTTGAACATGCTGCTCATTCCAGAGAGCAGCTGCTGCGCACACACTCACACACACACAGTTTGAGGACATTACATCGGCTAACATTCGCTCCCTGCAGACGGACTCCAACCTTAAACTGAGTCTTCACCATAAAATCCAATGAAACTATGTTATGGGAACTTCCATTTTGTCCCATATGGTTGGTGAGTCTGAGTCCCCACAGTGTGAATAAGCACACACTCACACTCACACTCACACACACACACACACACACACACACACCCTCCCTCCCTGCAGTGATGGAAACATGAGGGTTATGCAGTGCTGCTCTCGGTCATGTGCTGCATTCCTCCGACTGAGCTGCAGAGAAACAAGCTGAAGCTCTGATAACTGATCAGCTACAGACCAGAACCAGTGTGTGTGTGTCTGCAGTCTATGTTCACGTCTTTAAAGCTGTAACCACACAATAACATACAGAGAGGCCAAAGTGGATCATTCAGATCAGTGACTGATAAAACTGAAAAACATTTCTTCACTCTGTGATTGATCAGTGAATGATGAAGCGATGATGGAAACAGTGAGAGATGTGATGGATGTTTCACCTTTATTGTGCGAGACCTTAAATCACAGTTTAATGTGAGTGCCGGGTTCTGTTCTCACACAGCTGAAACACTGAGCTGATTGGTCATCTATCTGCATATAACAACCGGTTAGGATCAATTTTCAGCAGGAACAACATCTGAAACGAGATCAGAGTTCAAACATCAGCAGGATGCTCTGCGTCAGACTTTTCTGTTGCGCCTGATCTCTGATCTGGTTTCTCTTCCCAAAACAACGATTTTAACTGCTGACGGTTTTTACTCGTTCATTCCTGTTTTCTGAAGTTGTTCATCAGTAGATTAACTGGCAGCAGATCTGAGGTCAGTTTGTTCTTCACAGCTTGCATCTGTTTAAAATCTGCCTTCATTTAGTTCTTTATTGGGTTTAAATCATATTTCAGATCTGACTCTTTGTTCTGGTCTGATGCGGTTTCTTCTGGTCCCCTCTGGGATCAGGACTGTCAGATGTTTGTTCTGTCTGATATTTTCAAGGAAACAGACTGGAAACAGATGAAAAGATGAAATCTAAAGTGCTGGTGTGTGTGTGTCTGTCAGAACTGCCTGAGGAGAAGGGATGCTGGTCTCATCAGCCAGTTACAGGAGCTGGACCGACAGATTAGTGACCTGCGGTTGGACACCGAGGCGTCACATGACCAGCTGGAGACTGACAGCCGACCCAGTTCAGGTACAATAAGTTTGAATAAACTCTATTAAACTTTCTAATAAACTAAATAAATGGCAGTGGCAAATGGCAAAATAGAACTTTAAAATCTAATTCAGAGTTTGAAGAAACCGTTTTACAGAATAAAGATTCAATAATTCAAGTTTCATTTGGATGAATAAACTTGAAGAGTGTGAAGGAGCTCAGCTTCATTTAGAGGTGACAGAAAACTGCATCATCAGCATAGAGACGCACCTGAACCTGAACGTCTCTCTCTCTCTCTCTCTCTCTCTCTCTCTCTCTGTCTCTCTCTCTCTCTCTCTCTCTCTCCCTGCTCTCTCTCTCACTCTCTCTCTCTCTCCCTGTCTCTCTCACTCTCTCTCTCTCTCTCCTGTCTCTCTCTCTCTCTCTCTCCTGCCCACCCCCTCTCTCCTCTCTCCCTCTCTCACCTCTCTCTCTCTCTCTCTCTCTCTCCTGTCTCTCTCTCACTCTCTCTCTCTCTCTCACTTCTCTCTCTCCTGTCTCTCTCTCTCTCTCCTGTTTCTCTCTCTCTCTCTCTCTCTCTCTCTCTGTCTCTCTCTCTCTCTCTCTCTCCTGTCTCTCTCTCTCTCCTGTCTCTCTCTCTCTCTCTCTCTCTCTCTCTCTCTCTGTCTCTCTCTCTCCTGTCTCTCTCCTCTCCTGTCTTTCTCCCTGCCTGTCTCTCTCTCTCGCTCTCAGGTTTCTATGAGTTGAGTGACGGGGCATCTGTCTCTCTCTCTAACTCCTCTAACTCGGTCTTCAGTGAGTGTTTCTGCTCGATGGCGGACGCTGATGGACGCCTCCCTTCTGCAGGTACAGAACCAATATAGAACCAATTGAGCGGTTCATTGATGAGCTGATCAGCAGAGAAGAGGGAATACAGGAAGCTCTTGCTCATGACTCCCCAGACTTCTCCTCCTCCTCCTCCTCCTCCTCCTCCTCCTGCTCCTGGTGGTCTTTTAGTCTTTTATGTCTGTTTGTTTGTTTGGACATGAGGAAACATCAGACTGTGTCTGTGCTAAAGGCTCAAACTCACCTCTGATAATATGACGCAAACACACACACACCTCTAACACACACCGCTGAGACAATCAGTCACATGATGTAGATGAGACCCCGCCCACCATCTGCTCTGATTGGTCCACTCACTCCGCATTAAAACATCATGACCTTTGACCTGCTCGGCTTCAGTTCTTTTCATACTAAAAACTAAAACATCTGCTTTGGATTATCTGATAATAAGTGTGAACACACCCACAACACACTGCGGACACTGAGCCTGATATGATCATATTTGTAGTGTGACTAAAGACATTTGGAACAGAAAACACATTTTTAAAGAAAATACATGCTTATTGTTCATATTTTATTTTTCACAAACAGAGGAAATGTCAAATGTTGATACTGAACATTTCAGCAAAACGTTCACTTATAAGAAATTGTGTTTGTTTTCCACCACAATGCCTGATCATACAAAACTCATGAAACTGGTCTGATGTGGTGCCCCCCGCCCACCCTGTACTTTTTCATGCTTTCATAGATTAAGTTTGTTGAAATCGCAAAGGTTTCAGCTTCTGATGGCAGGTGCTGTCATGGATGTTAATGTATCACAGAATATGAAGACTGACCCGCAGTACAATGCTTCATTTATTCAGAAAAACTTAAATGTGGAAAGAGAGACTGTGTGGAGTTACAGAAGCTAGACAAGAAGTGACTTCATGACTTTGGCTGTGTATGTGTGTTTTTTAAAAGCATTTTTCCCCATTTTTTGACATTGTTAGACATTTGACAGTGCAGAGGTGACAGGAAACAAAGGTCTCCACATGGCTGACACCTTAAACCTTCTCATTTCTGAAATAGAAACTGATTTCACTTTGATTTGTGACTAGCGCCTCCCTACTAAACCTGACTGTTGTAATAACAGGTAATTAAAACAGCTGTTGGTATCTCACTTAGAAATTAACACAAAGTCAGCTGTTTTATCTTTGCTCCCGGTTAGCTGATGGCGGATAACCATTAGCTCATCCTTGACATTGCTGCATTAGTTTTGTGCTATGTTAGCCTCTCTGGTAGTGCTGACACACTAATGTTAACTGCTTACTATTTTAACTGAAATTTGCAAAAATCATAAATAAATCCTCAAATTTAGGTATAAATTGCGCTTGTATTCCTGAGCCCCCACAGTGTATTTCTACACCCCCAACCCCCAAAACCTCCTCTGTCTCTGAAACTTCAGCTATGTTTTGACTTTCTGTATAATTTTCATCTCATATTCAGGAGCAGTGATGAACATAAAGAGTTAACATTTCACAGCACACTGTCTCCACAGGAAAGAATTTTCCACTTACTAATGCTTGTACTCTTCCCCCCACAGCCGATCCAAACAGGGTCATTACCACATTCAACAGACCATTTCATCAGAACTGCACTGCTAAGAAACAGCTTCCTGTCAGCTGTTGACATTAGGAAACACTGCTACATGAAATAAAGTTAGATCCATTTAGACTGTTTATGTTTGAAACTGTGAAATGTTGAGCTATGTGGTTTACAGCAGCTCTGTGCACACTCACTGTCATGCAGGAGTCATCCTCAGACTGCAGCTGTGTCTGGCTCTGTTGCACAATGTGAATTTCTGTCTCTTTCTTCCTTTAGATGAGCTGCCCAGCTGTTTGGAGTGTGATGGTTTGATTGGAGGACTTTGTGATGACTCGTCCTACTCTGGTACAGTCCGTCGATCGCTCTCGGCTCCTCACCCACCAACCCTGGACTCCATCTCCTCGGTGGCCTCCTGTGACTCCCAATCTAAGTATCACTGCGACCTGGTGGCCCGAAACGGCAGTGATGTGTACCGCTACCCGAGCCCACTGCACGCTGTGGCCGTCCAGAGCCCTGTATTCCTGCAGATGTTGGGTCATGGAGGTCACAACAGGGATGAAGGACTTCTAAAAAGCATTGGAGCTGGTGTTGAAGGACTGAAACCTGAAGCTTCCCCTTTTTCCACATCTTGTCTTTCAGCTTCTCTTGTACCTCAGAGCTCCTCTTGGGCAGCCCCTTCCTCCTCCCAGACTGCTTCCTGTAAGCGACTGGATACCTACATCTACAGTCTGCTGCAGCGGAGGGCACTGCCCATCAGGACTAGTAGACCCAGAACCAGCATAAGCACTGACCCATCAAAGAGCATCCTGAGGCAAGCTAGTCTATGTGTGAGGCAGGTGTCTGGTCCCGGCTCTGGGTCTGGTTTAGGGACTCTTAGAGGGTCTGAATTCAAACCTTCTTGGCAGGCTGGTGGAGCATCCACAGAAAGTGCTGCCACTTCATCTTCTCAGTGGTCTGTGGAAAGTAAATCTGAGGAGCAGGAGGCCCAAAATAGTTTCCCTGATGCCAGCGTTGACACAGTGCAAAATGGTTTCAAAATTAACAACAGTGACCTGACACCATACCAGGACAGCTCTCCTCTTTGTAATGGCATCCAAAACGGCTTCTCTGCCACCAGCAAGGACCTTAACACAAACACTAACAGTCTGCTGAAAAAGAAAAGCCAAAATCTTCTTTCTCCCTCAGCAGTGTCTACAAGTACTCTGCCTAAAGATATCAGGGGGCTGGGCAGTCCTAAAGATATGTCCTCCCCCAAAGACATCAAACAGCCATGTTACCCTCCTGACCAGGAACTGCCCCTCAAATCTCCACCAGTTGTCAAAACACTATCAGGTACTTCCAAGATCAGCCCTAAGCCTCTCCAAACTACCCTGACAGAGAAGGTTGATAGGTCAGTGCCAGAGACAGCCAGTCTTGGTTCTTCCTCCCAGAGTCAGGATGAAGCAGGAGCAGAAGGAGAGAGGAATCACATGGTTAATGCCAAGTACATCCCCGCCCAGCAGCAGAATGTCAAACTCTGCAAGGGTGGCAGCAAAAATGTCAGGACTATCAAGGTGAAGACCAACACAGCGATGAAGATGAGTCGGACCTCTGAACACAAAGAGTCTGCATCAGAGAAAAGAGGTGATAAGTCCCGCCACAGGTCCAGTTCTAAAATGTCCCGGCTGTCGGAAGATGGAGGCTCCATCCACGTTAAAGTTTCCAAGAGAGCAGCTGGAGGTGTCGGTGGGCATGGGGTGTCCTCCTCCAGAATCAAACGCCTTCCTGCGTCCATCCCAGAAGGCCGGGTCCTGGACAAACACACCAGCTCAGCACTAAGCAGTGTACGGTCCGGTGCATCCAGGCAACATCACTATGGAACCCACAGCAGTGGTAACTACCACCACCATCATCATTATCACCACCACGGACGCGACCAGGTTGTTGTTGTTGCCAAACCCAAGTACAAACGAAATGATTACCGCCGCTTACGTGCAATCACAGAGGTACCATATGATGAGGTGTTCAGGCGTGCTCAGCGGCGGCAGAGAAAGGAGCTGCTGAGTCATTCTGCAGCCAACCCCTACCTCCCCTCTGATGGGCAGTTGAGCAGCCCATACTCCTACGTGGCAGGAAGTGACTCTGAGTATTCAGCCGAGTGTGCGTCGCTCTTTCACTCTACCATCGTGGACACCAGCGAGGACGAGAGGTCCAACTACACCACAAACTGCTTCGGAGACAGTGAGTCCAGTGAGGAGGAGTATGTGGAGGAGAGCACCACCACAAGTGACACTGAGGAGAGTGGAGGAGGTGGGGCCGGGAGTGGGACAGGTGGAATGGGCAGAGGGTGGAGCCAGTTAGGTCCAGCTGTGCCCAGGGGGGCAGGGCAGGAAATGACTCCAGCTCAGGCGAAAGCCTTCGTCAAGATCAAGGCCTCTCACAACCTGAAGAAGAAGATCCTGAGGTTCAGGTCAGGTTCTCTCAAACTCATGACCACCGTGTGAGTCAGCAGGAAGTGAGGAGATTCCCTGCCAAACTGGACTGGAGCCATACCTGTCGGGGTGCCTTACCCATCCACTTCTGGCGTACCTGAACCGAATCCAACTGTGAACAATCCCTAATGGAAAAGCAGACAGTACTGTGGTAGGACAGGTACACCTATGGAGTGGAAAAAACATTTGTCTACACATTTAAACCAACCACAAGCATCTTTCAGTCTGAGAGACAACGCCAAACCAGTCATCCATCTTTGTAAAAGCATGTTTGACATTTTTACAGGCTTTACAGACATTTTCCAAACAAGAAAACACTGAATGGAATTTTTCTTCATTTACTATCTGCTTCAAACATATCCTGTCTTACTCTATTAGTTTGTAGTCTTGTACGTTTGACGCCTTCCACTTCAGGTCAGTCAAGTCCATCTGAACAAGCCTGTGCTGTGGTAGTCATGGCTTCAGGAGGAGAAATTTATTGGTTGTTGACTTCTCTCCTTGTGCTCTTCAGTATGTTTAAATGCTAAAAAGGGAACAAGGTGGAATCTTTTTGAACACATTTTTGTCATCTCTGCAGTCATGACTTGATTAGGAACAATACCATCCTATCAGCTTCCTGTGTCTAAATTTACATTGATGTGGATCAAGTGGGGTTTTGGTTTTCAAGTTAGAAATTTCATTTAAACTTCAAGTAGTTTAAGAAAGCCTTACCACATACCACAGCACTGGATTGTTCACATGGACAGTTTACACCAAACATTTGAAAGCATCATATAGCGTGAACTCACAATGTCCTATTTTAAAATCTGTGAAAAATATAAAATTAATAAACATGGCTGCCCAAATGATAAACAAGTATAACTCAGCCACATTTGCACATCTTTCACAACACTTTTTTGAAGATGTCATGAAGTCATAAATCAGTAGTTGTGTTCATGTGAATCAAATTGGAGCTCTGTGCAAGTTTCTGTTTCTGAATTACAATCAGTCAAATAAGCCTCCAACTTCCTGTGTTCAGGATCAATGTGATCTGTGAAACTGTTTGTGAAGAGGTTTGTTGGTTTGGAGTTCAGATTCAGCCAATCAAATTGGCATCCTTCACTCCCCTTTTCTCTTTCCTGGCCCGGCAAGTGCCTGATGTAATGGTGTCTGTTAGTAAGACCTGAGACAACAAATCAAGGTCAGTCTGCTTCAAAGTGAATCATAGAAATGTGAACAACAGAGCACATTTTTAGACTGACTGTCCTTGAAGACTTTTGTGGTGTTGACTTCAGTTGTTCACATGAAAACAACTGATGGAGAAGTTCACCTCTGCCTCCTTTCTCACCTCCACACAGCTGCCCGATTGCTGTGAGGGCATGAAGCTGTTCAGAAGCTGCACTCTGTAGTTTATTTGAAGCATACTCAGGCCTTCAGTGTGTCTTCTGGACCAGGTCCTCTGTTCTCTAATAGAAGTGGGACTGAGGAGGGTTTTTTGGGAAGTTCCTCAGATGGTTCCTCAAATGTTTCTTAAGACGTCTCTTCACGTCTCCAGAGGACTGTTCAGAAGGTTGTTCAGAAGGTTCGTCAAATGTTCCCAAGTTGGTTTGAAGGTTTGGGTTGCACTTCGCTGCAGTAATGTCCTTATTTCCAGCACTTTGAGACAAACTGTCAGTGGACAGGAGGGACGGTGTGACCTTGATCATCTGATATTTGTATGTAGCCTTGTTTTGTATTTATTATCACGTGAACTTTGCTCTTCATTGTAGCACACCGACATGGCACGCCAAACGTTTGTAAATGCTTCTCTTTTTATTAGACGGTCCTGATTTAAGTTGTTATTTTTTTTATGAAAGTTATTTAAAAGTTAATATATTTGCTTGGTACAGGTTGAATACACACATGGTACTGACTGACAGCTAAGGAGGATCGGTCCTGAGCTGCTGTTCATATTACTTCATGTTAGATGATTTTCTTCATACTTCTACCACAGCTGCCATAATAACAATCGATACAGCTTTTAGATGTTTGGGTGAAAAAACGTTTTTTTATCATCACTGTTTGGTGGAAAGCTCATTGTCCAGTTTAGGTGATTATCTTGGTTTTATGTGAGTGAAAGGATGATCATTCTGGATAATGTAAAACAAATTCAGATTTGTTTCTTCGTTTCTTCGCCTTTGTGCTAAACTAGGTTGATAAAATGAACATATCCTCTCATCTCAGACTTTTACATTTAAAATTGACTCTGCCCAGTCCGGCAGCAGGCAGCAGATTTACTCACAGGCTGGAAATGAATTAGCTGGAAGCTCTTTGAACTGATTGTACTCGTCTATTCTGCTCCAGAGTTGACATGTTCCAGATATAAATAGCACCCACAAAGCTTTAAAAAGCCACAGAAACCCTCTTTTCAGCTGTCTCATGTCAGGTTATTCTGAGTTTCTGATGACTTTGTGATTTTCTCTGGAAATATTTTAAATTGAATCCTTCTGAGTGTTTAACAGCCAAAAACCTTCAACCCAAATTAAAACTTGACTCCTCCTGAGGTTACTCTTGTAAATGATCATATATGCAACTGTAATGACTGTTACTGATGTCTGTGTGCCAATACTGGTGCTTAACCTTTTTATGCTTCATTAAATGTGGACTATAACATTTGCATTTCATTGTTCTGGGTTCATCTGTTTCCTCTGACCTGGAATCCTGAATCCTGACAGCTGGGACCTGAGAGGGTTTGGTCCCGTCTCCCTGCCACTCAGCCCGATCAGATATTTCCACCGTGTTTGTGTGTTAAGCTGCTTCACACACTCCTGACTGTAACCTCTGTAAGAAATCTTTATCTGCATATTTCTCTGAGTCGCTGCAGACTCTTTAAACACGGCAGCAGCGAGGCTGAACCGGCCTGAGAGCCTCCAGCTGCTCCACGACACGTGTTAACAGGCTAACAGTGACAACATGCTAAAGCTGGTCACACACACACAACTCGGCATCATGATTGCTTTATTTATTGTCCATCAGAGAGCACAGGAAGGTTTTTTGCAGTGAAGTTCTGCAGGTTTTTGCTGATAAACTAAAGAGTCCAGTCTGACTGCGGTCTGAGAGTCTCAGATCGTCTTCTGTCTTTCCGAGACTGTAGTCTTGCTGCTCTTTCATTTTCTCATTGCATCATTTTTTTGTCTTTTCATCTCACTGTGTCTCCTCGTGTCTCCTCATCTCTCTGCTCTCCTGCTGCAGTAAACTTTTTTTTAGGGTTTTTAACATGTTTTATGGTTCAGTTTGTTTTTGGAGAGACGACTTTTGGCTGTAATTAGTGAAACCACGAATCATCATGTTGATGTTCAAAGGGTTCAGAGAGAGTTCAGCTCACCACACACACACACACACACTCTGATCCTCCACCAGATGAGTTTGTGGATTTTAAGTGAAAGTTGAAGAATTTAATCTGTTCTCTGATCAGATTCGTCTGATCTGAGACAAACAGACCTGACACACTAAATGTGGAGACAGATGATGAAGAACAAAGATGGATGTGACAGAGTGTGTTAGGTCTCCAGGTTATTTCACTGTGTCTCCATCATGAATGTAAAGTGACAACACGGTGATCTATGAGCTCCCTGCAGTGTGTGTGTGTGTGTCCACACTAACACACCGTTCATTCCTTTCACTGAGACGTGCTGCAGTGTGTAAACAGAAAACACACACCAGGAGGGCCGGCTGAACTCGGCGGCGTTAAAGGATGAGTTCAACACCTGGTTCAGGTGGAGTCTCTGGCCCCGCCCTCACTGTGATGTCATAGACAACATTTTGAGGTCTGTAGATGATGTCATACATGACAGAGGTTTGTTTCTCGACAGTGAACGCAACACAAGCTGCTGATAACCGTGCTGTATTCAGGGCTACACATGATATTTACAGTTGAACAGCAGGGCTACAACTATATGTTGGAGTGAGTATGTGATTAGCCTAGCTTAGCTTCAAGACTGGAAATAGCTAGCCTGGCTCTGTTTCTATTAACACGTTGTATCTGGTTTGTGAGAGCACAGCGCGTCGTCCTCTCTAACCTTGTCCAACCAGCTCATGTCTCGTTCACACGCCTGAAAACAGCTCACATGATCAGAATCAATGTAAACAACCAGCATGTTTGTGCGCGCAGCGTCAGGCCAGCAGCCACCGAATAAAATGACTGGACGAGCTTATTACATACTCTTTTTTTATTTATTTATTTTTGTCAGAACATTTAATTTATTAATTTCTGTCTGTCTGAATGTAAAGAGAAATTCAACAAATATAACAAAAAGTATAATATCTAAAATGACCTGCCTACTCGTGCTTTTATTATCTTTTTTAACATGTTTTGTGTTCAGATGCAGAGACGTGTGTGTGTGTGTGTGTTGTTTCAGAGGCCATTAGTCTTTGTGGTCATTAACATAAAGAGTCGACAAATGACAGATGTGCTGATAACAGACAGACAGGCAGAGAGTCGAGCTGCTCACAGAAAAAGAAGAAAAGGAGAACACACTGACAGTCTTCAGGTAGCAAACATAGTTCAGGAAGCGAGCTCGAGAGAAAATGGCCACAGTGTTTTAACATTTGCAAACTTCAGACGACGTTGTACATGAGTGAAGTCTAAGTATGTTTTCAGTGATCAGAAATATCCTTAGTGACGTTGCAGAAGAAGAAACAGGCTTCACACAGACAAAGAGATTTCTGTTTTCCAGACGAACATGAACGCAGCAGCTCTGCTCTCAAATATTATTTTGCCTTTTTTTTTTCTGTTTTTCCATGCAAGCTGCAGGTTTGGCTGCAAGAGGACGACAGGCTGACTCTGCAGGGACACACACACACACAGGATCAGGCTGTCGGCTCAGAGGGAACAGAGGAATAAATCACTGCAGTGTTACACACAGGAAACAGAAAATCCTTGAGAGTGCCCTTAAACACACACACACACACACACTGCAGCCATTTGCTTGCTTCCTTCAACACCTTCAGATACAATAAATCCCTGCTGCCCTTCACACTCAGCTGCAGCTGTGTGTGTGTGTCTGAATCTTTCAGCATTTTCCACTGAACAAACTCTGAATGTGTGAAAGAAGAACTGTGGGCACTCTAAGTTCATATTCTGACTGTTTGTGTTTCCTGTCAGATCTCACAGATCTCAGGCGGTCCGATGATGTGAAAGTTAAATTCCGGCAGCGAAAAAACACGTCTTTCAATTTCTTTCAATTTCTTCAGATTTCTCTCCTGAAGACGTTCAGAGTGAGGAAATAGTTCAGACCGCCGTCTATTCGTGACCCCACACAGCTGACCAATCACTGCGTGAGGTGGCTGTGAAATCAGATTGTTTGTAGACAGAGCCCCGCCCTGTCTGGAGTCAGATAGCCCTTTTCCGCTAGAGCAGTTCCAGGGCCGGTTCGGAGCCGGTGCCTAATCTGGAACCAGTTCTTCCTTTTTTGACTGCCTAAGAACTGGCTCTCGGCCAGCCAGGAAAACTGGTTCCACTGCGGCACCGGGTCTTTGCTGGTCTAGAACCAAGAACCACTTATGTCGTGGGCTGGGGGCGAGGACAAAGCCGGTGTTTGAGGAGCTCCAGCGTGAGATGGCGACAGCGGGGTACGACTGGAACATTGAGCAAATAAATAACAAGCTCAAAAAACTGAAGAGGGACTACAGGGACCAGAAAAGGGAGCTGTGGAGAAGCGGCGCTGGTCAGCTCCATAGCTCCATAAGTCCATATTTTGACCTGTTCGTCCTCGGCGACAGACCAGCATGCCGGCTGACCGGGACCCTGAACTCTGCAACAGCGATGTGCTCGAAGATATGGTGGATGATTCCACTCCAAGTTCCACGGATCCTCGTAAGTTTTATTTTTTTATTATGTTTCGCCTTACTGACAATGAATTAGGCAATTTTTTAGATGTTTTATGAGCTAATATTACAAATTTCTCACATCAGTATACATTGGTAACGCCAGAAACGCTAGGCTTGCTTGGGTAACGTTAGCAACAGCTAGCTAGCTACCTGTGTTAACAATAGCTAAAGTTAGCATGCTACTTCCACACCAGTTAGCCTTTTGCTACGTCAACGAGGTAAGATTTAATGTTAACTCATGAAGGTCTACCTGACACAGAATAGAGCCTTAATACATATAATAACACATACACAACATGGACCGTGTAAACGGCAAATACAAGTCCAACATGCAATATGATTGAGTGATGGAACCTACTTTTGTCTTAAGTTAATATAGAGATGTAATATAAAAATATGATATCTATCAGTTCTACAGTGTGCTGTGATATAGTATAAGTATGTTGTACAGAAATATAACACACAGTAGTATATACTCGCAATAGACAATATTTGAGATGATTGTTGTTGTTTTGTACACAGGAAAGAGGAAGCGCAACGACAGCCAGGAGCTGCTGCAGTATCTGGAGAGGGCAGACGAGAGAACGACATGATGAATGACGCCTTGCTCCAAAAGATGGAAGAAAACACCAGCGCTTTGACTGGGCTGATGGGGCACATGGTCGCATTAATGGAGGGTCAAGCACCAACAAATAAAACAAAAGACTCTTTAAAAAAAAAAAATTAACATTGTACAGCACTACAGAACTTTTTGTATTTATGTATCAAAATAAACACTTTGTAAACAGACATGTCTGATTCATGGTGCTTAATGAACAGAAAAACACCACACACAAACACATTCACTCATTCCCCCTGTTAAAATAGTCCATTAATGCAGCTCTAATGTCAGAATGTGTATGTACACATTGTACACATATATGTACACATATATATGTGTGTGTGTATATATATATATATATATATATATATATATAGCTAACAATAACACCTTATGTTCAGAATCAAAATGTGTTAGATAATTACCTTTCTTCTTGAATGTAATCACCGCATATAGCAATCACGCCGAGCAGCAACAACGCATCGGAACAGTCTTGTTTGGATGCCAATGTAGATTTTCAAAGCCAGGAACAACACCTGAAGAGGTACGGCGCCCTGCCATTGTTGTTGTCTTCTGCCCGAAGTTGGCGCTAGTGTTGTTGGGAAACCGAAGATGCACAGAGTGACATAATGGCGTGGCTCTCTAATCCATAAAGCTGGTGGGAACACAAACGAGTTCTTTGGAAGGTTCGCAAGTTGAACCAATTGCTGAACCAGCACTAGCACCAGCCCAGAATTAGCATTAGGTTCACCTTAGTGGAAAGGGGGTAAGACTCTTAACATTAAGTATTATTACTCATCGTCCAATGAACAGTAGAGGGCCGACCATTGAGCCTTGTGGGACGCCTTTCCAGACTTTCAGATCTCTTAATTTGAAACCATAAGAACCTAGTTCTTCTAGATCATCAGACTGCTTGTGTGCTCCTGAAAAGAATTTTTTTCCATTAAAGAGTTCTGAAGTCTCTCAGCGACTCAAACAGGTTTGATCCATTTTAAATGGGAGTTTCGTGTGTTTTTGCTGCAACTGTGTGCAGAAGGAGGAGAAACAAAGCAGAAAAATAAACAGGATTTATTTTCAGACGCAGTCAGAAAACATCCCTCATGAAGCTTTTAACCTCTGACCTCCTGACCTCCTGCTGTTCAAACTCACACAACATTATTTAGACACAAAACGAGAAGCCGAGTTTTCGCCGCAGGCAGGAAGAGAAAATAACAACCTGAACACAGCAGATGGCAAAACGTCAGCTATTTTCAGGCAATCAATCAGAAACACACAGCGAGGCTTCAGACAGTTTACCAGTATTTAAAGAAGAAGAAGAAGAAGAAGAGGACAGGTGGTTATGTCTGGAGGGTTTTATATCATGGATGAGGACGAGAAAGTAACGTGGACTCTGCTTCATGTTTCTTTAATGTTTGTACTGATGAATCTCGACCTTTCCTTTTTTTGTCTCGTTCTGTCCATCTGTCCTCTCAGGTGTTGGACAGAATCACTGTTAATGATCAAATATATCTATAAAATAAAATATAAAATAATTCATAACATTACAGTTGTCCCTGTGATATAGTCTGCTTCATTCGTGTGTATTTGTACTTTATATTTCCGCAACTCTTCTTCTTCTGTCTCGTGGCGTCACTGCAGGTGTGCTGCTGTCTGACAGGTGAGTCCTCCTCAGGTGAGCTCAGGTCATGTTGTTGATGAGTTCTGATCTCAGTTATCAGTTATCTTCCTCACATTGTTCCCCTGCTGCTCAAAGTCTTTCTGACTGAAATCAAATATGAAAGGACCCCCCCCCCCAACACACACACACACACACACACACACTGCAGGCTAAAGAGCTGCACACGCCCACACAGCCGCCTACATGAGGCTTCACTGTGTAAACATGTTTATTTCTGCAGGATGAGATGTGGACCTCACAGGTACAGCAAAGAGCTTTGAGGAAGCGAACTGTGTCCTGTTTGTGTATTTGTTTATTTGTTTACAGTCAAATCAGCTTTATTTGAATCAGAGACAGAGACGAACAGTTTGGAATACACACACACACACACACACACCTCCACCCGGCTGCAGGCTCCTTCATCTGACAAAACAAATGAACCTCCCTCCTCTTCTCTTCCAAAATGGCCACCAGGCGAAGCATTGCTCACACACACACACACAGCTGTGTGTCTCTAAGGACACACACACACACACTCGTACAGTCTGTTACTATTCTTGTGAGGTCCCTCAGTGATGCTAACCTCGACCTCTGAGCCTGATTCAAACTTTAACCTTTAAATTGTTTGAAGATATGAGAGCAGCCAGAATGTACTCACACACACACACACACACAGAGTAAGTTTCCCTGCCCGTCTCCATGACAACGGCAGTAAAATGTTTGTGTTTCAGCTGAAATATGAAACTGATATCGTCTCCATCAGCAGACTTCATTTCCTCCTCTGATACACATCAGACTGAGTGTGTGTGTGTGTGTGTGACATTTTTAGAAAGTGAGGACATTTTGTCCAAAGGGCAGTTTGAGGTTTCAGACTTGGTTTGAGGATTAATGTGAGAACCAGGTTTACAGAGAATCCACATCAGACCTGCACCATCAGCAGCAGCTCCTTGAGGAGTCTACAGGAAGTAAAATACACAGATTTTATTGATTGATGGATTGATTGAATAGATTTTCCCACCACGTGTGGTTCTGTCCATCCACAGTGAAACTGGCTGACTGTGTCAACACGATGTGTGTTAAAAGTTCAGTTTAGTTTTTGTCTTTTTAGTTAATCTTCTTCACCTCTGTATGTTAGCATGCTGTTGTTAGCATGTTGGTGTTAGCATGCTGATGTTAGCTGATATTTGCTGACCTCACAGGAAGTCCTGCTGACTCATCATCAGCCTAATGATGTCGTCTCGTTCTGCAGCTGCAATAACAAATCAATCAATAAGTTAACATCGATTCATCTATCTGCTCCCTGACCTGCAGGGTCAAAGGTCACGGAGGGTCTAACATCATGACAGTGGTGCCTTCATCCACACATTCAGGATTATTGATTAACTTATGTTAATGTGTTGTATTGAACTTGTTTATTAGGACTGTTGATCACCAATAGTACAAAGAAAACGCTGGCTCAGGAGGGCGAGCAGGAAGGCGGAGCTGTGGTTCCTCCTCCATGTTTGGTCAGATAACACAGTTCAAGGAAGGCAGGTCAAACCCAAAGGCAGACAGCAGAGATGAAATCAGAAGTTTAATGAGCAAACAACCTCAGAGCCAGGCTGACGAAAACTAAAGCTGTAAACACAAAAAAAACGAAAGCCTGAGATAGAAATAATTAAATGTTCAAAATATACAAACAGAATATAGTTTATGAAATAAAATCTAACACACTCATATAAAATATAAATGATAACATATGATGTAAATAGAAATATAACATGCAGACAGAGGAATAATAAATATAAATACATTTTATTTAAATATAAAAACAATATAAACAGTGATGAAACAGGCAGAAACGGCTGTTTATGTTCACTCGCTTTAAAATCATCTGTGGTCTCACACACACACACACACAGATTTCTCCATCACAGACCTGAACTGCTGCTTCCTTCCGTTTCCATGGAAACACAGTGGGGATGACTGACAGTCCAGCCAAGGTGTGTGTGTGTGTGTGTGTGTGTGTGAGATGTGAAATTAAAGAGAGGATGTGAAACGACAGATTAATGGAGAGAAAGAGAGAGAGGTTAATTAGCTGACTGGCTGAGTGACAGTTTTGATCGAGAGTTATGTGACATGTTTTAATTTTAATAAAAACACTTCATTTACATTTTTTTTTACATATTTACCAATAATTCAATATTGTGCTCATTTGTGTATTTCATTATGTTTTGTATTGGAAATAAGTGATCTGATAACAGAAACCACCCATATTAAGCATATTTCAAGGTCTGCCTTTTACCACCTGCACAACATCGCAAAAATTCGGCACTTTTTGTCCCAAAGCGATGCTGAAAAATTGAGTCCATGCATTTGTCTCTTCCAGGCTGGATTACTGTAATTCACTTTTATCAGGCTGCCCGAACAAGTCGTTAAAGACTCTACAGCTGGTCCAGAATGCCGCTGCTCGGGTGCTGACTAGAACCAGGAAAAGAGACCATATTACTCCAGTACTGGCTTCTCTGCATTGGCTCCCTGTAAAATTTAGAGTGGATTTTAAAATCCTCCTCCTCACATATAAGGCTCTACATGGTCTGGCACCATCATATCTTAATGAATTGATAACTCCTTAATCAACCGACTAGAGCGCTGCGCTCCCAAAACGCAGGCTTACTTGTAGTTCCCAGGGTTTCCAGAAGTAGTCTAGGGGGCAGAGCCTTCAGCTATCAGGCCCCTGTTCTCTGGAACCAGCTCCCAGTCTGGGTCCGAGAGGCAGACACAGTGTCAGTGTTTAAGAATAGACTTAAAACCTTCCTTTTTGATAAAGCTTATAGTTAGGGTGGGCACAGGCTCGCCCTTAGTTATGCTGCTATAGGTTTAGACTGCCGGGGGGGCTCCCATGATGCATCGGGCACCTCTCCCTCTTCCTCTGTCTCTGCTTCCTCTTTCTCTGCTTCCTCTTCCTTTGCTTCCTCTACTCTTATTTCAAAGCCAAAGTCTGCATTTTTGTTAATTTGGCTGTAAGACATGGCAATAAAACAAAGACATGGCAAAATCACAGACAGTGCAAATTTATATGGTAGTAGTGCAAACTGGAGTCAGCTTATAAACTGGTTAAATTGGTTAAATTGGTTAAAGTGTTAAAGTGGTTAAATTGGTTAAATTGGTTAAAGTTAAAGTGTTAAAGCGGTTAATGTGAATACTCTTATGTCCTGTAAAGTGCATGTTACTGCCGGAGCCCCGGTCCTCTTTGTTCTCTCCAGTCTTGCAGGTTCCTCACTGATTCTGGTTGTGGTCCATCTGTCTGAGGTTCACTGGCCTGGTGGGGACATGATCTGTGTCTGTGTTGTGGAGAGAAGGTCGAGTGGCCCAGAGCTCCATATGAGGACATCTAGAGATGCACCTGGACTCACGGACTCATTTCCATTACCTGTGATACCTTCACACATGGACTAAACCAATGAACTCAGTATAGCTACAGTTTATTACGACCCATGTTTAACTCCATATATGACTGATGATAATGTTCTCTGTACATGTGGCATCTATTGCACGTCTGTCCGTCCCAGGGAGAGGGATCCCTCATCTGTGGCTCTTCCTCAGGTTTCTTCTTTTTCCCATAAAGGCTTTTTTGACAAGTTTTTCCTGACCTCGGTTCGAGGGTCTAAGGACAGAGGGTGTCACAACTGTACAGATTGTAAAGCCCTCCGAGGCAAACAATGTTTGTGATTTTGGGCTTTAAATAAATAAATTTGATTTTGAAATTTGAATTTGAAACATGTAATTGATCAGTCTAAAGCCTGACTGACTGAACAGCCTCCGCCCACTTTGTCTGCTCACAAATATACAGACAGAAAACTCAAATGTAAAATTATACTGAAGCAACAAGAAGATCAATCGAATCATTTCTCATAAATGGAGAATGTGTCAGATGCTGAAGAGAAACACGTTTGAAAAATGAGTAAGTTCTCCTTGTAATGGAGTATTTTTACACTGATGAGGAAGTACAGAAGCTGTGCAACAGCCCCCCCCCTGCTGAGGACACACCAGTCTGACATGAGGAGGAGGGGGTCTGAACAGTGCACAGATCCAGTTCAGACTTGACTTTCATCAGATGAAACAACCAAACCTGCCAGACTGTTTCTCTCTGACCCGGTTTCAGAAAGCAGGTTGATCTATTTTGGATGGGGGCCAAGCAGGAAGCAGTTTAAGGAGGACAGGAGACGACGCAGGAGGAAAAAACATCCACCTCAAAGTAGGTAACTTAATTAAAAACGTCTTTTATTCACTCAAACTGTCTGTCTGTCCTGACAGTGAGACAGATCATCTGACAACAATCAGACTCCTCTGGCTCCACCCACTGCCTCTAAACAACCAATCAGAGGAGAGCATCTGATGGCGCCCCGTCCACATGAGCTAACTCTGAGTGACATAACAGATAAAAACAACAAACAACGGAAAAACAACAGTTTACAGGAGAGACAAGAGAACAGAAGAAGAGCGATGAAGAAAAACGAGACTCTGAGGGGGCGGGGCTTCAGACGGGGTAATGGAAGTTGGACTCTCTCTAACTTTCAAAACAAAAGTATTTTCTACTACTCTTTCAGACTGGACCTTTAAGGTTTTTGATTTCATGAAGACATAATGACCTGCAGCTGCAGCAGGAGGTCAGAGGTCACAGAGGTCAGCTGATGACCTCTTATCTGTGACCTTTGACCTCAGAGAGTCCACCTGTCCAGGCTGAGTTAAAGCAGAGACCTGGACTGACTCCAGATCAGCTGATAAACCGTGTCAATGTCTGTACAGGAAGTAACATAATAAAATCCTTCAGGAGCCCTGCAGGACTCACCTGTGATCATCAGCAGCCAATCACAGAGCGGCATCTCTGTCACCTTTAGCCTTAAAGCAGCGAATGTTTCCTCTAAACACTGGGAGCACTTTTAATAGTTTTTTCTCTCAGACAAACGTTAACATACACTGAGACTTCCTGTGTCCACATTTGTCCAGTGAACGGGGCAGGTTAGTGCAGCTCCACAAAAACCTTTGTGTTTCCTCGTGCTCCCTTTTAAACTTCTGTCTGATTAATGACATAATTAACCTGCTGACAGGCGTGTGTGTGTGTGTGTGAGGGGGGGGTGTTCATCAGCTGAGGTCATTACTGGAGGACATCTCTGCGAGGCTGCATGTAGACAGGGTGCTGTTGAAGCTACCTGCTAACATGCAGACAGACAGGCAGGTAGGGTTAAAAGAAGATTCAGACTCAGATGGGGTGGAAATGTGAATCTGTTAATCTTCTCTTCTTCTCCTCTCATGAAGCCTCAGGGAGTCTCAGAGGAGCAGCAGAAGGGGTCAGAGGTCACACAGAGGGTCAGAGCGGAGGAGACGAAGGAGCAGACAGTCGCTCAGGCTCAAACATGTGAAAGACGTCCTCACACAGACAGAAGATACAGGTAAAGACAGAGGAAGAGGAGGAGGAGTGACGAGGACTGCGAACAACAGTGTTAGTGTTTAAAGGAGGAGGAATCCATCAATAATTCTCCAATGAAACCATCAGTTCAGTCAGAGGAAGCACAGAGCGAAGCATGCTGGGAAGAATCACTGTGTGTGTGTGTGATCAGCATCACTATCAGTGTGATAATATGAAACATGCTGCTACATGACAAGATCAGGAGAAAGTGCTCTCATTTTGAAAACCAGAGCTCTTTCAGTCTCAGAGTTTCTTCATCTCTCTTCTTCTGTTCTCTTGTCTCTCCTGTAAACTGTTGTTTTCTCGTTGTTTGTTGTTTATCTGTTACGTCACTCAGAGTTAGCTCATGTGGGCGGAGCTCCATCAGATGCTCTCCTCTGATTGGTTGTTTAGAGGCAGCAGGTGGAGCCAGAGGAGTCTCTGGCTCATGAATATTAGTGAGCTGAGTATTTGGTGGGCGGAGTCTCAGAAGGTCACATAATGAGCTTTAATGAATCCTCATGTTTGAAAACAGATTAACTCAAAGCTTAAAGCTGTTTAATCCTCTCAGTCTGCGGGTTTCATCTGTTTAATGGAGGAAGAGAGCTCCAGAACTTATTTTACCTCCTGCAGGTCGACAGTGATTACAGATGTTACAGATGACTCATCTTCATCACAGCTGGAGTCACATCAGCATCTGTCACAAACATCATTTCTGTCCTCAGACGTCAACACACCTCTGCTGACACACACACACACACAGAAACATAAAGCTCTGATTTTATTGCTGCTCTCTGCTGCCAATAAAACATCGACCTGGAGATGTTTTATTACAGGACACACTGACAGGTCACTGTGTGTGTGTGTGTCTCTGTGTGTGTGTCTGTGTGTGTGTGTGTCTCTGTGTGTGTGTGTGTGTGTGTGTGTGTGTGTGTCTGTGTGTCTCTGTGTGTGTGTGTGTCTCTGTGTATGTGTGTCTGTGTGTGTCTCTCTGTGTGTCTCTCTGTGTGTGTGAGTGTGTGTCTCTGTCTCTCTCTCTCTGGGAGTTGGTGTGTGAGAGTGTGTCAGCGTGTTGGCTGAGTGATTTTTCAAACTTTCCTTGTTTTTTATTTTCTGCATGTGATATTAGTTATATTATATTTGTAGTTTCACAGGGGTTTGGTTTGGTGTTGGGGGTGTTGGTGGGTTTTGGGGGTTTGTGAGGGTCTGTGAAGGTGTCACAGACACCTCCAGCTCAGCCGGCCACCATGTCTGCAGATGGCGGGCTGGAGAGGCTGACTCGGTGGAGGAGTGCAGCCTGGCTGTGGGGGAGCTGGTCTGGTACAGCAGCGTGAAGTCTGCCTCCCGGATGAACAGCGCGGTGGTGATCTTCTTGGACAGCGTAGACAAAGTGAATCGGGTTGTTGAGAGCGGGGTGGTGATCCAGGGGACGTTCACTCCGGTTCTCTCTCTGGTTAACCCCTGCTAAGAAAATCATCATTTCCAATGTGCCTCCTGTTTATCCGGAACGAAGTCCTGGAGAAAGAGCTGGCCCGACATGGGCAGCTCGTTTCTCCGATCAGGTTGGTCCCTCTGAGCTGTAAGTCTCCTCACCTGAAGCACGTCGTCTCCTTCAGACGACAGGTGCTCATGATCCTCAACAAGGGTGAGGAGGAGCTCAACCTGGCCTTTAAGTTCAGGGTGGACAACTTTGACTATGCTGTACATGCCACCTCTGAAAATATGAAATGTTTTAGATGTGGAAGAGAGGGGCATCTCATTTGTTCTTGCCCGGAGAGGGAGGGGGCCGGCAGGTGAATGCCGGTGAGACACCGGCCGCCGTTTAATTGTACCGTGAACCTGCTTTTAGACAGGATTCACCCTAAACCACATGCTGCTTCACAAAAGGAAATGAGCTCTGTGATGTTTGGAGAAACTTTCACAAAAGACTCAGACAATACCCCTGGCTCCATCAGAAAGATAGCCTTTTATCCATGTCCAGACTTGACAGGTTTTATTGTTTTAATCATCATGTCAGCATTTTTAGAATTTTTAGTGATGAGTCCAGGTGAGGTCCTCACCTGATGTGAACCCCGAGGAACCTGAAGCTGCTGACTCTTCTTCCACCGTAGTCCCGTTGATGGAGAGGGGGGGCGTGTTCCTCTCTCTGCCTCCTCCTGAAGTCCACGATCAGCTCCTTAGTTTTGCTGACGTTGAGATGGAGGTTGTTGTCCTGGCACCAAGATGTCAGGGCTCTGACCTCCTCTCTGTAGGTCGTCTCGTCGTTGCCGGTGATCAGGCCGATGATGGTCGTGTCGTCAGCAAATTTGACGATGGTGTTGGAGCTGTGGGTGGCCACGCAGTCATGCGTGAACAGGGAGTACAGCAGAGGGCTGAGCACACAGCCCTGGGGGGCGCCGGTGTTCAGAGTCAGGGTGGAGGATGTGGTGCTGCCCATCCGCACAGCCTGGGGTCTGCCCGTCAGGAAGTTCAGGATCCAGTCACAGAGGGCGCTGTTGAGCCCGAGGTCTCTGAGCTTGGTGACGAGCTTGGAGGGCACGATGGTGTTGAATGCTGAACTGTAGTCAATGAACAGCATTCTCACATATGTGTCCCTCTGGTCCAGGTGGGAGAGGGCAGTGTGGAGGGTGAGGGTGATGGCATCTTCAGTTGACCTATTGGGCCTGTAGGCAAACTGAAGTGGGTCCAGTGAGTCCGGGATGGAAGAGGTGATGAATGATTTGACTAACCGCTCAAAGCACTTCATGATGGTGGAGGTGAGTGCTACTGGGCGGTAGTCATTCAGGCAGAGGATTTTGGTTTTCTTGGGGACAGGGACAATGATGGTCTCCTTGAAGCATGTGGGGACTACAGACTGGAGCAGTGACATGTTGAAAATGTCTGCAAAGACGTCTGCCAGCTGATCTGCACACACCTTGAGAGCTCGGCCGGGGATGCCGTCAGGTCCAGGAGCCTTACGTGTGTTAATCCGTTTTAGAGTTCTGCACACGTCTGCCCTGGATATTCACAGGTGGGCAGTGGTCCTCCTGAGCCTTTTGCACCTCCACAGCTGGAGAGGTGCTCTCAAAGCGGGCATAAAAAGTGTTCAGCTCATCAGGCAGAGATGCAGACATCACCTCAGCACTGCTGATCTTCTTTTTGTAGTCCGTCAGAGTTTTTAATCCAGCCCACATGCTCCTGGTGTTGGAGCCCTTGTAATGAGACTCCACTTTGTCCCTGTACTGTCTCTTTGCGCTGCTGATGGCTCTCCGGAGTGCGTACCTGGACTTCCTGTACTCCTCCAAATCACCTGAGTTGTAGGCATCTGTCCGTGCTTTCAGTTTGGCACTAAATTCTCCGTTAACCCAGGGCTTCTGATTTGGGAATGTCCGCACAGTAATCCTCGGTACGACGTCATCGATGCATTTTCCGATGTATCCAATGACCGGTTGCTTTCCGGTTGCAGTTCATACAGAGACTGCTGAAGGACCTACTGACCTGGTATGGAGGCCTGCAGCTGCTCTGTGCTGGGGACTGGGACTGAAGGAATCCTTGTTTTTAATGGACTTTAATTTTTAATGCAGATTGAGAGATCTTCCAGGATTTTATCAGTCTTTTTAAAATCTGGGGACTTTTCAGAAAGCAGAGACTGCAGAGGATTTTAAAGGAGCCCATCATCTATGGAACTTGTTTTAACGTTAGCCAGACTCTGGGGGTTTCTGGTGTGGAAAAGTTTGTGGCTGCAAACATCACCACACTGGGTCAGGTGGTGGACCTGTGTGGACCACACATGGAGGATGCTGCTGCTCTGTCCTCTGCTGTGGGAGTCTCCTCGGTGAGGCTCATCAGTAACATGCTGAGAGTGTGGAGGGACCAGCTCTCATCAGAGGAACGATACAGCATTGTTTTTATGTCTGAAGGTCTTTTAATGCACAGTGACTCAGATCCTTTCCCCTGCAGAGAGCCTGGATCCAGATTTTAAAGACTGTTGTGGCTGGTTTTTAGAGCACGGTGTGTCAGGACCCACACGTCTCGCAGACACAGGGGGTAAAACTCTGTACAAGCTCCTGGTCAAAGTGATCTGCAGAGACAAACTGAAAGATCGGGCTGACACACCGTGGAGGGTCCACCTGGGTCTCAGTCCAGACGTGGACCCTTCATGGAGAGCACTTTACAAACCACCGTTAACAAAAAGGGTTGGAGACTTACAGTGGAGGGTTTTACATGGAGCTGTTGCTGTCAGTGCTTTTGTGTCTATTTTAAACCCGAGTGTTGATGAAAGGTGTCCGTCCTGTTCCCTCAGAGAAACTGTGTTTCACTGTTTTATGGACTGCAGCAGGCTGAAGGGCCTGTTTCTGCTTTTAGAGAGGCTGTTTTATTTGTTTGGGGTGGTTTTTACAAAACGTGTTCATTTTAAGCTGCAAATACAAAAAGAAAGAAAAAGCAAAGTGTCAGCTGTTAAATTTCCTCCTGGGTCAGGCCAAGATGGCCGTTCAGCTGAGTCAGAGGAGAAAGATGGAGGGATCCTCAGACTGTGAGGCAGAGACAGTTTTCATCGGAATGATTGAGAGCAGGATTACCATTGATTTTAACTTCTACAGTGTGATGAAGGATTTAGTGTCTTTTGAGAAGGTCTGCTGTGTAAAAGAGGTTCAGTGTTAAGAAGAGAAGTGAAGAGAAGCTGCTGTTTGGACATTTATTGGTCTAATGTGTGTCTGTGTTTAAACGGTTATCTGTCCATCTGTGTATAGTGTGTGTGTGTGTGTGTGAATGCATAAATGTTTGTATCTGTGTGCTTATATAGTTGTTTTCTTTTTTAATTTTTTACTTTAGGGTTAGAAGTTTTCGATTATTTTCTTTATTTGTGTATCTGTGTTTAATTTGCTTATTATTATCAGCATTATTTTTCATTATTCAGAAGTAAAAACACATACATATGAATTAAGTTAAATAAAGAGAGTTGAAAAATAAAAAAATCTCTCTCTGTATGTCTGTCTCTCAGGTCTCTCTACCTCCATCTTCATCACATGTTGACTTATCGATATAATTTACTGTCTCTGCAGCAGCTCCATCACTGTATTGATGTGTCAGTGTGATTTAACACACACATAAACACTGAGCTCACCCGGTAAACAAACGACCCCCCATACACACACACTCACATACACATTCACACACACATACACATACACGCACACACACACACTCACATACACACACAGTGTATAGGTGGTATTAGCTTGCAGCAGTGAACAGTCTTTGTGTCTGTCAGTGAGTTATGTTGTAATGTAAGTGATGACATCAGTGTGACCTCTGAGATTACTGCCCGAGGTGTGTGTGTGTGTGAATCAGAGCTTTAATGAGTTCTGTACACAGAAATGCTGCAGGGTGAGAAATCATCTGTTCTCTGTGAAACACAATTTACATGTGGAGCTTCACAAATTCATGTTACATACAACATCTATGTAAATGTAGAAGTATCTATGTAAATGTATAAGTATCTATATATGTCTATTTCTATGTCTGTCTGTCTATAATGAAGAAGAACATGAATCGTTTGCTCTCTAATCAAACTGGGTGGGGTGAATATAAACTGAATTATAATTGACCCCCCCACCCCTCCACATACACACACACACACACCCTCAGGTGAAAACAGGTTTAATTAAATGGAGTGTGACAGAGAGAGAGAGAGAGGGTGAGGGTGAGTGTTTGTGTGTGTGTGTGTGTGTGTGTGTTAATCTCACACACATTTAATTGTCACTGCAGGCACAGATACAGAAAAAGAACAGCAGCATCCTCCCCAATCTTTCAGCTGTTTAGCTTAGTTTAGCATAAAGACCGCAAAGAAGGGAAACTGCTAGCCTGGCTCAGTCTAAAGGAAACAAAGATTAATCTTAATTTCTGCTAAACGGATAAATATGAATCCAGTCAGAGATAATCGAGGCTGCACTCTGATTTTACTGTCTGAGGTTTCTACTGTAACATCTGTTAAACTCATTCACACACACACGGTGACCTCAGCTGTCGGCCTGCTAGTGATTTAATAAAGTCATTTATTGAAAAAACGTTCACGAGCCGCAGATTTATGGTGAGAAGGTCCTGCTGTCCAATTACCCAGAATGCAGTGGGGCATGAGAGGACAGACGGACACAAACATGAACTTCAGGACTTTAAACATTTTTGTTCAATAATAACTGTTACGAATGATCTCAACAAGAATAAACGTCACGTTTGATGAAATCACAGAAACTCACTGCCTGCTCAGACTGACTGTGGCTCTGTTTGACTCGACATGTGAAGAGAGGTAAATGTGAAGAGAGGTAAATGTGAACAGAAGTAAATGTATACAGAGATAAATGTGAAGAGAGGTAAATGTGAACAGATAAATGTGAACAGAAGTAAATGTATACAGAGGTAAATGTGAAGAGAGGTAAATGTGAACAGATAAATGTGAACAGAAGTAAATGTATACAGAGGTAAATGTGAAGAGAGGTAAATGTGAACAGATAAATGTGAAGAGAGGTAAATGTGAACAGATAAATGTGAACAGAGATAAATGTGAACAGAGGTAAATGTACACAGTTCAGTCTTTTCTCTCAGAGGAGGAAACTGTCAGAGACTCAGTAAAACGATTCTGCAGCCGTCAGCACGCTTTTCTGACCCACAGTCCTCTGCGTCTGAGGGTCAAAGGTCAAGGTAAAATGTCATAAAGGGGTCACACTCTGCAGGTGACATACACGGTGAGGCCGGCTGCAAAAAGACAAAGTCAGAGGACACCATCCAACAGGAACCACCGCTACCAAAATAAAAACATTATTGTAAAAACAAAGCAGAGTGTTTGTTGAACATGAGCAGATGGGGTTTCATCAGTTCAACATTCCTCAGAATCACTGCTGCAGATTTCAGCCCTGATGAGTCAATAAGATCTGGTTCAGATCCTCCAGATCTCTCTCCCATGTCAGCGTGAAGACAGCACTCAGAGACAGACATTATCAGTGTTTCTGCTTCAGCGAGGACACTGAGCGTGTGCGAACAGCAGCATCACGTGATGATGTCACTGTGGTCAAACAAACACAAAGTCTCATCAGGCTGTCGTCAGGTAAGGAAGTTAAACTTTAAGATTTCTGCAGGTTGATGGAAGCAGAGACATCCTTTTCTTTATTCCACATGTTCTACTTCCTTTTCAACACCTGCTGCCTACATTACCCACAGTGCACCTCTCTCTCTGACAACCGGTGTGAGATTGTGGTGTTTATGTTTGTAGCAGCTAGCTTAGCCTGCAGCAGAGCCTTCAGCTGACTCAAGTGACATCACTCGAGGACATTTACCAGACAACACCTGGAAATACCTGGAAACACTGAGCTGAATCATGAAATGGATCCTAAAATCGGAGCTCAAATCAAGACTGTTACGTACAGGACGTATCTCTATTTTATGAAATTTTATACATTTCAATTCTAAAACTTAAGTTACGTCACAGGTTTAATAAAATTAATTCAGTCTTACCCCTCCTTGAACCGCCACCTTACTGTGGTGGAGGGGTTTGTGTGCCCGAATGATCCTAGGAGCTATGTTGTCGGGGGCATTACGCCCCTGGTAGGGTCTCCCATGGCAAACAGGTCCTAGGTGACAGGCCAGACTAAGAGCGGTTCACAAGCCCATCATGAATAGTAAAACAACAAGGACCGTTACGTCGCCCGGATTGGCGTTACCGGGGCCCCACCCTGGAGCCAGGCCTGGGGTTGGGGCTCGCAGGCGAGGCGCCTGGTGGCCGGGTCTTTGCCCACGGGACCCGGCCGGGCTCAGCCCGAAATGGCGACGTGGGTCCGCCTTCCAGTAGGCTCACCACCCGCAGGAAGGTCCATGAGGGGCCGGTGCAATGTGGTTTGGGTAGCAGTCGTGGCAGGGGGCCTTGACGACCCAATCCTCTGGACCAAAACTCTGGCAATAGGGACATGGGATGTCACCTCGCTGGGGGGGAAGGAGCCTGAGCTCGTGCGGGAGGTTGAGAGGTACCGGCTAGAGATAGTCGGGCTCGCCTCCACGCATAGCTTGGGCTCTGGAACCCAGCTCCTTGAGAGGGGCTGGACCCTCCACTACTCTGGAGTTGCCCAGGGTGAGCGGCGGCGAGCTGGTGTGGGCTTGCTTATAGCTCCCCAGCTCAGCCGCCATGTGTTGGAGTTCACCCCGGTGAACGAGAGGGTCGCTTCCCTGCGCCTTCGGGTTGGGGATAGGTCTCTTGCTGTTGTTTGTGCCTACGGGCCGAACAGCAGTACAGAGTTCCACCCGGCCTTCTTGCCTCTTAGAGTCCCTGGGAGGGGTACTTAATGGTGCTCCGACTGGGGACTCCATTGTTCTACTGGGGGACTTCAACGCTCACATGTGGGCAACATGACAGTGATACCTGGAGGGGCGTGATCGGGAGGAACGGCCTCCCCGATCTGAACCCGAAGCGGTGGACTTCTGTGCTAGTCACAGTTTGTCCATAACCGAACACCATGTTCGAGCATAAGGGTGTCCATCAGTGCACGTGGCACCAGGACACCCTAGGTCGGAGGTCAATGATCAACTTTGTTGTCGTTTCATCTGATCTCCGGCCATATTTCTTGGACACTCGGGTAAAGAGAGGGGCTGAGCTGTCAACCGATCACCACCTGGTGGTGAGTTGGATCCGCTGGCAGAGGAGGAAGTTGGACAGACCTGGCAGACCCAAACGTATTGTGAGGGTCTGTTGGGAACGTCTGGCCGAGCCCTCTGTCAGGGAGGTCTTCAACTCCCACCTCCAGGAAGAACTTCTCACAGATTCCGAGGGAGGCTGGGGACATTGAGTCCGAGTGGACCATGTTCTCTGCCTCCATTGTCGACGCGGCATGGTTCGAAGTTGTGGACGCAAGGTCTCTGGTGCCTGTCGTGGCGGCAACCCCTTCCCCCGAACCTGGTGGTGGACACCGGAAGTAAGGGATGCCCGTCAGGCTGAAGAAGGAGTCCTATCGGGCCATGTTGGCCTGTGGGACTCCTGACGCGAAGTTGACAGGTACCGGCAGGCCAAGCAAGCCGCAGCAGCCCTGGGACGGTCCTGGAGGCAAAAACTCGGGTCTGGGAGGAGTTCGGTGAGGCCATGGAGGAGGACTATCGGTCGGCCTCGAAGAGATTCTGGCAAACCGTCCGGCGCCTCAGAAGGGGGAAGCAGTACTCTGCCAACACTGTTTACAGTGCGGGTGGGGAGCTGTTGACCTCGACTGGGGACATTGTCGAGGACGGTGGAAGAAATACTTCGAGGATCTCCTCAATCCCACCGACCTGCCTTCCAGTGAGGAAGCGGAGGCTGGGGACTCTGAGGTGGACTCGTCCATCACCCGAGCCGAAGTCACTGAGGTAGTTCGCAAGCTCCTTGGTGGCAAGGCACCGGGGGTGGATGAGATCCGCCCTGAGTACCTCAAGTCTCTGGATGTTGTGGGGCTGTCTTGGCTGACACGCCTCTGCAGCTTTGCATGGAGGTTGGGGACAGTGCCTCTGGAGTGGCAAACCTGGGGTGGTGGTCCCTCTTTTTAAAAAGGGGGACCGGAGAGACACACACACTGTATAACAACCACACGCACACTGTATCACACACACATGCACTGTATAACATACACACACACACACACACACACACACACACACACACACACTGACTGCTGATGAGCTGCAGCTCCACACATGAATTTATAAAGTCTGACTGTATTTTGTTTATGACAGCTGATCTTTGTTCACCCTGAGTGGAAACTGAAGAGGACTGAATCTGACCTCAGAGCAGATTATTGTTGTCGAGTCAGAAGAACTTTTACATCAGACTACTCTTTGTTCTTTTAATATGAAAAACAGAACAGGAAGTGTGACATCACATTGAACCCTCCCTGTCCGCAGCTCCACAGCGACACCTGCTGCCCGACAGGTGAGACACACCTGTCACTTCCTGTGATGACGCTCTACTGCCCCCAGCTGGTTCACACACACACACACACACGCACAGTCCATCTGTCGAAAAAATGAAATGTTCATCGTCAGTCACACTTTCATGAGCAAACACTCGTTCACTCGTTTTTCTGACCTGAAGAACGGAAGGAAGTTCTGACTGAAGCACATCAGAGTTTTTAAAATAAACTGGAGACAAACTGAACTGTTCACTTTATTTACTGAGAATATCAAAGAAGCTGCTGCTCAGTGAGTCTGTGTGAGGAAGAGGAGGAGGAAGATGATGAAGATGATGATGGTGATGACAAAGATGAAGATGATGAAGAACGTGTCGTGGTTCTGCCTCCTGTTCGTTGTCTTGTTCGTCTCTCTCGTTGGTTCCTCTGTTTGTTTTCTCTGTTTGTGTTTTTCTCGTTTTCTTTTATTTTTGCATACTTCCTGTTTTATTTTGTATTTATTTTGTATTATGTATTTTTTGTCTTACCTCTCCTCACTTATCTGAAACTTCACTTTACTTACTACTGTCTGTCTGTCTGACTGACTGACTGACTGCCTGTCTGTCTGTCTGTCTTAACAGGCTGAACTCTGCATGAAGAGCAGAGTCAGACACCAGCTGATCGTTAATGTTTGTGTCTGAATGATCATAAGAGAACTTTGTTGGATTGAACTGAGAGACAGACGGACAGACAGACAGGCAGACAGACAGTTTTCAAAGTACGACAGCAGGATAATCAGACTCTGTGGTCTCATTAGCCAGCTGTTAGCAGCAGGAAGAGCTTTGTTGTGGAGGGATGAAGTCGTCCACTAGTCCTCATATTTAATCTGTGTTTCTCTTCTCTTACGATTACGACACGTTTACTGTTACTGTGCTAAGTTCAGGACTTTTACTTCTAAAGGAGGATTTTCTGTATGCTTTTGTGCTTAAAGGTGCAGATGTTTGTCCAGCAGGAGGCAGAAAAACAGAAGAAACGAAGAACTGAAGAGTTTCTGTAAACAACCACACCCAGTCTGCACACACACACACACACACACAGGGGTGTATGACTATGAGTCACAAGGGGATGTTCAAAAGGGATTCCTGTTTAGCTGGATGTGTGTGTGTGTGTCTGTGTGTGAAGATCCTGATCCTACTCAAACTACTCAAAATACTGAAAACATTTATTCTGTGTGAGAGCGTCAGAGAGATTCGGTGGAGGAAGAAAAAACAGTAAAATCACTGATTGCTGATTGGTTCGTTGCTGTGATCTGTTCACTTTGACTCTCATTGATAATAATTAGTATTCAAACATCAGCTGACTGTCGAGGATTCATTAGAAACACTCAAACTATTCTGAACCTCTGAGTGTTGAAGGTGGGTCCGATCTCAATCTGCTCTCTGGTTTCCGTGGCAACACATAATAACAGACTAATAATCCATCAATAATCCAGTTTGATCTCAAGTGTGTGTGGGAGGAAAAAAAACCCTGTTTCCATCAAACAACAGTGGATTTAAAATAAGGTTTGCATGGCAACGTTCCCAAACACACCCAACACACACACACACTTCATTCCACACACACCAACACACACACACCCAATACACGCCCACTGTGTGTTTGTGTGAGTGTGTGTGTGTGGGTAAGTGGTCTGAGTAGGGTGAGGCTCAGGATTTAACCTCTCTCGTGTTTCTCTCAGTGTCAGTGTGTCTGCAGCTCTCAGGTGAACTCAGGTACGTCAACTCTTCTTTGTCTCTTTGTTTATTTGTTTCTTTGTTTCTTAGTTTTCTGTCAGACAGATAAAAACTCTGCTCTTCCTCTGAGACGATGAAATTAATCCAGGAAAAGAAACAGGAAGTGAATGTGAAACCTGAAAACAAACCATAGTTGTTTCCTGTAGTTCACTTTGTTTAGTGGCTGTAAAGTTCCAGCGATGAAGAGACGTCTGATGTTTATTTGGTGACTTCATGCTGCTTCAGACGTTCAGTCTAAATTCTTTGACTCAAACTTGATTCAGACTGACGTCAGCGACGTCCTGCTGAATGAGTCAGAGTCAGTGTGAAGAACCAAACTCCTCTTTGATCGTGTGTCATGTGATGTTTCCACTTCCTGCTGGAGAAGGTTTGTGTTTGGCGTGAGAGAGCTGACTCCGCCCACCAACCACAGAAAACAACATCCACAGAGACAGACAGACAGACAGACAGGACGTACTCAGGTCCTTCGCTAAAATAAAAGCAGTATTACAAAAATCTAAAAATACAGCAGTGTTACAGTGAAATGAATTTAAAAGTAAAAGTACTCATAGTTTGAAACATGATTCTAAATCATCCAAAAGGTCACATGTATTATATTAATGTATCATGTATATTATATGAATGTAAAATGTATGAAATAAAGACATGAATGAAGATGTAAACACTGCAGTTACAGAAAGAAAAAAAAAGAAAATATATGTTTACTTCACCACATTTATTTGATAAGTTTAGTTCCTTCGTAGATTCAGATTATTAAAATGAGATATGATCAATAAATGAGGTATTATTACAGATAATAAGTTAAAAAGAGCTCATTAAATATTAAAGTTATAAAAACATGAATAATTATCTGATCATATAACAAATGTCACTCTGCTCCATCAGGACTTTTACTTTTTGTAGGCGAAGTGTGTTTAGTGTGTTTTTTCAGGAAGCTGCAGCATCTTTTCTACACTGTGCTGTTTTACTGCAGTCAACTCTAAATAAAAAATAATCATAAAAATAAACGGCAACCAGGAGAGGACAATGAAGATGAAGAAGTTATTTCATTGTTTTTTCTCTCGTTCGTGTCTCGACTCGCCCGCCACACCCTCACACATGTTTTCTTCTTCTGTTGCTTTCTAAGCTTTCTGTGTGTTTCAGGTCTCAGAGGAGCAGGATGAATGTAAGTGTGCTTTTTATTCACCACGTTCATGAAAATCAATAAGACTTCTTCACTTATTGACTGATTGATTTGTGTTTGATCTGGTGTTTGAGTCATTGTGTCCCTTTCTATCTGAACCAAAAGACAAAATCCTTCTGCTGACGGGACGAGCAGAAAATGGGATTCAGAGTTTTGGATTTTTATTGAATTTAAAGACAAAGAAGAAAAGAAAGTGGACGTCTCGTTAAGTCTGAGAACAAACTCAGCATGACTGTTTTATTTTGAGATCATTTCACATCACATGAACACTGATCACTGTTTCCAAAGTAAATTTAACTTAATTTGATTTCTGCTGAAAAGTCCACTGAGTGGCTGGTGGCTTCAGACTGCTTCAGACAGAAGAAGAATAAAAGAGAAAAAATAGAAGTTTCATCAGAATTTAGTTCTGAAGTTTGTCTCCATCCACTGATCCAGAGTCTGTTTGACCTTCCTCATATCATTAGACCATATCAGACCGTGTCCTCTTCCTCTATGGTGCGGTTTCTATAAATTCAATTACAGACTGTCAGTAATCTGATTACAGTGTGCAGGTAAACAAAGGTGAACAGACCGCTGAGTGTTCGGACACCGACTGAGAAACTGCATCGTGGATTTACTCTGAGTCAGAGATACAAAACAGACACTGTCGCTGAGTGTTTGCAGTGTGTGTGTGTGTGTGTTATGGGGTTATGAATGTCAACAAGGTGGCATTCATCTCTAAAACCAACGCCTTCATATAGAACATTCCTGGAGCGCCTGTCATCAACACACCCTGAACTCTGTTAACCACACACACACACAGAAACACACACACGCTGCGTTCAGGGACGGCTCAGACACTCGACCGCTCTGACTGTTTGGCACAGTCACTCTTACGCTGTGCTAACATGCTAATGTTTAGCAGGCACACTGTTTACCATCTCAGCTGTCTTTTCTGTTAGCATGCTAACAGCTGAGGATGGACTACACAGAACTTTAACTTTAGTAAAATGTCAATACACAGTAAAAATACTGTGTTACAAGTAAAAGTATAAAATAGTATAAATAAAAAAATATGTAAAATGTACTTAAAGAACCAAAATTCAAATGACTCTTTATGAAGAACATGTATGTTATCAATGGATTATGATTATTGATTAATAATCTGAATCTGTAAAGTAACTGAAGATAAATATAGTGAAATAAAAAGTTCAATATTTTAAAAGAAATGTAGTTAAGTAGAAGTATAAAGTAGAAGAAAGTAGAAATACTCAAGTAAAGTACAAGTACATTAGAAGGTACAAGTATGCGTGTCTGTCTGTCTGTCTGTCTGTCTGCCTCTCATGCAGTAAGAGTTTCTCACTTCCTGTATTTCTTCTTCTCTGCAGCTGGAAGATGCTCTGGGTGGAGGTTGGCCATCTGGTGGCAACAACCAATCAGGCGGGGGCGGGACCTGGCCGGGACAACCCCCTAATCCCACCTGGCCAGGTAACATCAGCATTACCCTAAGTTTCATGATAGTTGAAACTACTGATAGTTTAAAGCTCCTTTATGAGTAGTTTTATGTGACTGTAGCCTCAGTCATGATCTTCTGAGTTATTATGTGTAAATAAATCTGATCATTAACAGTATATATATATCATATATGTGTGTGTGTCTATCTATCTAGATAGATAGATAGATAGATAGATAGAACACAATGAGGAACAAAGATGTGTTTGTGTGTTCTGCTTCAGGTCAACCTGCCACCAACCCCACCTGGCCTGGAGGTGGAGGAGGTGGAGGCGCCTGGCCCGCTCAGCCCAGCCAGCCTTCCTGGCCCTCCCCCTCCCCCCAACCTGCTGCACCTGGAGGATGGCCCAGTCCTTCACCTGGACCTGGACCTGGACCTGGACCTGGACCTGGACCTGCTGTGGCCCCTCAGCAGAGTCTGGTAAGACAAAATGGATGGATGATGGTTGGGTGGATGGATGATGGATGGATGATGGTTGGATGGATGGATGATGGATGATGGTTGGGTGGATGATGGATGGATGATGGATGGATGATGATGGTTGGATGATGGTTGGATGGATGATGGTTGGATGGATGGATGATGGATAATGGATGCTAGTTGGGTGGATGATGGATGGATGATGGTTGGATGATGGTTGGATGGATGATGGTTGGATGATGGTTGGATGGATGGATGATGGTTGGGTGGATGATGGATGGATGATGGTTGGATGGATGGATGGATGATGGATGGATGGATGGTGGTTGGTTGGATGATGGTTGGATGATGGTTGGATGGATGGATGATGGTTGGATGGATGATGGTTGATGGTGGATGATGGATGGATGGATGGATGGATGGATGGATGGATGGATGGATGGATGATGATGATGGTTGGATGGATGGATGGTTGGATGGATGATGGTTGGATGGATGATGGTTGGATGATGGTTGGATGGATGATGGTTGGTGGATGGATGATGATGGTTGGATGGGTGGAGTTAACAGCTGTTTCCTTGTTGACAGACGGTTCCGTACAAACTGGATCTTCCTAACGGGGTTTATGACAAACTGCTCATCACCATCAGTGGAACCGTCAAACCAAACGCTGATAAGTATGAATGCTTCAACAATAATAATGGAAAGATGGAGGGAGATGGATTTGAATAATTACAACTAAAAAGTCTGCAGAGGTCATTTCCTCACAAACAGTAAGAACAGGAAATGTGCAGCCTGGACAGAAGTCAGAAATATTTTCTCCTCATATATTTGAAATGATGTCTCATTATATGAGAAATGTGTGAATGTTGCTCAGCGGATGTTAAAATAAGGGTCTGTGTGTTCAGTGATCACTGGAACTTGAATATATTGATCTTTTGAAGGTGGGATTCACACTCTGACAGGATTCTTTGTCTCTGCATGAAGACTTTTGTTCATTCAAACACTTCATAACATCCCATAATTTGCTGAACGATCAGTGATCGGTGCTGATCTTTGTTTCAGGATCACATTGGATCTGAACACCAGATCAAACGACCTGGCCTTCCACTTCAATCCTCGCTTCAATGAGAGTGGCAAGAAGGTGATCGTCAGAAACAGCTGCATCAAAGAAAAGTGGGGGAAGGAAGAGAGAGAACTGAACCACTTCCCCTTCGTCCAGGGGCAGCCATTCCAGGTCAGCCTGACCAGCGCCATTTACTACACCAGATATACTTCATACATTCACACATCAGTTTGTACTGACACAAAGACAGTAAAGCTGCAGGTATTTTTAATCACTGTCACCAAAAACTTAACCTTCATTTACATCACATACTAACAGAGTACACACTTATACTTAGAGAGTACACACTTATACTAACAGAGTATAGTAAACTTACTGTTTACAGATGTTGAGGATGTTTCAAGGACTTTACCAAAGTGACTGAGAAGAACTGTAATATCTTTAGGTACTATATACGAGTAATTAGCGACATTTTGAATGTTCGGCACAGCCATATTTGCTTTTTATTTGTCTTCTCATGCTGACGCTCAGGTGTCGGAGGGTCCCTGAATGCACCGTAATGTGTAGTTTAGGGGTCAGTGTTTGAGCTCGGTAATGACAGTTTGTGGTTTTGTTGCAGATGAAAATCCTCTGCACCAACCAGGAATTTAAGGTGGCCGTCAACAACTCTCACCTGCTGACATTCGCACACCGAGTCCAAGACCTGAAATCCATCAACCGCCTCAACATCTACTACGACATCACCCTGTCTAACGTCCAAACCGAGACCCTGCCCTGAGGTGGATCAACGGATCCACCACAGATCGGGGAGGTGGGGGTCATCTGTAGACCTACTGGAGATCATTCCACAATCAATCAATCAACAGAATACAATACTACAGGAGAGCCATCATACAGAACATCTATTTGAAATCCACCAGAGATCTACTGGGGATCCACCAGAGATCGACTGGGGATCCACTAGAGATCGACTGGGGATCCACCAGAGATCTACTATAGATCTACTGGGGATCCACAGATCCACCATAGATCTACTGGGGATCCACCAGAGATTGACTGGGGATCCACCAGGAGACCATCACTATGTCTTAAACAGATCTAAAGAACATTTTGGTGGATCCACAGTAGATTCTCAGATGTCATCAGTAAATGATTGTAGATGATCGTCAGTAGATCCACAGTTAATCTAAAATATATCTCGAATAGCTCTGTAGATGATTGTTGTTTGAATAAACTGTTCTTATAGATGAAACATTCACAAAGGGTTCTCAGTAGATTCTCAGTAGATCCTCTTGTATTATTTGTCTTCTGTTTGACTCATATAAATAAAGAGTTAATCTTAAACATACTGGAGTTTGTGTCTGTATCTGTGGGGAGGACCGGGCCAACCCCTGATTTCTGATCTTTGACTCTTGACCTCTGACCTCTGCTAATATCATCAGTGGATCCTGCCTTTGTGGGATCTAGTGTAAAATATCTAACTTTATGAGACTGGATATTAGTGTATAATAACAAAGATAATAAGATCCATTTGAACTTAATGTATTGATTAATGTATTAATGTATTGTTAGTAGGAGCTTTCAGCGGGTGTGTGAAACTGCTCACAGCCACCAGAGGGCGACACTGAAACACCTCCTACTACAGTGTGTGTGTGAGTGTGTGTGTGTGAGTGTGTGTGAGGGTGTGTGTGTGCTGATGAAGAGAAGGTACACAGTTATACTAACAGAGTATAGTAAACTTACTGTTTACAGATGTTGAGGATGTTTCAAGGACTTTAGTGTGTGTGTGGGGGAGGGGGGGGGCACAAAATGTTGATGAAGAGAAGGAGAATTATTCTTTATCTAAAAAAGAAAAGAGTCTGTTTTGTTAAAGTCTGATCCATAAACCTGCTCAGGTTGTCTTCTGACAGTCCTGTGACCTTTGACCCCTGTCTCTCCGGTCTCTGGTGGTTCTCCTGGTGTCTCTCCGGTCTCTGGTGGTTCTCCTGGTTCTGTCTGTCATCTTGATGTAAACCTGCAGCAGGTTTTTGTTTTTGGATCTGAGCTCACAGATGGATTATTGATCGACAGGAGGTCTCTCTCTGTCTCTGTAGCTGTGAACCAAAAACGCTGATAATAAATATAAAAGAAGTTATTAAGAGGGAGACCTCAGTCAAACAAACAGTAAAATATAAAGAAAACACCAAAAACAAGTTCTCATCTTGAAATAACATATTAATGTTTGTGGTTGATCTGAAGGACGCTGCAGTGGAAAACTGCTTTGTGTTTGTTGAATTTACTATGAAAAGTGTGAGCTGTACAATAAACACAAACATTTAACATCAAATTCAAATCTAGACAGTTTGATTCAGGTTTCAGCAGCTTATTTGTCATGTTCACAATAAAATCTGACGTCACACACTCCCTCTAATAATGATAATATAATAATAATAAAGACTCAGGTAAAAAGTTTAAGATGCAGGAATACAATATAGAATATAAAATAAGATATAAGATGCACTGAAGTGGGAAAGTGAAGATGTGATGAAAGCTATAAATATATAAACTGAGATATAAAAATATATAGACAGTTTTTGTGTAAAGGGAGAATATTACATAACCAATTAAATGAAATATAAATAAGGTGCACTCTCTTTTTCTGTCCAACACAATTTCCATCACAGCTGCAGAGTAATACCGATTAAATGGAATCAATAAATGTGTGTTCAAACATGATCTCATAATTAGTGATGGTGAGATGAAGCCTCACGAAGCACTGAAGCTTTCCATCCAATTGGTTCACTCATGGACCAAAGCTTCATGACGCTTCATTTGCTCTACTGTGCCATCAAGTGGACAATAAATGTAAAACAGGCAGAGTGATTATAATGACACCTTGGCTTTAGTGTGTGAAGCTTTGAATTGAATAAATGAATGAATGATGTTTGTTATGCCAATACATAAATGATTAACTTATTAATATTGTGTCTATCTTTATGATACATTAAGCGGGGTCAAAAGGGAAAGTGGAAACAAAAAGAGGGTTGTGATGTGAACTTTATGCTTTAGATATTTATGACTATGTACATATTACATATATTCACATATATTTATGTTTACAGCTGGGAGTCACCAATCTTAATTTCATTATGTGAAAACATAATGACAAATAAAGATTCTTGATTCTTGTGTTACTTGGTTTGTGACTGTGCTTATGTTACTAGGGACAACATGTAACATGTAAAATAGGGACATTTTTATTTAAAAATAACAACAACAAACAACAAACAAAGTCTCAAAACGTGAGGAGGACTCCATTGCATTTCTCTGCCCTTATATTTCGAATCGCACGTCAAACCTGCAAATCGTTTTCTTAATCAGTCATGTGGTATGGCCGGCTTGCGAGGCTTCGAATGTCACCACATGCGTCATCAACACAAGCTTTGATAAGCGCTTCACAGAAATCTACCTGGAAGATTGTGGGTACTTCAGGTTTGCCAAAGATAAACAACATGCATCCTTGAAATCTTGGGTTTTGGCAAGATGGCGTACTGAGCAGTCGCATCCGTCTAAGCTCCTAAATGAAGTCCCGATGTAATCGTTTCTGAAGTCATATAATCCACTTTCCTGAACAGTTAAAAAGAAAAAAATCAGCCCGAACATGAAAAAAAACAACAGCAGCGAAAAAACCTCCCGTTTACAATCCATATGAATAGCGAGCACGACTATTCAACGCTGATGGAGACAGCTAACGCTAGCACCAACAAACGGGACAGAATGTCGACAACCCCTGCAAACACTCCAGAAAAATCACACACGGAGAAGAAAGCGAAAGGTACGCCTCAGGAGACCGACTCCAACACATCTGCTGACACCATACTGAAAGCTATCGACACTCTTGGAAACACGCTTGGAAAACGTGTTGACGACTGCATGGTGGACGTTGGCACACAGATGCAACAACACAGCACCATGCTGGCTGCTGTCGCTAAAGCAGTGCAGCTTAACTCAGAGGAGCTGGAAGAGTGTAAAATGAAAATAAAATACCTCAAAAAACAGATTGAATCACTCACAAAAGATAATGATGACATTAAAGGTCGTTTATTGAATCAAGAAAGATACAAAAGGAAAAAAGGGGAAAACGAATGAAAATATCAGAGCAGAAGTGGTGGAGCTTCTGGGTAGAATTGCTCCGGACCTGAAGACGAAGGTGGACGAAGTGGTTGATGTTGTCCACAGGGTGGGGTGAGCGACGGAGAACAAGCACAGACAAATCATCATTCTGTTTGCGAGACGTATAGTGAGAGATGACATCTGGAGACGAATGAGGGCTTCTACTGTGTGTAAAGAAGAAGGGATCCGCTTTACTGAAGACCTGACCCAGGAGGACTGGAGGTCCAGACAGGCAATGTGGCTTTAATTGACCAGGCTAGGAAGGAAGGCAAGGCTGCGGGCTTCAGGGGCCCGTTTGGTTTCATAGAAGGCAAGCGCATTATGGCTGACACTGGGCTGATATTTGAATATGAAATGGATACTCAGTGGAACATTTTGAAAAATGGGACTTTTACCTCAAGGCTTTTCTACTCCACCTCCTCTAAACCTTTTCATAAGCTTTGTTCATGTGTTCTGTCTTCCAGTAGAAAACTGACATTTCTTTTTTTTTCTTTTAATACAAGAGGGGCAACAAGCAAATTGCATCCTTCTCCAGGAAAATCATTCTGATGACTCTGATGTAAAGTTTTGGTCACAACAATGGGAGATAAAATCCTCTTCAGTCATGGTACAAACCGTTCGGCTGGAGTTGCTATTTGTTTCGACAGATGTCCTGGTAAGATTTTGTGTAACAAGGCAGATAAAGATGGACATTGGGTGGCCTGTGTTTTGAATATTGATAACATTCTTATTATTCTGATTAACATTTATGGGTAGAACAATGATAAAAAAAAAATTTGTTGCATCAAATATCAACAGTTATAAGGGAACTTAATGCAAAATTTCCCACTGATCATATGATAATTGGAGGTGATTTCAACGTAACCCCTGATGAGTGGATGGATAGATGGCCTTCAAAACTTTCAAGGGAATATAGAAACCCAATCATGGAAAATTTCACTAGCAACAACAAAGTAATAGATATCTGGAGAACCTTGAACAAAGATATCAAAGAATTTACCTGGCACAAACCTAATGGTCAAATTAAATCACATATTGATTACTGGTTGGTATCACATTCAATTTCACAATATGTTACAGAGACAACGATCTCTAATTGTCCTTTAAGTGATCATTGTACTATTAATCTGAGACCAAAATAATACATTTAAAGATTATTGGAAATTGAATTCACAGTTGCTAAGGAATATGGAGTACTGCAACTCTATTAAATCACTAATTCTGGATATCAAAAATGACGACGCCATTAGCACACCGATATCCAAATGGGAATATCTACAATTTAGCATTAGAAAATCCTCAATTGCATTTAGTAAAAAACTAAACAAGTAAATGAGAGAAGAAGAAACAAATGTGGGTAAAGAACTTATGAATCTTTACAGCAAGTTGAATTGGACTGAGGACGATAAAGAAAGAATTAATAACCTGCAATCCAAACTGGATGTGATGTATTTGTATAAAGCCAAAGGTGCTTATGTGAGGTCCAGAGCCAGGTGGACAGAAGAGGGAGAAAAAAATACAGCCTATTTTTGCAATTTAGAAAAACGCAGACAAGAATATAACTCAGTTTGTAGTATAATAATCAATGGAGAGGAATGCACAGATCCTATACGCATTTCAAATGAAGTCTTTAATTTTTACAGTAACCTTTACAAATACTCATACTCAAAACAAAATGTAACTTACTTCTTTGACAAAATTAATAACCTAATTCCAGTAATTGATGATAACTGTAAAGAAATTTGTGACAAAGACTTTGATGAATTTGAATTTGATTGTGCTATTAAAAACATGGCATCTGACCGCTCACCAGGGCCAGATGGAATAACAACAAATTTCTATAAACATTTTTGGGAAGATATAAAACTCCTATTTTTCCAAGCTTTAATTGAATGTATAAATCAAAAAGAGCTCATGGAAACAATGAAACAAGGGGTGATAAAATTGATTCCAAAACCTGGAAAAGATAAGAAAATTATAAGCAACCTAAAAAGACACTTTTAAACACGGACTACAAGATTTTTACAAAAGTCTTGGCAAGATTAAAAACAGGCATCTCTAAGTTTATTAGCCCAACACAATCAGGATTTCTTAAAGGAAGGTTGATCCATAATAATATCCACTTGGTTCTGGATCGTATTGACTATAATCACCTAATTAAGGACGATGGTTTTATGTTGTTTCTGGACTTTCACAAAACATTCGACTCTATCGAACATGTTTTTATTATTAACACATTTAAACACTTTGGGTTTGGTAACGCATTTCTTGACATGATTGCTATGTTACACACTGATATTAATAGTTGTGTTTCCCTCTCAGAAGGCACATGTTCCAGGTTCAGGGTTGAAAGAGGCATTAGGCAGGGTCGCAGCATTTCACCTCTTTTATTCATTGTAGCCACTGAATTATAGCTATAACTGTTATAAATTCAAACATTAAAGGATTAGACATAAACAACCACAAATTAATTATAAGTCAACTTGCTGATGATACAACAATCTTTCTAAGAAATAAAGAACAAATTCCTCTGGCCTCAGAAACAACAAAGTTTTTTTTCTCAAGCATCTGGTTTGCACCTGAATCTGGACAAATGTGAACTCATGAGTATCCGTAGTTGTTCTGATTCTTCACTGTATGATATGCCTGTCAAAAATGAGATCAAATATCTAGGAATCTGGATAACTAAATGTGCAGATGATAGTGAAAAAAAGAATATTCAAAACTTGATAAAGACTTGATAAAGGACTATGAGGATGGTGGTATAAAAGCGACTGGACTTTGAAATCATGAATGGAATATTAAAGATCAAACGGCTCTGATCCTTCTTAAGGAACGATGATGAGATTTGGTTCTCGCTACCTTCTCTTGTTTTCAACAAAGTTGGAGGTATTGAGTTTCACCAAATTTCACCAGCAGGTTCTGTTAAATTAGAAAATGATGTTCAAGCATAATTTCAACCCCCATAATGTCCCATTGTGGAACAATAGGGTGATATTGAGTCGGGGGACGTCTATGTTTATGGAAGACTGGATGACAAAACAGATTTGGTCTGTTTTGGTCATATAATGGATGGAAATGGGGACATACTTGAACTGAAGGATTTTAATGCTAAATATAGTACGAGTTGCTCCAATGAGATCTATAAGAAAGTCTCACAGAATATCCCAAAAGTCTTTATCCAATCGATAAAGAATAATAATACTTTGAACACACAAAGTGAAGATAGATGGTCTGGACCTTGTAAATGAAAAATGTAACAATAAGTTTTTAAGGCTGTACTTAGTAAACACCTTATATCCAGGTATAACAAAAAGTTCACTCACTCTTAAAGATTATAACAAATCTGAAATATCAACTATTCGAACAAAATACTTAAAATTCCCAATACCCCCTAAGTGTACAGAAGTTCATTTTAAAACTATAAACAACATTTATCCCTCAAATGACTTTATGAAAATAAGATTTAAATTTAGGTGGTGGTGGTGGTAGAAAACTGTTATATTTGTAAAACGAATTTGGAAACGACAGAGCACCTGTTTTACGAATGTGATACTGTCCAAAATTTGTGGAAATCTCCATGACTTAATATCGTCCGGCTCCAGAAACATTGACTTTAAATATTCAAATAGGAGTAATCCTCAAATATAAAAAAAAAAACTGAGTTTTTAGTGAATAATTTCATTATTATTACAAAATACTACATACACAGGTGTCAGTATGCCAAATCCCCCCCTCATTGCTTGCTCTTAAGAATGAACTCTCCTTGTTACAAAAATTCACCTGGTAAAGAAGGCTCAACAAAGACTCTTCTTCCTCAGGAAGCTGAAACGTGCTGGACTCTCCCCTCAGCTCCTGACAAACTTCTACAGGGCCACAACAGAGAGCATCCTCTGCCTCAGTGCAGCAGTGTGGTATGGCAGCTGCACAAGACCGAAAGGACTTAGCCCTGGGTGGTGAAAACAGCACAGGGGATTGTGGGAAGTCCTCTCCCAGACCTGTACTCAATAAACTCTGGCTGGATGCAGAAGAAGGCCCGACATATTACCACCGACCCTGACCCACCCGGGAAATGGACTGTTTCCCTCTGAAAACACGGTACAGAAACATAAAGACAACAACTACCAGACTAAAAAACAGCTTTTTCCCCAGAGCTGTACAATCCATTTTCCCCTATTGAGAACTTGAGACATGCACTTGACTGCACTTGAACAACTTACAAACTCCCCCACACCCCACTGTGCATTGCTGCTGCAACTTTGAACTTTGGATATTTGTGTACATATTACATATTTTCACTATTACTATTTTTTTTACTATATTTACGTTTAAAGCTGGAAGTCACCAATATTAATTTCGTCATGTGAAAACATGATGACAATAAATGATTCTTGATTCTTGAAATGTCAAAACAAATAAATAATTCCCATGCAAACAAACTGTACACACCTATAGCTAAATTTAACCTATCTTAAACCCCTTGTATTTAATTAATATGGATTTACTTTTTTATATGATTTTACTTTTGTTTTAATTATTATTTATTTTATGTTCCTCTAATTTTTTCTTTCATCTTTATATCTGTTGTACGTTTGCTTTTGAAATGTGATGTACACCACAGCAATAATTTTTCAGTTTAGATTTTCAAGGAGGTGTGAATTTACTTTAAAATGTAAGATAATTATGGTTTTGTGTGAGTTTGTCATCGTTCATGTAAACTTGTTTGTTTAAATAAATTTAAGAAAAAAGAAAGAAATCTACCTGGATTACTCGACACGGAAGCACACATCACTACTCATAATATTTCACGGTGTGTGCATTGTTTCCACAGAGACGATCTTTGGTACATACGTTATGACGCACGGCTCCAGCTGGACGTCGGTTAGTAGTTGTTAGTTAGAGGACCCGAGACGGCGGCGCTCCGATAAAACCAACATTTTACGAATAAAACAACATTTAATCAACCGCTCATCGACAGGAACCGACAGCGGGACTGTTTAACGTTAACGGGACAAACCGGGGAAACGGGAATTCGGTGGTTTTGGTCGCTGCCAGCAGCTTTTTCCTCCAGCGGACAGAACGGAGAGTTTCCTCCCGCAGGTCAGTCTGTTAGCCCCCAATGCTAACTGATGCTAACCTCAACGGTTAGCGCTTGATGCTAGCTGACGCTAATTCCGCTGTTAGCAAAGTAGTGTTAACCTCACTGTTAGCTCCTGATGTTAAATGGTACTTTTGCTCCGTTTGTTAATTAATGCTAACTCAACGTTTAGCTATTAATGCTAACTGCTGCTAACCCTGCTGTCAGTCCCCAATGCAGAGGCTTAATAGTCAGTTAGCTGCAGGGTCGGTTAGCCAGGTGTATCACGGCAGCTTCAAAGGCTGATGTAGTCAGCGAGCTGGTTGTTGGAGCCTCTGATTCACTGCTACATGCTAACAGACAGGTAGAGGAGCCTCTACATGCTAACAGACAGGTAGAGGAGCCGCTACATGCTAACAGACAGGTAGAGGAGCCTCTACATGCTAACAGACAGGTAGAGGAGCCGCTACATGCTAGCAGACAGGTAGAGGAGCCTCTACATGCTAACAGCTGCAGATTCAGCAGGTAACTATGACGTGCAGCTGGTTTACCCCGGGGTGCTGCGCTGGACTGTGGTGGACTCTGAAGGACTGTGGGGGGCTGTATTTCCTGATCACTTCCTGTTAGCCGAGATGAGTCGTCTGATTGATCTGATCAGTGATCAGCTGCGCTTCCTGTAAATACGTTTTGTAGCTGCCCTTTGACCTGAAATCAATCACACACACACACACTCAGGTGAAGGTGTGTCTGAATTGTTGTTGTTTTGTTGCAGGTGAACTTTTGTTTGTTTTATCGACAGTTTCAGGCTCCTTTTACGTTTCTGCTTAAAACACAGAATATTAAAATGTGTCTGTAAAAGTTGGTGAAGTGTGTGAGTGTCTGTGTCTGTGTGTGTGTGTGTGTGCAGGTTAATTTGAGAAACCAGTTTGGTCAGTCAATTAAAGATCTGTGTGTTTTTCTGTCAGATGATGTTTGTAACTCAACAGACACACACACACACACACACTGGGCTCGGGGTGTTTTCCCAGCATGCCTTGTGGCCGGGTGTGGTCGTCTAAGCTTCAGTTTCACAGAGGAACTGAGATTGTTTCAGTCTGACCAATCACAGGGCTGGAAACAGTCATATGACTCCTTAAATGAAGCAGCTGCAGATGGACGGACGATTTTAGATGACTTTATCGATCACGGAGGAAAAAGTGGGAACACTTCACAGATTTGTCATCGAGAACCATGCTAATCTGCTCTGTCGATTCAGGTCATTATATGTGCTGTTATTGTTGTTTTTTGTCGTCTCAGCAGGCTGAATGTGGACGTGGACTTTAACTCTGCTGAGACTCCCTTCAGGGAGGTTTTGTAGGACTTTGTAGTCTTTTCAGGTTGACATCAGGACTAGTGAGTGTGTTAATACTTCCTGCACTACTGTCAAACATCCTCGTTCAGACGTTCAGAGTTGCTGGTAACCCGTAGTAACACACCCACACTGAGTAATGGAGCCGCATCACAGCGCAGCATCCTCACCTGCTGATCACCTGCTGCCTGATGGAGACACACACACACACAGGTCCCGCTCTGGGTCCAGAACCATGAGTTTTACTGGAAATGACTCCAGATGTTTCTCTTCTCGTATTTTGAACAGTTCTCATTTTGTGTAATTTTCACTTTTGTTGGAGGAACTTTTCTGAATGACTGCTTCCTGTCATTTTTGTTGTTAAAGATCCTGAGTCCATATTTAAAGGAAATACTGCCCCCCTCGCTAATCTTTTATGGTCATCTGTGGTAAACCTGAAGAAGTTTTATGTGTTGGTTAATTACCTGTGTGTGTGTGTGTGTGTGTGTGTGTGTTCTCTGCAGAGTGTTTGGTCCAAAGGGGGAGGAGCCACAGGACGGACGCTGGTTTTGTTTCCTGTGTGGGAGGAGTCACCGTGAACGTGAGAGATGTGAAGCTGAAGGGTCAGAGGAGCTGTCACTCAAAATAGGACTGCGCCCCCACCACTACCAGCCAATCAGCACGCAGCCTGCAGGTAAACCTAGTGTGTGTGTGTGTGCTCAGTGAGTTGTTTTGTCAGTATAATGTTTGTGAAAGATGAGCTTAAAGGAGAGTTGGCTTCATGAATCTGCTTCATAAACGCACAGACAGCAGAAAGGTCAGAGGTCAGCCAGCGGCCATCTGTTGCTAAGCTTCACTGTTTGTGTGAACAAACCTGAACAGTCGAGTATGTGGAGGCGTGCAGTGTGAACGTCCCGTGAACGTGAGACCTTAAAATGAAACGCACAAAGTTTCAGTGGATGTTTTTTAGTTTGTTGGAACGCTGATGATGTAACACGATGAAAAAACTGAGGATGAAAAGTGAGTCATTGCTGTTACACAATCACACGCTGCCCCCCCCGACTCAACTTCAGACATTATTCAGTTTAAAGCTTCAAACCCTGAAACAGGATGAAAGTGTCGAACACGGGAGGGAACATGTGAATGAAGATCTGACAGCTTTTATAATGTTTAATGAAATGATCGAAGCTTCATTAATCAAACCCTTCGTTTTTAATAAAGAAAACTACAGATATTTTTACTTCTGATTCACTTTTCATGTTTTCAGTGTTTTTTTTCTCAAATTCTTAAATGTGGAGTTTCCAGAGTTTCAGCAGCTTCAGAGCAGAATCTGCAGGCGAGTCGTCACTGCGACTGGGAACAATTAGGATTACACAACCTGCAGTCAGAGCGGCTAATCAGAGCCAGAAACACTGTTATATAAAACACTGAGAGGTCAGAGGTCACACAGCTCTCCATATAAAGTCAAACACTGAAGCTCAGCAGGGTCAGATGTCATTCAGAGGGCAGTAAGCACATCATCATCAAGTCCACAGACAGTTTATGTAAAAACTGCTGTAAAACATCTGGATCTTAAGCCCCCCCCCCTCCATGTTAGCAGATGGGACAATAAAAAAAGTTTCCCAAAGATGGTTTCTGTCATTTTACGTAGTTCTGATCACGCTGATGTTTGTTCAAGTATTTGTTTTTCTGATCAGTTTGGTTTTAATTTGTTGTTTGATGCTATAAAAACTGTACGGAGAGTAGAAACATCGAGAGGAGATGTAACTTTAAGCAGGTGATCCTTAGCTAACAGTCAGTTATTATTGATCCCAGTGAATCAACAACTGGAGCATCAGTTGAAATAATTATTTATATAATCAATAAGTCAATTGACAGAAAATAAATTGGAAACATTTCTGATCATTTGTCAGTCATTAAAGTCAATAATGTCAGCTATATGACGTTCATAAACAGTGACACCTGTAAGCGTTCACTCACCTGCCCTCTGTAGGTGGAGCCAACACCCACCACAACAGTGACATCACACACCCGACTGAACGTGATTGACAGTCGTCATGTTGATAGTTTGCGTGTAAACATAAACGCAAATGTAGAAAACATGAAGCTCCTCCATCAGGTCTGTTCACCCTGGGTGTGTCTGTGTTACAGCTGATGTAATGCTGCTGCGCTGTGTGTGTGTTCATCATGATGTCATCATGTAGTTAAAATGTTTCTGCACATGTCGGTACATGTGGTTGAAAGCAAAGAAATATTTAAAGCAAAGGAGGTGAGGAAGAACGAAACAAGGAATGAAGGAGAAACTTGAGGCAGAAGCTGACTGGCCGAGACAGCTGTCAGTCAGAGCTCCCAGTGAACATGTCAGACAGGTGGCTGACTGCTCCAACTGTTAAACAACAAACAGATGAGGAACCACGAAGCTTAAAGACGAGAAACTCCCACTTATAGAAACTCTCCCAGTAAAACCAGTGAGCGTCTCAGTCCGTCTGTGAGACTGACTTATAAGGCATTCTTCACTGAGTGAGTGTGTGTGTGTGTGTGTGATCACGTGTTGAACTGGCAGTGATGTTCAGAGGTGTGTTTGTTTTCAGTCAGCAGACAGCTGCTGAGGAATCAGTCCTTGAAAGGTCTGATCTGTTTTTAACTTTGTCAGACTGCCTCAGTTATACAGTATTATTGATTAAGATCAATGAAAATATATTATTGTTATTGTTATTATTGGTGCTTGGGTCTGTGGGTCTACAGGAAGTCATTTTACCTCTGTGACTCGCTCACAGTTGAACCCGAACCCTAACCCTATTTCACATTTCATTTCTCTCTCTCTCTCTCTCTCTCTCAGGGCCATCATGCACCTGAAGTCGTATCCGAAGCTGGTGCGCTCAGAGTTGCGTTTGGATGTGGCTGGCGTTCAGACGTTCACCCAGCAGAGCAGCAGCCTGTTTGTGAGCCAACAGGGGGCGCTGCGGAGAAGCTGCAGCAGTAACCACGGCAACATCAGCAGCAGCCGCCTCCCGTTCAGCGTCCTCTCCACCAACACGCTGCGCTGCGGCAACGCAACAAACGGCAGCAGCGTGGCGACACTCCGACTGAAGGCGTCGTCCAGCGCTGCCCTGCAGCCACCGGGCCGCGAGAACGACACGCTCAGACTGCACCAGACCGCCACAGAAGATGCTGACGCCCCGCTGGACATCTGGACCGTCATCAAGCCCGGACATGTACGCGAGAAGATTGCCATCTTTGCTTCAGATGTGGGCCGGACAGAGGGCATCGGGGACAGCGAACGCACCTCAACCAGCAGCTCTGGCAGCCGGGACAGGACGCTGGCGGCGTGTACGAACAACGCCACCATGTCAGGACTGTTGCGGGCTGTGAAGGCGAAGGGAAGCTGGGAGGAAAAGCGTTAACGCCAAACGGCGCCGCAGGTCTGGAAACACCCAGAACCTCCAGCAGGGCCAGAGGACCCAAGATCCATGTCGCTCAGATTCAGCTCAGCGGTCTGGAGGCGAGGCGATGACGGAGGAAGAGCACAAGGTGTCGGTGGTGGAGATGGTGGCATTCATGGAGCAGAGAGCCAGCCAGCAGCAGCCAGACTCTAAACCTCTGCTGAGCATCCAGAGGAGCTCTACCACCATCATGCTGTCCAGAGCCCCGCCCCCCGAGGTCAGGGAGGGCTCCGAGGTCACGGGGGAGGAGCCAGAGAGTGTCAAGGTGTCAGACATGGTAGCCAAGCTGGAGTCGGAGTGTCTGAGGAGGAAGACGGAGGGAGACCTGTCGAGGAGCAACAGCCTGAGGAGGTCTGTGGGTCGAGTCCTGCTGGCTGCTGGCGACCAGAGCTCCGCCCCTTCTTCACAATCATCCATGATATCATCATCATCATCGCAGCCGGGAGCTCAGAGTGCTGGCAGAGAGCCAATCAGCTGCTCAGAAACACCTAGAACAACGACACCTGCCTCAGCTCTGACCACGCCCCTTTCCCCATCCTCAGGTGAGGCTGAGGCTCAGCGGGCAGGTGGGGGCGGAGCTCTGGAGAGTGTCACAGTGACTCAGACAGAGGCCACGCCCCCCACACAGACCACACCCACACAGTCTGAGGATGCGGAGCCTCCACCCGGCTTGTTGTTTTTGTGTTCTGCAGTCTCAGAGACACACCCCCTCACAGACTCCACCCTTCCTTCCACAGACTCAGAGCCCCGCCCTCATCATGAAAGAATGACCTTTGACCTGGTGTCTGCCCTCTCTGAGCCCCGCCCCCCTCCTGCCTGCCAATCAGAGAAGAAGCGGAGGAGGAGAGCGGCTAACAAAGGTCAGGAGGAAGTTGCCGGTGCGACTCCCTGCTCTACCGTAGTGCCTCTGAGCCGCCGTGCATCGGTGTCGCAGGACTTTCTGGAGATGCGTCAGCGGCTGCAGCAGCTTCTGGAGCCGCAGCCTTACCTGGCCGTGCTGCCACATCACCTGCTGCTGAAGATCTTCCTGCTGCTGCCCACGCAGAGCCTCGCCGCGCTCAAGTGCTCCTGCCACTACTTCAAGTTCATCATCAACAACTACGGCGTGCGGCCCGCTGACTCGCTGTGGGTGTCCGACCCCCGTTACCGCGACGACCCCTGCAAACAGTGTAAAAAGCGGTACGGCCGTGGCGATGATGTGTCACTGCATGTCCGCTGGCACCACAAGCCGTACTGCCAGGCGTTGCCATACGGCCCCGGGTACTGGATGTGTTGCCATGGCGCCCACAAGGACACGCCCGGCTGCAACGTGGGTCTCCATGACAACCGCTGGGTGCCGGCCTTCCACAGCATCAACGTACCGATCTACAGGAGGAGCTGCAACAACGACTGAGAGTGTGTGTGTGGGTGTGTGTCACTGATGTGGATGCAAATATCAGCCGCTCCCATGATGCAACAGCCGGTCAGATTTTCCCCCAAAACGAATGCGTCCTGTCGGAGGTGGAACATGTTTAAAAAAGGAGAAGAAAAATCAGATTTAAATGTAAAGTCAGAATCTTTCGGTGCATTTGGAGGAAAATGTGAGCCGAGCTGCTTCCTGCGTCACTGTGGCGCCTCCTGCTGCTCAAACGTCTCCTCAGCCTCAAATCAGAGCGTCCGACTGCTGCTTCCTGTTGTCACATCAACAGGGAGGAAGAGTCCCGGCCAGGACTCCTCTTCTTCTTCTGTAACGGAGCGAGAAGCTCAGTCTGGTTTGATCTTTGGATTCTGGACTAAATTTGTTTTAAACGATGGGTTGTTCTCCTTCATCAACGAGTTCAACATGTGTCAACATGTGTCATCATTAATATTTAAGTCACGCGACAGATTTGCGAATGAACAACAGGAAGTAGTGTGAGGAGGCGGAGCTTCAGGAGGCGCCATCTTTGGAGCAGAAATAAATCTAGTTGATGAACTTTATCTGCACCTTGTTTGTGTTTACATTTGTACATAAATCATGGAGAGTTTTAAAGGATTCTTTTTCTTCAATCAGCTGACTGATAATCACCTTTAACTGGACTCGTGCTTCTTGAAGGGAAAAGAGATTACGTGGCCTTGAGTCTCGGAGACGATGCAATATTAGAAAGTGACTGTAGAGATGATTTAAAAAAAAAAGAATATCGGGAGAAAACGGCTTTTGACCTTCAGAGATTTTTTAAGGTTTGTTGGTTTTCTGTCTGCGGGCTGTTTCTCTGTTCAGGATGTTTTGCTTTAATAAAGTGCTTTCTCATTGGTTCTCGTTTGGGTTCAAAAAGGAGTCGACTCTTTTGTTTCAGTGTCAGACAAACTGAGTCTTTTCATTTCTGGTTTATTGGTGTTTACCTGTTTAACATTTCAGCACCTTCAAAACAACATTGTGTTTTTATTTTCACCGAATCAAAGCTGAGTCTTCTGCAGTTTGACATCCAACAGACTTGAGCTCTGCAGAGTTTAAACTCTGCTTTGACAGCCTTCATTGCTTCATATATTCACACACACACACGCTGTGATGTCACGTTGACGCTGTGACCTCAGACAGCGACTCCAACAGCTGGAAGTAGTTATACTTGATGTCGTACTCCATGTCGTACCAGAAGTTCACTGCAGGAGAGAAAACAAAGGAGCGTACACACGCTTAATGCAAATATCAGCTGGTGGAATCAATAAGTATCAGATGGTAAACTTTACAGTCAAATGAAATCTTAATGTCTTGCTGATGAAGTTTATTTACGTTTCCATTTGGGATCATTTCTCAGTAATCTTTGCAATCAATACTGAACTGTGAAGGAGTTTGTAAAGCCAGTTTCAATAGGAACTCTATTGACTATTGAACAATCATCTCAGGTGGTGAAGAACCACAGCCGGCCACGGTGTGTTCAGGTCTCTGTACCTGCAATGCAGCCATGTGACTGCTGGACGTGATGGAACCACAATGACGGCAGATACAGCATCTCTCCGGCCTTCACGCTGCAGTGGAGCGGCCGAGCTCTGTGGTACTGTGGGTACTGGTCCAGGTCTGGATCCAGGGGGTTCAGAGGGATCCATGGCACCTGAAGGTGGAGCGAGGGGGGGTCAGGTCAACTGGAGTGTTGGGCAGACAACGCAGAGATTCACAGATGGACACCTGAATGCACCTTCTCTGAGTTGTTCTGATCAACGACCTCAAACTCGCCATCATCACGCTGACGGTAAACAGCCGGCTGATACACACCTGACAGAGACGGTTACTATGGTTACTGGTTCAGGGATGCATGATGGTTACTATGGTAACAGAAATGGAGTAAGGGTGGTTTCTATGGTTACCGTAGGGGATGAAAGGTCGGTCTGTGGGCGGCAGCAGGATGAAGTTTTTCTCTCCAGAAATCACACAGTACAGATTCTCATAGTGATCTTTGTGCACTGAAAATTACACAACACACAATTTCTACACATTTAACAGTCTGTACATTAAACACAGTCTCTATATGTTAAACACACTTTCTGTCATGTTCATTTCTTACTGGAGGTGATAGCACTCGCCTCCCCGAGCCAAAAATTCACAGCATCTGGTAACCTTCCTAAAAGAAGAAAAGGAAAGGTTTAATTCTAATTACATAATTATATTTATTCTTTTTTTTGTTTGTTTTTACCCTTTATTATTATTCATAGGACAGCTGAAGAGTGACAGGAAAGGTGGGCGAGAGAGAGAGGGACACCACATGCAGCAAATGGGTCCCAGGCAGGCGGGAATCGAACCCCAGGCTGCTGCAGCGAGACTCATGGCCTCATACATGACTGAGCCACCTGCACGCCCCATAATTACATTTAATCTAATTATTATTGTGTAAGATGTGACCTGAAGCCACCATTGGAATAAAATATAATACAGATTTGAATTGATTATTATTATTGTTGTTTATTTTCTGTTCAGCTTGTTATCGGCTCAGACTCCACTCACCGAGCGCGGTGCTCATCCAGGAGATGTGATGCTCCACGTCGTCCGTCAGCTCAGGAAGTTCATCCAGCAGGTTGGAGCACTGCTTCTGAACATACAGCACGCCTCGGTGCTGCACCTGAACGCACCGTGTACGGGGACAAGTATACTCAGTCAGTACTCTTTCTTTACTTGTATACATTTCACATATTACTGTATAGTTATTTACTTGTATAAATGTAAGCTGTTGACAGCAGATCATGAAGTACTAGTCCTTCATAAAGCAGTATATTTCAGTGTTTACTCAGCATAGAGCAGCATAATCAGTCCTGTAATACTACGAAGTACTACAGCTACCTGCCGTAAGAAGTTGTACTCAGCAGTACTCAGCAGTACTCAGCAGTCCGTCTCACCTTCCCCTCGACGATGTCGAGCACAGAGGAGAAGCTCATCTGTCGCTCCTCCGGCATGACAAAGCGGTCGCCATTGACGGCGTCAGCGTAGCCGTTAGGAGTCACGGCCACACTGATGACCTTTGACCCCACCTTCTCCCTGCAGACAGGAAACACCCTGAGCATAAAACCACCTGACCACAGAAGAAGAACACTGTAGGTGTGGGTGGGCGGGGCCTTCTCACCTCAGGTACTCTGGCGTCCACCTGGACAGAGCCGGCCAATGACTGATGGCGTTGCGGATGATGCAGGGCTTGTTTGGACCAATCCAGTCACGGTAGAACTGCAGAGGGTCAGGTGGCTCCTCCAGGTAAGGCACTGATTGGTTCAGATAAAGATCTGAAAGGTAATCAATAAAACAATCATTCTGATTGATCAGCTGACTGGCCAGAGACAAAACAGCTGACAGGAGTGGTAGTAGTACCACGTGTAATGGTAGTAATGGTAATAATGGTAGTAATGGTAGTAGTAATTGTAGTAATGGTAATAATGGTAGTAATGGTAGTAGTATTGTAATAATGGTAGTAATGGTAATAATGGTAGTAATGGTAGTAGTTGTAATAATGGTAATAATGGTAGTAATGGTAGTAGTAATGGTAATAATGGTAATAATGGTAGTAATGGTAATAATGGTAGTAATGGTAGTAGTAATGGTAGTAATGGTAATAATGGTAGTAATGGTAGTAGTAATTGTAATAATGGTAGTAATGGTAATAATGGTAGTAATGGTAATAATGGTAGTAATGGTAGTAGTAATGGTAGTAATGGTAATAATGGTAGTAATGGTAGTAGTAATTGTAATAATGGTAGTAATGGTAATAATGGTAGTAATGGTAATAATGGTAGTAATGGCAGTAGTAATGGCAATAATGGTAGTAATGGTAGCAGTAATGGTAGTAATGGCAATAATGGTAGTAATGGCTGCTGCAGTAGCAGCTGGTTATAATACTTGTACTGGCAGCACCAGTAGTGATAGTAAAGAAGACAGTCACATTAGTAGTAGTAGTATTTGTAGTATCAGTATTAGTAATAGTAGTAGTATCAGTAGTATTTGAAGTAATAATGGTATCAGAAGTATCAGTAGTAGCAATAATGGTATCAGTAGTATTAGTAGTAGTAATAGTAATATCAGTACTAGTTGTCTCACCATGAGCCTCCAGAGAAAACTCTGTCAAATGTTTCTTCACTGACTCCATTTTGTCTGTTTGTCCTCACAGACAGATGTCACTGATGATATTGATAATATTGATAATATTGGTGATATTGATGATGATACTGGTGATGATCGTTAATCTCGAGGCTTCATGGTGCCATGCTGCTTTGTTTACGTCCGGTGTGCATGCGCAGAGCTCGGTTCCTGGTGTAGCAGGTGAGCATGTCTCCCCCTGCAGGAGGGAGGATGAACTTCAGCAGAGAAGAGGTGAGTGAGGCTGCAGACAGCTGCTGTGTTTGATTCCTGCAGTTTAATCAGGCTGTTGTTTCATGATGGAAACTGAAGTGTGTGTGAAAGATGGAGTCTGAATGTTTCAAAGAAGTTTAAAGAAACATACTCACTTTGACTTGTTACTAAAAGTTTGGTCAGATTTCCTCTTTGTATTTCCTTTTAATGATCTCTGTTTGTACAGTTTGTCTTTATTTCATCATGAGTCTGCAGCACACACACCTCAGTCAGGCTGTTGACGTGTTTGATGTAGAAAACAGTTTGAAGGCGTTCAGCTGAGTACCTGCAGTAATCTGAGTCTGTCTGATGAGCTCAGGATTGGATGCAGCTGTGCAGCTCTTTGCCTGAAACCAGGTCCTGGAAAGGACTGGATCAGGTGGGTCTTCACTCATGGACGAGTCGGCGTTGGAGCGTTACTTTGATGACTCCATTGCAAATGTGAGTAGAGACGGTTTGTTTGGAAACTGAAGTTAAGGTTGATGATTGCTGACATGAAGGGAAGCTCAGCTGAGTTTTGTTTTTGAAGGAGGTCAAAGTTCAAAACGTTTTTGTGAAATGAACTGCGACTGAAAAACATGAAATATTAAATCTTTGTAATCTCAGTCAGTCATCTCTTTTCTAAAGACTCGTTTTCTCTAAATACTTTACAAATTCACATTTCACCATGTTTTTATAACGTTATTTTATTAAAGGTCCTTTATTTGATATAAGAAGCATCACTTCATTACAGAAAATCAAACTGAACTCATCTTCATGTTTAGTGTTAAATAAATAACCAGGTAACCTGATCAATAACCAGGTAACCTGATCAATAACCAGGTAACCTGATCAATAACCACCTGCAGAGCTGAGACAGTGTCGATCTGTTGCTCACAGACCTCAGAGTGAGTTTGATAAACAGCCCACAAATCCTGATTTACCTTGAGAGTAAAGCCGTGTAAAGTGTTTGATATGGTGTGTGTGTGTGTTTAAATGTCAGTGTCCATGACAAACCTCAGCTAAAGCTGGAAACAAACATGAAGCAGACTCAGACTGAACTCGATGCCATCTGAGTCCTCAGTGTGTTTTGTCTCCTGCAGGACTCCGGATTCATTTTGGGGGAGGGGTTGGGCCTACATAGCCCCGCCCCATCCCCACACAGCTCCTCCTTCCTGCCGGGTAAGGGGGGGTCCAGCATGGAGCCGGGGGAGGAGCTCGACCTCAGTTTTCTACCTGATGAGCTCAGCACGCAGGACGAGCCCGGTCGCCATGACGACACAGGTATGACATCACTGAGTCTGTCAATAAACCAATAAAATGAATATAAATCCAATAAACAGAGCAGAAATACTGAAAGTTGACTGATGTTTTGTCTTTTTTAACACTCAGCTAAGAGATGTTTGACTTCCTGTTTGTGAATCTGAACTTGATGAAAATCACAGATGAATTATTGATAACTGAGAGAAATTATTTCTGTGGAGTGAATCCAAACAACATTTTCCAAAGTAAAAATAAAAACACGATGAGTCGTTTGGCTGAAAATGTTGACTGACTGTCTCATTTTAGTTTTTAGTTTCACCCAGAATGAGAGAAGGTGTGAATCAGAAGAGAATGATTATTGATCTCACTGTTCACCTGATAGGCTCAGTCTCCTGGGCTGTTTGTGTTCAAGTCCAATCCCTGGATCAGATTCAGAGCTCCACATATTTAAATGTTTTAATCTCAGCAGTCCCACAGCAGTGACGTCCTGTCTGCCCTCCATCCGTCCTCCAACCAGGAGAAGTTACTCTAATGGTTTCCTGTTTGTCCTCGTCGTTCATCACTTTCTTTTTTTGAGACATCAGACAGTTTTTCTGGTTTCTGTAGCTAACTCTGTTCCTCTGTTTGGACCCCCCCATCAGTCTAATATTACTGAGCTCCTGCAGACCCTCCATTTAAATGTTCACAAGTTTCAGACCCTGCACAGACCAATCATTGCTGGTTTTTATAAAACGCCTCATGAGCGGTGTGTTAGCAGCCGAATGTCCCCACATCGACCTGATTTAAAAACTGTGTGAGGTGCAGCTGGCAGGTAATCAGCCGTGTGTGAGCTCATTTTGCTCGTTTGACGCTCGTTAATCAGTAAAGTGACTCCAGTTTAAATATAATATGTCGTTTGTTCTCAGAGAGTCAAACTGCAGCTCTGGATGTGTCCCAGGACAGCGGCATCTCTTTGGACTACAGCTCCCATGATCCCACAGCAGCAGCAGCTGACCCCCAGCAGGGGGCGTCTACGTCGGGGCTGGGGATGGGGGCCTCCCCCTTCTGTCCCATGACCCCCATGACCCCCATGACCCCCATGACCCCGGTAACAGAGAGGTCAGGGATCGTCCCACAGTTACAGTAAGTTACTGTTGACTGAACGTAGTAACTTTATCTGTAGTATTGATACTTTATTTGTAGTACTAATACTGTATCTGTAGTATTTATACTGTCACATAAAGCAGTATTGGTGATTCTGATTCAGTTTCAGTTTCATCATAAAAACGTGAAGCAGAATGAACTCTTAAGAAAACATCATGTAGTTTAAAATGGTGACAGACAACTGAACATCTATTCATGGCATCAAATAACTGATCAAAACCAAGCTGATCAGAAAAATGAAACAAAAATGAACAAACATCAGCGTGATAAAATGACAGAAACCATCTTTGGGGAACATTTATTTGATGTTCATGGTGATGAAGGAACAACTCTCAATGATGAGTTTAAATAGTTTTTATGGCTCAGAGGCAGAGATATCATGCTGTGATTCAAACTGTGTGTGTGTGTGTGTGTGTGTTGCATGCAGGAACATCGTCTCCACAGTGAATCTGGGTTGTCCGTTGGATCTGAAGTTTATTGCCCTCCAGGCCAGAAATGCAGAGTACAACCCAAAGGTAGAGAGACGCCGCAGTGTGTGATCATTTAAACCTGGATTACGAATTAATGAACAAATGAACAAATTGTGTAAATAAACAACCTGAAGCCTAAAACATTTACTTAACACTTAGAAACTGTGAACACCTGTCAACACAAGAGATTCAAACCCTTTGATTCCCCCAGTTATTATTATTATTATTATTGAATAAATTATATGAATGATTGTTGAGATAATCAGAGAACAGACAGACAGGTGGACGGACGGACAGACAGGTAGTTGGATGGACGGACAGACATGGACGGACAGACAGGTGGACGGACGGACAGACAGGTGGACGGACGGACAGACAGACTGACTCCTTTTTATTTATCAGATGTTTGTACAGTGAAGTTGGACTGACGATTGATTGTTTCAGCGTTTTGCGGCGGTCATCATGAGGATCCGTGAACCACGAACCACCGCTCTGATCTTCAGCTCAGGGAAGATGGTCTGTACGGGAGCCAAGAGGTCAGTCTGTCTGTCTGTCTGTCTGTCTGTCTGTCTGTCACCTGTCTGTCTGTCTGTCTGCTCACCTGTCTGTCTGTCTGCTTACCTATCTGTCTCTCTGTCTGTCTGTCTGTCTGCTCACCTGTCTGTCTGCTCACCTGTCTGCCTTTCTGTCTTTCTGTTCACCTGTCTGTCTGCTCACCTGTCTGCCTGTCTGCTCACCTGTCTGCCTGTCTGTCTGTCTGCTCACCTGTCTGTCTGCCTGTCTGCCTGCTCACCTGTCTGTCTGCCTGTCTGTCTGTCTGTCTGTCTGTCTGTCTGTCTGTCTGTCTGTCTGTCTGTCTGTCTGCTCACCTGTCTGTCTGCTGTCTGTCTGTCTGTCTGTCTGTCTGCTGTCTGCTCACCTGTCTGTCTGCCTGTCTGTCTGCCTGTCTGTCACACAGTCTGCCTGCTCATCTGTCTGCTCCACTCTGTCTGCCTGCCTGTCACCTCTGCTCACCTGTCTGCTCGCCTGTCTGTTCGCCTTCCCGTCTCCCTCACCTGTGTGTGTCTGAGCGCGTGCAGTGAGGAGCAGTCTCGACTGGCGGCCAGGAAATATGCTCGTGTGGTTCAGAAACTCGGCTTCCCCGCCCGCTTCCTGGACTTTAAGATCCAGAACATGGTGGCCAGCTGTGACGTGTGTTTCCCCATCAGGCTGGAGGGGCTGGTCCTGACACACCAGCAGTTCAGCAGGTGGGGGGTGTCTGCAGCTGGATGTCACACACTTTGTTTCTCGTTTTCTCTCGTTTCTTTATTTTAACAGGTTTTGTGTGTTTTGCCTCCACAGTTATGAACCGGAGCTGTTTCCAGGTCTCATCTACAGGATGGTGAAGCCTCGAATCGTCCTGCTCATCTTCGTGTCAGGGAAAGTCGTCCTCACCGGTAATGAAACTCAAACCTTTATTTTGATCAACAGACTCGTAACTTGGTGTTTCTGGAGACGTAACAGGAAATACTGGTGACTTTTAAATCTGAAGTGTGACTGATTTAAATGTGTCACTGTGACCAGAAGACTTCACGTGATGAAGACCTGTGTTGTTTTTATTGTTACCATGGAAATGTTAAGCCAAGTTTAATCAACATCAAAACATCACAAGACCTTTCCTCATAATTCTGAGACCTTTCCTTGTGATTATTAACACGTCACATAATTATGAAATACTGGTCTGGTAATCCTCCAGTAAAGATCTTGTGAATATTTTTGGTTTTCGTAATGATGAAATAAGCATCCTGTAATCAGGAAAGATCCCGTATGATCTTTTTATGATCAAACTGATCTCATGAAATGTAGTCTTCTACTTTTGAAACAGACAAGTTTGATAATTAGAAGATCTTTATTCCTAATTCTGAATCCGAATCTATAATAAGTGTAAACTGATCACATAACTGCACCTCTGAGATCATTACTGGTAATCATGAGATCGTCTTCAAACCTTTATAAATAAAGTTGTAATAACAATGCAGTCGTGTGTTCCAGGAGCTAAAGAACGAGCTGAGATCTACGAAGCGTTTGAGAACATTTATCCGATCCTGAGAGGCTTCAGGAAGCAGTGAGGCCCCGGCTCACATCACTTTCTGTTCATTTGTAAATAATAATACTGAAAGTGTGTGTGTTTTACTTTGTGTTGAGGATGGTAAAAAAATGCTGTTTGTTTTAGAGTGTATTGAATGTTCGACCATCCTGAAAGAGAATAAATGTCTGAAGGAAACAAACTCTGTCCTTTAGTTTGATGATCGTCTTTAAAGTTTAGATCTCTGTGACTGACTGACTTCACCTTTAATGTCTCTGTGAGGAGGTTCAACAGTCCAGTGAGAAGATCGGCTATTTCTTTACACTTATTCTTCATTTCTGTCGCTGGTTTGATTTCCTGTGAAATCAGACTGAATAATTTGCGTCACACGGAGCAGAAGAGCCTGTTTCCATATTCACAGACAAAGTTTGACAGGTCAAAGGAAGCAGTCTGAAGATCTGATTCTCCTCGACAGGTATGTCATCGGTTTATATGTATATATGTTTTATTTCTGAAATACACTGAGAGATGTGGTTTTACAGTCCAGGAAAGTATTACAATAGTGTAAAATTATATATATGTGTGTGTGTATATATACATAGATAGACTTAGAACATCAGTGTACATTACTGTAATACAACTGGTTGATAACATTTGACTTGTTATCTTGTTGGATACTTGATGGATTACTGAGCAGCCTGTTCATCTGTTATAACTTTTATCTTTGACTTTGTTACCTAGTCATTATTTTTAAGTTATTCATATCCACAGATGGATACGTGTCCTCGTCACTCTGCATCCTGCAAACAGCTGTTTGAAAAAGAAAAATAGGATTAAAAATAAGCTGCATCTTTCTTTCATTCTCTTCCAAAACCAAGGCAGGAGCTGACCCGAGGTCTGCACGATGAAGCAGGACTTCAGTAACTTCAGGTTAACCCTGGTTGTCAGGACGAAAATGGTGGTTCACTTCTTACATCACCATTGTAACAGATGCTGCACTGCACAGCTCAGCTGCTCCAGAGCAATTAGTGAGTAATAGTAGTAGTAGTAGTAAGTAATAATAATAATAATAATAACAGCTGAGTGTCAGTGAGGTGTTGGTCCTCCTCCAGAGCAGCTTCATTGATTCTCCGAGTGTGTGAACTCTGCTGGAGGGATGAAGAACACATTCTTCCAAAGATATTCCCTCATGTGGTGTTTTGATGATGGAGGTGGGCAGAGCGCTGTCTAACACGTCGCTCCAAAACCTCCCACAGCTGTTCAGCTGGGCTGAGATGAGCTGACTGTGAAGACCACAGCATCACATTTAACTCATAATTCTGATTTACACTCTAATGATGATGATGATAATAATAATAATAATAATAATAATAGAGATCATCATTTCAAATTCACATTTAATAGGTATTCTCATATTTGACATTAAACCCTTGAAGCTGATTAATCCCATAGATATATTTCTATCTGTATATTCAGTTTATAATATTTATATCTTTAGTTTACAATAGATCTTTAGTTTATAATAGATGTTTAGTTAATATTTATATCTTAAGTTAATATTCATATCTTTAGTTTATATAGATCTTTAGTTTATAATATTTATAAAGTTTATGATCTGGATGTTTCGGCCCCGCCCACAATGTGACGCCATCATGTAAACAAACCCGTCACGCGTGCGGCGGAAACAGGAAGTCGTTCATGTCTGCTCATCAAAACAAAAACATCGGTCGGTTTGTTGTCGTCCTCCGGACGGTTTAACGGCGTTTAAAGCCGTTTAACGGGCTGCTGGCGGTGTCCCGGGACAGTTATCCGTCAGAGGGTCGTCATGTGGCGGTAGAGAGTCAGACGGCCGGTAACAGCCCCCGATAACGGAACATTAGCTGTTAGCACAGTTAGCTCCATGGCGGCCTCCGCGGGTCTCCCTCCGCTCGGCCCGGATCGCAGCGCTTCCTGCGGGCCTGTCTCCGGCCCTCAGTCCGACCCTCTGTCCGGCGGGAGGCCGCCTGTCCGGCCGCACCACCCCCTGCCGGCCGCCTCCGCCCCGGGCTGCGTGATGGTGGAGTCTGTAGACGACGCGGAGGGTCTGTACGTGGCGGTGGAGCGGTGCCCGCTGTGCAGCACGTCCCGCCGCAGGCTCATCTGCGCCCGCTGCGTCCGCGCCGGAGACTTCGTGTACTTCGACGGCAGGAACTCAGAGAGGTGACGCCGGCCTGCTTCCGCCGAACCGCGGAGACAGATTACACAAATTTACTGCGGCCTCCATTTTTACCCAAACACACTCAGATTATCAGGTTTCTGAATTATCGGTGTAAAAATAAGAACCAGGGTTACAGTTCGGCTTTAATATCAATACTCAACGTGACAGTTAATCATTTCTTCTGATCACTTTCACCTGAGTGCAGGTGGTGTCTGTCAGGTAAAGTGACTCTGAGATAAAGGTCGCCGATTAGTTTGTTTCACACAAGCCTTAATGGACCATTTTAATCACAAAAGATTATACATCACATTATTATATATGTTAAATTCTATATTTATTATTCGGTCATAAAGTAAATTTATGTTTTTGTGACTTTATTTTCTCAGTCTGAAGAACAATCTGTTTAATCTGGAGTAGTTTTTTCTCTTTCGGGTTTGTTAGGCTGACTTTCACTCAGTGTTATTTGTTTAGTTCGCTGCTGCAGTTACACAACATGTGAAACCAAAAATAACTTTGACCTCATAGTTTTCATGACAGAGGACAGTTTCTCAACCTGTGGTCTGGGGACCAGCAGGGGTCTCTGAGAAGCTTCCAGGGGACAACAACACAAACAGCAACCTTTTAAAGGTTAAATGACCGTCTCTAAATGTGGAATCTGCTGTGCTCACTGTTTGCAGATATGTGGAAAAGTTGGAGCGACTGAAGAAGCTGAAAGAGGAGAAGGAGCAGCTGCAGCAGAGGTACGACGACTCAAACTGACCTGAGGACAGTGATTTGTTATAATCTCATTGAAACATGACATCAGTAGCCGATGTTAATATGAAACTACATGTGGTAGAAATAACGTGATGTTATTAATGCTGCAGGTCACACATTAACTGATGTTTGAACTCCTCACAGAGTCATCCAGAACATGGACAGGAAACTGCAGGCCGATGAGATGGTGAGTTATTTTATTTCTGTATGACTGACATGTCGGGTTGATGGACGTCTGTGTTGGACTGCGATCTGACGTGTTCAGAATTTTTTTTTGCACAAATGAGAATAAAACGCTGCCTTTGTTACCTGAGTCACCTGAAAAGTGACCTTTGACCTCCATGGAAGCCAATAAAGGCCAAAATCATTTCAGTTTTCTCAGCAACTGAATACCTAATTGTGAAATTTATATACTGATTGTTGTATAGAAAGAACCATCTGTCTGCTGTGAATCCTTCTCTTGTCATTTCTTCCTCAGTTCTTTTAAGTTTTAAGTTTTCATTTTTTTCACTATGATAAACTTGAATTTTCTGTCTGAATTAAAATCAAGATTCTCAAATTTCAAAAAGAGGATTTCACATCTGTTAGTAAAATATTTAAATTCTGTTTGGTCTAATTTCAGTAAGGTGTTTGCTGAGAAGATTAAAGTCTGGATTAAAAGAGTGTGCAGGTCAAATGTGTTTGATTTATTTATTGATGTTACCACATGGAAGAGATTTGAGTTTTTGTAGGGAAGAATGAGATTGAAGCTTTTTATCTGGAGATGACTGAAGATGAAAGTTTGTGTGTTTTAAAAATATGATGTCGAAGTAGTTTCGAACTGATCTCAGACCCCCCCCCCCCATGAGGTGAACACAGTGAACTGACGAGCTGCTGTTTCCTGTCAGAAATGGAAGATCATGTCGTGTAAGATGAAGATCGAGCAGCTGAAGGAGGCGGTCGCCGGGGGCAACGAGGAGGTGAAGAGCGGTGAGTTGTTTTTTTTTTTTTTTCTCCAGCTGCCCTTGTTCACTCCGTCACACTCCTCGTTCAGCTCTGCAGACTTCGCCTGTTGGCTAAATTCACTGGAAAATGTGGAACCGCCTGTTTTTTAATCTTCTGAAGAATCTGTTGTATGTTGTTGGTGAGGGAGGGGACACATTGAGGCAGGCTGCTCATTATTCTCTTCTTCCTGCAGATAACGACCTCCTCCTTCGCTCTCAGGAGGAGAGTCAGCGGCTGCAGCGTCGGGCTGGACGCCACCAGGAGAAACGGGACAAAATTGAGCGTCACAACCGGCGTCTGGGGGAGCTGCTGGAGCGACGCAGCCGCGAGCTGCAGAGCAGACTGAGCCAGCTGGCAGCTCTGAGACGAGAACACATCCTAGAGCTCACCACACACATCTTCCCCACACAGGAGGAGAAGCAGGGCAGCAGGTGAGAGCACACACACCTCCTCACAGGCAGTGTGTGAGACAGGACATGAAGACGACAGTCAGATTAGACAAATACACACACATTGAAGCAAAGACACAAAGTTAAAATGTTTTCTGTCGTCCTGACGCTGCAGAGGAAACAGATCAGAGGTCAGTCAGAAGGTTAAAGAACCAAATGCAGACTGTCGTCCCTCTTTCAGTGTCCTCACATCACTGTGTTTCACTTTTTTGCTCAGATGAATTTAGAAACCCTCTTTAGGTCTTTCTTTCTTTAATACAATTGCATTTTGGTTTTTGGTTTTATTGTGCAAATAAATAAAAAGGACAGTAGATGAGAAACCGAGTGTACGAGGAGCTTTTGAAAAGCAGAGTTTGTTGACCCGTCCTCTTCCTGTGTTTGTTGCTCAGAGACCCTGAAGACGTGGTGGCGGAGTGCGACCCAGCGTTGACCTCCAGCACGGTGAGTGAGCTAGCTGAAGCCCGGAGGACCACCTACCTGTCAGGACGCTGGATCTGGGATGACCAGAACGGAGAGACCAGCATCAGCATCACCGGACCCCCCGTCACCCTGCCCAGCAACGGAGACTGCTCCGCCTACTACAGCTGGGTGGAGGAGAAGAGCACGAACCAGGGCCCAGGTGTGTGTGTGTGTGGGGGGTATTCTGAGGAGACAGAAATGGAAGTACTCCATTTCTGTCCTGAAGTACCTGACAAACACACAGCAGGGGGAGCTTCACCTGCTCTGTCCTCCTCTTAAACCAAATAAAGGTTATTCAAACGTTCAGTATTGATGTGATGGACGGCAGCTCCATTGAATCAGTGTCTGTGTTCTGATGGGAGTCAGCCGGAATGATATTATTACATTCATTTATGACATACATATCACATTTATATCGAACCTTTAAAGAGACAAACAGGGTTTGAAGCTTCCACAGGAAAAGTCAGTAAAATATACATGTGTGGATTTTATAGATAATCTCATCATTTATTGTCAGTGTCTTCGTTTTATTGTCTTTTGAAGCTGACTTTCTGTCGGCTGATATTTTCTTTTTGCCGCATCAGGATAAATTCTTTCAACAAACCAGATTCTGATTCTGATCCATTGATTTTATTTTAATTTTTTAAACCCAACTCTGCTCACAGTGTTTAAGTCCGACCAACAGTCGTAACCTCAACATTAGAAAACATTCAGGTGATTAATACTGACCTCCTGTGTGACCCCTGACCTCTGACCCCCCCCCCCCTGCAGAGTTGGACCACATCAACCCAGCTCACACCATCAGTGCTGCTCTCTGTTATGCCACTCAGCTCGTCACCATCCTGTCTCACATCCTGGATGTCAACCTGCCCAAGAAGCTCTGCAACAGGTGAGACAGAAACAGCTGTTGCTGCCTTCACTGACAGAGCAGCTTCAGAAAATCAGAGCGTCAGAACGTCTCACTCGTTTGTTGGAGTTTAACATTGAACCTGTTTGTTCCTTTAGCGAGTTCTGTGGAGAGAATCTGAGCCGATACCGTTTCACCAGAGCTCTGAACAAACTCAACACCAACATCCTGCACCTCTGCTTCTCCCAGGTCAGACACACAAACACATCAACGCTCAGTGAACATCTAACAGCACACCAAGATCACGGCAGGGAGCAAAGAGAGGGTTTAAAGATTAAGTATTCAAAGATTCTGTTTTCTGTGTGTGTGTGTGTGTGTGTGTGTATGTAGTGGCATGTGGACAGTGAGAAGCTCCACCCGCATCACACTCTGAGGAACATCATGTTTTTAGTTTCTCCCGACAACGACAACCTGGGCAGGTAAGACCTGTCTCTCTCTCTGTCTGTCTGTGAGGAGTTTCTCCTCATGTTTGATCCAAACACTAAAGTCACACCTTAACTCTCGCTGTCCGCTTGGTATCTGACCCGTCTCCATTGTCTCTGGTCTGTTCTGATCCAGGACGGGTCCGTTCGAGGTGAGCCCTGACCTGGAGGAGTCAATGGAGTTTGTGGAGCCAGAGGCGGCGGGGCTGGCGGAGGAGAGCGGAGACGAGGTGGTGACGGACGAGGAGACGGACCTGGGGACGGACTGGGAGACGGTGCCGAGTCCACGATTTCATTCTGTGACATCCCTTCACAGGTAGAAACACCTGGATCAGGGTTAGACCAGGGGCCTCATTTATAAACGTTGCATATGCACAAAAGAGGCGTAGCATATGCCAATTTCTACACAAACTTTGGGATTTATAAAGAAACAAACTTGGCAGAGCATGTGCGGTCCTCCACGTGCAAACTCTGACCCATGCGTACGCACATAATGTGGAGAAATGAGAAACTGTGACTCTCGGCAGAGTCGGCAGAAGGATGAAACACAAACGATGTAAAACAGATCCTGTTATGAGTAGAGGAAATCGAAATATGACGGTTCACGTATCGTATATGAAGAGTTTATTTACTAAACGATAAAAGACATTTTTCAGTGAATAAACCACCAAAAAGCAGGATTTAGAATAATAAATACAAACAGCGAAATCTTTAACTGCAAAAGATCCCTCAGATATGTTCTGTTATTATTAAACACTTGTATGTTCTGAATTTTATTCTAATAAATCAGGAAAACAGTGGGACTGATTACATTTACACTGATGTTGTTTTCGATGCTTCAGCTCGGGCAGATCTGAGTGTGTAGTTTCATATATTGTTATCATAATGTGACTTTCCTCTGACGCTGGTGGTCGTGTTGGGCTCTGAGCCTGACCCCTGTCCCATCTGAGCCAAACGCTGCTGCCAGCATCTGGATGTGATGAGACACTTCAAATAAAAATAAAAAAGAGCTGTTGTTTCATCATACAGCTCATGTCATCAACACATTTTTAATTTCCCTTAAATTCCGTGATAACTTCGTTGATGGAGTCGGTTGTGTCTCTTTGCATCAGTGAGGACGCTCAGCTGCTGCAGTAGCAAAAACCCCCACTGAACACTCCAGCGACTAAAACTGTTTTTATCAATGAAGTCCCCGTTTTTTAACAGACGTGTTAAGAACTAGAATGCATTTGATTTCCTCATTTTAAACAAATCACATAAACTACCTTCAAGTCATCTGTGTGTCTGTGTCCCCTCTGTCTCTGTTACCGCGTTACACGCCTCAGATTCAGTTTACAGAGGAAAGAAACAGTCGGTCAGTGTTCAGAAAGTTCTTTATTGGAAGATCGATGTTGAGTTCAGACGGTGGTTCATCCTAAAACAGACAGCTGAGAACATACAGAGAATATTTACAGAACGTTTAGATGGGTTCAGACTATAATCATTCTAACTCCTCCTCTCTTCGTCTCTTCCTGCAGTCCATGGATCTTTCCCAGAGTGCACTGCAGGTGTCACAGCCCTCCGCTAACACTGGAGGGATGATCTCCTCTGCAGCTGCCTCTGTCACCTCCTGGTTCAGAGCGTACACCGGCCAGCGCTGATCAGCCCGACTGAACCGGGGCAGAACCCTGGAGCAGGAACCAGCCTGGACTGGTTGAGATCGGGACTCCTGCAGGTGTCAGACCACGGTGTGGAGAGGACTGGCCTGGGGGGGTTCAGATGTCAGAGGTCAGGTTGGCAGGTCGGGTTGTTTAAAGTGTACAGCTGCCGGAGTGTGAACAGTCAATCACAGTCAAGTCACCGCGAGCAGGAAGTCTAATGAAACGTCTTCATGAAGCTTCCCCTGTGGCGTTCTTTGTTTTCTGTTTCCACACCAGCATCTTTTGGAGCATTGTGACATAAAACTGTCCCCGATGCTTAAAAAAAAAAAAAAGAAAAGATAAAATCATATATAAAACATCCGATCGGACCAGATTTAGTTTGATTCACCCGTCACACGATGATGGTCAGATTATAGTTCACAGACACGGGACGGACAACATGTTGTTGACTCTGAGTGATCGACTTCTACTGTCAAACTTATCAACAGAACATTAAGTTCTGTTAGCTGCCAAACACACACACACGCACACTCACACACACAGCCCTTGTTGTGTATAAACGTCATCACTGGCTCGTCATCGCTCTGTAAGCAGACAGAAGTTTCTTCGTGTCTTGAACGACGTCATCGTGTGTTTGGTCTCTGCGGTCTGATGCAGCTTTTCACTGCGAGAGTGTAAATATGAAGTTCAGACATTCTGCTGTTAGATGTTCAATCAATAATCTAAAGCTGATCATCTGAACAGACACTGATGGATGAATGATCTGCGTTACAGATCTTTATCCAGGCTCACTGACGTGTTTGGCTGTGGAGCTGTAATATTTGTTCACCTGTTGACCTGCCAGCCTGTCTGTCTGCTCACAAAGGGAAACTTTTCTTTTTAAGTGTCTTTTTCTTTTCTTTCATTCATGTGTGATGGGGGACGACAGACAGACTCCTGAACGCTGCCGTAAAAAGGCAGCGCAAACAAACTTTGGTTGCCATGGTGATATCGAACCCTGTTTACAAAGCTTAACGTGGAGGAGACATTTAACGAAGCACCGTTCACACTGGACAACAAATCAGAGGCCAGACTGATGCTGGTTCAGCCTGTTTCTCCTTCATGAAACTGACCTCAGATCAGATCACCTGCATGAAACGCTGCTTCCTGTGCGACAGGTGGGAGACCTGTGAGCAGGTACGACTCTGAAGGTGAAGCATCAGGTGACCTGAAGTGACGAACAACATGTGTCTGAAAGACGAGTGAAATCTCTGTTGCCATGAAAAAGTTTAAGTTCAAATAAAATCCTGTTTTCTGGTTTTGGACACAAATGGGTCAAAAATGTTCTTCTAAACACTTTTTAAGATTTACAAAGATCAAGTTTTTTGTTTCTTTTTTTTTCTTTAGTCTGATGTCGAACTCAGAAAACCGTGAAGAGATGGGTCTTTGCCTCTTCGAGCTCACTCAGCTGGAGATTTGGATCAATGTTTGTTGTTGATGTTTGTTCATGCTGCCGACTGTTTTCTCACACAGCTCTCTGATTGGCCACCGGCATCGTCCATCAGTACAAATGAACCAGAAGACCAAACAGGTTCACAATCAAGGAAATGTATTTAAAAAAAAAAAGAAAAGAAAGTAAGAAAAGTTCTTATTAAAACTTAAATGAAAGGTACTAACACGTAACATGTCAAACTAAATCATAACTATAAACTGATTTGAGACAAAAAAAAGAAACAGCAACAGAAAATACAAAAATTGGACTGAAGTTAAGTGAATTCAACCACCTGGAGCTAAAGGTGTTCACATATTAAAATCCAGTTCTGACACCTGAAACATCAAATCAAAGGAGCGTAGAGATGATGTAAACACTTGCTTATTCCCACGTGGAGCCGGGATTCCTCTGACACGTGACAGTTTAGCTGTGAGGTCTTTGTGTTGTTCAGGGTGAGCTCAGATTAGCATGTTGGCTATGTTTGGTATGCAGTACTGAGGAGGCTTTATCAGCAGCAGTTCACTGCTTATATAGGAAACAAACACACCAGATTTAAAATAACATTGTTATTATATTATTATATTGTTGAATAAAATAAGCTAAAATGCAACAAGATGGATCAAACAGGACAATAAAAATCACAGCTCAGAAAATAACTAATGTAATTTGGTAAATATGAAACTTTCATCTCTGATTTAAAGGAAGAGACTTGCAAATTTCTTTGTTTCAGATACGTGAAACATTAAAACAATCAAATAAACCTTCAGTGTTCATAAACCAACAGAAGTGTTTAAAGTCAGATCAACAAACAGGAAGCCAGTTAAATATCTGAGAACTGGACTTGTAGTCTCTGCTGGTCTTAGTGAGGACTGACTTTTAATCTTTGAGTCCAAAAACCCTCATTATCGTCTGTTTTTATCTTTTTTTATCTGTTTGTCTTGGCCGACCTGCTGATGTCATTTTATAAACCGCTGTGTTGTCTGCATAAGTGAGAAATACTGAGTTGATGTAGCCATTAGTGGGAGCTTGTTCAGATGGGTGACAAATAAAAGGGGACAGACACTGAGTGTTTGCTGAGGATGAATGAATTATGAGATAAATGTGATGCTGTGGTCTTCACAGTCAGCTCATCTCAGCCCAGCTGAACAGCTGTGGGAGGTTTTGGAGTGACGTGTTAGACAGCGCTCTCCACCTCCATCATCAAACACCACATGAGGGAATATCTTTGGAAGAATGTGTTCAGACACACTTTATCAGGGTTTAAACTTTCGTGTGAATTTATTTGAACAGAAGAGGCCTGGGGATGGATCCTTGGGGAACTCCACGTCTCATTAACACAGAGTGATCCTTGTTCTTCAAATAGGGAACTGGTTTACTCAATCTACAGTCTAAAATTTACTTGTGATAAAAAATAAAAAACAAACCTACACATGAGAGTGAAGAACAGTAAAAGTGTAAAATCCTGACGAGACCTCAACAGGCTTAAAGGTTCATTATAGAGCACTGATGCTGCCATATCAATATTTAATAGTTACTGAATAATCGATGCATCAGACAACATGATCTTTCTTAGACTCTCACCAGTTGTGGCGCTAAGCGTGAAACATTTGCCTGCTGGTGGCGCTACAGGAAAGTTCATGAAGTCATTACTGGGTTCATCCTCTCAAGGAAGTGGACCTTGATCCAAATTTATTTTGTCAACCTACTTTTTCAAAGGCCGATAGTAAACTGTCGCGTTCACTGTGGAAACTAAACTTCATAATCAAGTTTTGCTTGATTGGATTTAATTTCTGCTCCATCCTGAAGAGAGCGAACTTTCTGTGAGTCGCTCGCTCATTCCTGCTAAAGGTTTTTCTTGCTGGCTTTCACCAAGATTAGTGTGTGTGCGTGTGTATAAGCTGTTGGACTCTTGTTCAGCAGTAGTTTTGGTTTCAGGATGAAGTCTGTCGCTTCGACTCTGCTGCTGCTCTTCAGCTTGTGTCCAGCTGTTTGTCAGGGACAGTCGGTGGTTTCGGCCCCCCAGGAGCACCTGCCTGTCCTCTGGGACGAACTGTGGGGCTTGAAGGAGCTGGTCCTGAGTCTGAAAGCAGCGGACGTGGAGCAGCGTCAGGCCCTGCGGAGCATGGAGAGCCGGGTGAGGGACGGGGAGGTGGAGGCCGAGCAGCAGAAACGCAGCCTGGATGAACTGAAAGAGGCGACGGTGAGACAGGAGGAGGAGCTGAGGAGCACTGAGGCCACGATGGAGACCGACAGGAAGCTGCTGATGGAGCTGAACTCAGGTCTGAGGGGGGCAGTGGAGGACCTGAAAGAGCGGAGCAGAGGTGGGTGATGGTTTTATAAAAACAAGATTAACTTGACAGACTTTAAAGAGAAACATTACTGTGCTGTGAGGTACGGTGGCCCCGAGGTTCAAAATCTTTTCTAAAATGTGTTTATGAGCTTAGGTCAGCGTAGTGATGTGCTTCAGCGTCTGTCCTCCATCCATCAGTGCAGTAATGAACATTTAAACCACGTTTCTGTGATCATTCTCTAGATCTATAATTTACATTGAAGAGATAAATATTATCTAACGGTCCAACTGTCAGCTGCTTGAAGTTTCAAAGGTTTGATGTTTGTGGTTTAAATCTGAAGTTCTTGCACAGCTCCGCCTGTAAAAACACAGTCAACTGTTAAAACTGGTTTGGTACTAAAACTGAAGATACTGGATCAAAGTCTGCAGCCGTCTGGCAGCTCTGTGGATGCACTTGTTATACAGGTATAATGTTTACTATGGTCAACCATTAGCTTAGCATGTTAGCTAAGATAACATTAGCTGATTAGCAGTAAACTCGGGTGCAGCTGAGGCTGATGGGAGTGTGTGTAGTTCTGCAGGTATCTGATCTTGAACATGTTGGCCTGATGGTGGCGCTGGACGTAAAGTTACAGTTGGTCATGAACGTCTGAACACCTTCATCACGTGCCGACAGACGCTGAGATGTTTCATGTTCGTGTCTCTCCGTTATGTTTTGGTCTTTCAGCTCAAGCAGGCGAGTTTTTAGCAGAAGTGTCGATGCTTCAGTCTCGACTGAACACCAGTGAGCGCTCGGTGGACGACCTGAAGAGGAAGAACTCAGGTGACCAGCTGATTAACTGATTAGTTTTAACTCCTCTAAACTTCAAATGACTGTTGAGTTGTTTTTAGTGCTTCACATTAAGGGACACTTTATTTTGACATTCACTGAGTTTGAGCTGCTTTCAGCACTTACATTCAACCTGGAGGTTCAACTGCCTATGAGACTTGAGATACTTAAACAGTTACACTTAAACTGATTTTAACAACCTTCGATCTGTTGCGTCTTTACAGCTGACTAAAACTTTAAACCCTGTCAGAGCTTCGGTTTCAACACTTCAGCTCCTTTCAGTGCCTAAACTTAAAAAACACCTTCATACAAACATGACAGCTGGAAATTCATCATGTTTTAACCAGTTTACAGTTGTGACTGACAGTGAGAGCAACTTCAAAAATATCATGTAAAGTTTTGAATCTCATGTCTTTGTAAAGATTTCAAACTAAACTGATGTAACGAGGCTGAAGATGGATTTCTTGGTTTCGGCACCAAACATCCGACAGAATCAGCTTTGTCTTCTGTTTTTGTGTTTTTGAAGCCAAAGTGCCTCCATGCATCACTCGCCTCACTCACAGTTTGGTCCATCATCAGACCACTGTGGGTGCTGGTTTGTCTCCGGTTGCTACGGTAACTGTGTGCCGTGTCTCCACAGCTCTGGCGTCTGAGCTGCCGTTCCTGCAGACGAGACTGAGGGCGAGCGAGAGCACCGTGGAACAGCTGAGGAGGAAGAATGCAGGTGATCTTCATCAGCAGATTCAGATTTACTCTCCTGCTGACAGACAGTAGCCTGTGCTCAGCAGCGCCCCCTGTGGCCTGCAGTGATCATTACAAGATGTGGTGCAACAGTCAGAAAAAAAAGGATGGATGGATGGATGGATTGACCATGAATGTGAAGAATACGTAACACTTGAGGATGTCGAACACATCTAACGTTTTGTTTTGTGTCTTGTGGTCTCAGTCCTGGCAGCCAGACTCTGTAACACTGAGAGTCTGATGGAGGAGCTGATGAGGCAGACCTCAGGTCAGATTCAGCTGTCTGTTTCCTCTCCTGCTGCAGCAACACTTTACAGTAATTAACCCCGTATTGATCAGATATAATCAGTAAATGAACGCGTAATAACTGGCTAATAATGTTGCTGTAAGTGTTGTTAGTGGACAGACAGAAGGTGGACGATAATACAGTAAATGAGCTGTGATCAAATAAGATTAATAAATGAATAAGCACTTTAACATGTCCTGTTATTATTATTACACGTTTATAGACTCATGTTTAACGCTCGTCTCTCTGATCTAAAAATGGGAACTTTAGTCGTGAGTGTTTCTGATTAAAAACGTTTATAATCTGCTTGTTCGTCCTGCTGGCAGCATTTTTAAAGAAAACCTTTGAGAGAAACATTGTAGAGGAAAGTCTGCTGAAATTCACAAATCATGTCTGCTGAGTAAAACACTTTTTTTTTTTTTTTAAATAAATGACTCAAACAAACACTGACCTGAGTTTAAACATCTGAATGTTTAACATATTTTAACCCTTTGTTTCACAGCAGTCCCGGCCTCCAACAGCTCATCTCCGTCTGAAGTGTCGGAGCTGGAGAGGCGACTGAACGTCCGCCTAGAGGAGCTGAACACAAACACACACGGTGACCAGACTGATTAATCGATAATCAATCATCCTCACTGTTAATCATAGTGTTGAGCTTGTTTCCTCCAAATGTATTAAAGAAATCTCGTAGAAGATTAAGAGAGAGAAAATGTGTGCAGGATCAATGCACAGGAAATGATAAAGTCTGATCCATTGATCAAGTTTCTATCACACCACGAAACTAAACTGATGGATCAAAATCTGCAGCGATTCGTGGATTAAGTAGTCAGTCAGTAAAATGAATCTGAGCTAGTTTAATCATTTTGTTTTATTTCCTGCTCACAGACTCTCAGATGATTCAACACTTCTCTTTATCAGGATAATAAACCGAATGTGTGTGTGTGTGTGTTTCAGCTCTGCAGGTTCGACTGAACTCGGTGGAGGAAAAACTAAACACATCTGCTGACAGAGAGCTCAGCTTCATGCTTGGTCATTCATTCATTCATTCATTCATTCGTTTCTCACTGAGTAACACTTTCATTTATATATTCACCTGAAGATCCATCAGTCATTAACATATACATATAGTTTAATTGTTGATTCATTCATCCATCATCATATCAACATTGATTCATCTTCATTGTTACATAATTTATTCACTCATTCATTTACTTCCATTTATTGAAGTTTATATTGTCATTCACTGGATGTGACCTCCATCATTGTAAACCTCGAATGTAAAAGGCGTCCGTTCAGTCTGTGTTTCTGTCCGTCTCACGTTCCTGCAGTTCATTATTCTGTGTCTTGAGATAATGAGATAATTTATCACAAGAAAACAACTTTTAATGACTTATCTTACGATGTAATTGTGGATAAGTTAAACATTCAAACACCCTCCAGTGTGAAGTTAGCCAATACGCCAATAAGATTGTTTGAGTTGTGACCTCCTGAACAGTAACTTCTACTTTAAATGAACTAATATACAAGTTTATTTAAAGTTCATGTGGTTTGCTTTGAAACTCAGGTCAGGTATCAGAGCTCAGCAGCAGACTGAACTTGAGCCAACTTCACCTCGACGAGCTGAGGGGAAACTCTGCAGGTCGGTCACATGACCCATCATCTGTTAGTAAAGTACATTATTGCCTTCTGGGACGTTTTTAATTTGAAATATATTTATGATATAATATGTTCAGATCAGACAGGCCTCCTGACGTCTGTAGAGAGAAGAGTGGAGGAGCTGGAGACAGAAAACACAGGTGAGAAACACCGTGACTGATAAACATGTGCTTATTATTATTATTATTCAGTGTGAAATGCACCGAGCACATGACTCACTCAAAACACAGTTTCACTTCAGTTTTCATCACCATCATCATTATTTTGATAAAGTATTTTAGTGGGAAAGGCAACTAGAATCATACGAGGTTCTCCAGCTTGTCCCTTTAGAACACTTTTTGGTTCTCCAGTTAAAGCCTTTGACAAAGTTTCCACCTGGGACCTTTTCAGAGAGTTTTACCTTAACGCCTCACACTACGAGCAAAACAGAAACTAGAGAACGAGCGAGGAGAGATCAGCAGAGAGCAGCTGTCTGTGAAACCACCTGTGAAACCTTTCATCCCTTTTTGGAGGTCGTCTCGATGTTTCCTCTCCAGCTCACCTGTCCTCACTTTGATTTGTTTATGAAGGTCTCTTCATGCTTTTGAGGCCTGTATATACTTACCTGTTAGAAATTTGACATACAACATGTTCATCTAACTCCAACATAGCGTGTACAAATTCATCATGTAGAATTCTTTATGTACATATATACATTTTACTGTGGGTAATTTCATATGTGTTATAAACTTTATATATGCAGATGATCTATGTACATGATGATATTATATTGCTAAACAAAGGTAATATGTAACACTTGTGATTTAACATGAGTTAGGGAGGAATTCTTTGATGAATTTTCTTTTCTTGGACATGATTTCAGGTCAGCCGGTGGATGTTTCAGCTCTCACCGACACACTGAGTGTTACTGAGCGCCGACTGTCCGAGCTGCAGACACAAACCACAGGTGAGCAAACAGCTGTCACTTCATACAGACACCCCACAAAGTGTAAGCCACATTTACAGCTCTGCGTCGAAACCTACAGGAGGGATTTCCATTCAACTTATTCTTTCTAAGAAAATTTGATTTTATTTAGATAAGATACTTAGATTTTTAGAAACCAAAAACACACTACACACGCAAAAAGTGAAGCAGTTTTAAAAAATCGACAGGATGTGTGAATCAGGCTGTTTCAATCCTTCAGTTCAGTTTCAGATCAGTGATGTCACTTCCTGTGTTTTCTGTTATTTTCAGTTCAGGCTGATTCAGTACAGCAGCTGCAGGCTGAGACGACAAGTAAGTGAGTGAAAGGTGCAGTGAAGTCCACAGATAAACTCACATTAACAGTTTGACTGCAGTTTATTTTTGTACCTGTTCATTTCTGAGATCAAACCTCCAAACTGATGAAGCTGCAGAGAAAACTGAACATGACATGTATTATACGTGAATCTTCAGAGGATCTAACACAGTTCCCTGAGGAAGTCCTTCATAAAAAAAGTTCTTCACTGAACCCGCTGATCCCCTGAGCTGTCTAATAAACCACTGTTACTCATTTTTAAATAGTAATTACATTTCTTTACTAATCATAATGCGTGTTTTTATTTTAACATTATTTTTGTACTTGAAAGTTGACATTAGTTTTTTTCAGTTCAGTCTGCTCAACTTTCCTTCCTAAAGTCCAGACTGACAGACATCCACAACAACACTGCAGGTAGAGTAATATTGCTTTAACACTTTTATTGATACTTGTTTATATATATAAATGTGTCTAAAGAATTAAATCATTTGGGATTATTGATCAGCTCAGGAGGTCAGACTGAGATCTACTGAGACACAGCTGGAGCAGCTGCTGAATCACACTGCAGGTAACGCCAGAAACACTTCAGGATTGTCTTCGAATTAGTCATTAATTAAACCATTTAATTAAATATGAATAATTTCCTGTTCAGCTCTGGAGGTCAGACTGAGTGTGTCAGACTGAAGACAGAAAACACAGGTTACTCTGAAGGTTTCACACTAACTGTGGATTAATAAATGTTAATCCTGTTTCTAGTGATTCTTCAAACAAACTGTGGAGGATTCAATAAGGTTCCCTGAGGAACTCCTTTATCATAGCAATGGATTTTAATCGAACCTCTTTGACTTTTCACTTTTCAGAAATGATGTGCTTCAACTCTTTACAATACAGCTAATTAAAGTCTCTTTTATTTTATTATATTATTTATTATACGATATATTATTATATTTTAAAGAAGACAATTCTTTCTTCTTATTTTGTGTTTTTAGTTCAGTCTGCTCAACTTTCCTTGATGGACTCCAGACTGTCAGACAGCCACAACAACACTGCAGGTAGATTCACATTTACTTTTCTTTTTTATTAACATAGGTGGTAATTACTTATTAATCAGATGTTTACTGTTTTTCTTAAGAGTTTGGTTTCAGACTGAGTGCTAATGAGAAACAGCTGGAGGATCTGAAGACAGAAAACACAGGTAACTCTGAGAAACATTGGTGATTTTTCAGACAAAAACTTTGGAGGATCTGACAGGTTTCCCCGAGGAACTCCTTTATTAACATGAATGAACCTTGAACTGTTTCTTCTTCAGAGCTGGAGGTCAGACTGAGTGTCAGTGAGGAAAAGCTGGACCAGCTGGAGAATCACACAGCAGGTAACATCATCAACTCTTCAGTGTAAGTTTTTGTTTTATTAAATAATTTCTCACTTAATTGTACTATTGAACCAAACAAGACAGATACCTGCTTCATTCTTATTTCCATCTATTTTCATCATTAAAAGTGGACTCCATGATATTTTATAACATCCAAAAGACCCCAGATAGGTTCCCCCAAAATGACTGTTGAAGATTTTAAATTAAGTGTAGTGTAGAAAAGCCAATACTGCAGGAATAAGAGACCACTGAGGACTCTTTGGGGAAACATTGACATTACAGGATGTCAGTGAGCTCGTCAGTAATCGAACTCATTGTTAAGGACGCTGTTGAAGCCTGGTGTGATGACGCAATCTGCTCTGTTAGGCCCCGTTCAGACATGCACTAACATCACAAAGGTTAAAGCTCCAAGGTGTGAAGTAACTAAAAATCTTATACGACATTTATATTAACGTCAGTGGTTAAAGCAAAATTCCAGCTCAGAATCCAAAACGTCACTTTGAGCGGGACAAAATGACAGTCGGTCCTTTTAAAAGGGGACAGCTTGTCTGGTCCTAACTGGATTTGTTGTTTGAGTCTTTGATTTTTTCTGAAAATATTCCTGAGGTGTTTGATTGTACGTCTTCACTGCTGCCATAATCGATGAGCAGACTCATATGAGTCAAATGAGTCTCAAAAATGTGCAATCTTAAAGCACGAGATATACAGAAATATAATATTTATTCCCAGATTCTCATGTTTGGTTTTTCTAATCCAGTTTGTATCAGTGCTTCATTAATTCACTTAGGGTGCAGAGAGAACTGACTAATGACACAAAAGCTAGCAAGTGAAGCAGGACATTTAAAAAACAAAATCACTGATTAAATAAAAAAAAGTTTCCTGTGTGGATCTCTTCAGGAACTTTTCATAGAAGTTAAACATATTTAAATAAAACCTGATTTCAGTCCATGCAGCCGAGCTGTCGACTGTCACTCTGAGACTGAACCTCACAGCGGAGCAGGTGGACGAGCTGACCACACAAAACACAGGTGACTTCACTTTTATGGTAAATATATCTGCTGTTGTTTTCCTCAAACCTTTTAGTTTCTAATGTGATCTGCATGTTTCAGATCGACTGACAGCAGCTGAGAGGGAGACTGAAGGTAACATGAACAAGGTAACGTGAATATTTCTGTGTGTTTTTGTGGATAATAGAAATGAAGCGTCTGATTTGTTTCCTGTCAGTGCTGCAGGTCCAGCTGAGAGTCGGTGAAGCTTCAGTGAACCAGCTGAAGACGGAGAATAATGGTAAACTCTGAATCATATTATAGAGCTTATTAATGTCATGAATGTTTAATGAATTTTAAATTGATAATGTAACCAGCTGAAAGTCTGTAGAAGAACTTTAATTATTTATCCACATCGACAAGCCATTAATTAATAATAATACATCAAATAAATATATTTAAAATCCAAATGTGAGATACAACAGCACCTAAAGAAGCTGCACTGATTGGACGAGGCTGTAAAATCATGACAGTGATGTAACGTGAACAAATACATGTCGGCAGCTAAACACGATGTCGAGGATATTTAAGTGTTTTCATCAGTGTTAATTAATCGCTCTATAAAATATTCTGCAGTTGGTAAAAGAGCGACTGAAGTTTTTTCATAAATAAAACCCAGATTCTCACTGTCTGGATGGAGGATTTGTGGTTGAATCTGTTCAGAGACATTTTCAGGACCCAGATCAGGACAGATCTCAGAGTTCATCTGTGTTTCCTGTCTGCAGAAATCCACCACAGACTAGAAGCTGCTGAGAACCATAACTCAGGTGAGTCCAGCTCCTGAACACAGATGAAATGCTTTTATTTATAATCCATGTTGAGTGTGTGGTTGTGTGTCAGTACTGCAGTCCAGACTGAGCGTCCTCGAGAACCAGCTGAAGAGACTCTTTGAAGGTAAGTCATTATTTCTCTTAGATCATCCTGCTGAACCACAGCTAAAGCCATAAGATTACTCACTAATGATAAACAACCAGTATCAAGTCTCAGTTAACATTATTTCAGTTCAGAGATGAAGGAAAAGAAAATGGAGAGAAACAAAACAAAATACTCAAAGTGTTTATTGTAGTGTGCACCACAGTAAAACCAACGGGAACAATTGAAATAAGTTATCCAAAAAACACTAAATTTGAATGTCAGTGTGTTTTTAATAACAAGTATAACAGTGTAAATATGATTTTTCTATTTTAATGAGGTAAAAAATGCCATCAGAGAGTTCACAGATTTTACTGCTGTGTGTTGTTTGTCCAGCAGGAGGAGCTGCAGCTCATTCTGGACACATTTACACATGAACAGGAGAAACATCTGGGCAGGATGATGATGACAATGATGATGATTTTGTTGTTTCAGTTCAGGCAGATGAACTTTCCTCTCTATCGGATGCAGTGACGGCCATCAAGAATCAGAGTGATGGTAATAAAAACACCAATTTCACATTTTTATTTTACTAACTGATCATTATTTGATACATGTCAACAAATCATCTTTATACTCTGGAGCTGCAGCTAATGATCATTTCTCATATTTATTAAGCTCCACATCAGTCAGTTGTTTTTTATATACGGTCTGCCGTATATGTGCAGACATGTTGAGTTAGTTGTTCTATACTTGTTAAAGTTGTTCTTTATGAATATATCATCAAATATCTTGTTTTGTCTTACTGACAAGTATTTAGTTTACTGTGGTATAAAACAGACATAACATCTTAAAGTGGGGAATTTTTGGTGTTTTTTTTAAAGAAAAATGACAAACAATTAACTATCATATCGTTGTAGAGTCATTTGCAGACGATGCAGCACTATTTATGTACATTTTCCATTCATTGATATTATATATGTCCAACATGAACATATATGTCCAGATATCCATTTACACTCAGATCATTCCTTATCTATCATTGGAAACTTTATTCCAGAACTCAAACTGAGTTGTTGATTGATTATAAGAAAATTAATTAGCAACTCTGTTTACAGTCTGTTAGTTGTTTCAGTCAAACTTTTTTCCTCCGTTCATCCTCCAGGTTTCCAGATCAAACTGAGAGACAGAGACAGTGTGATCGACAGTGTGATCCAGGAGCTGCAGAGCAACATGACAGGTCTGAATGACTTTAAACTTTAATGACTTTAAACTTTAACTTCATACTTTAAACTTTAAAATGCTTTACTTCATACTTTAAACTTTAACTTCATACTTTAAACTTTATTCTCTAAACTTTAACTTCATACTTTAAACTTTATACTCTAAACTTTATACTTTAAACTTTATACTCTAAACTTTATTCTCTAAACTTTTTACTCTAAGCTTTATTCTCTAAACTTTATACTTTAAACTTTATTCTCTAAACTTTATTCTCTAAACTTTATACTTTATTCTCTAAACTTTACTTTACTTCATACTACTTAACTTTACTTTAACTTTAAACTTTAACTTCATACTTTAAACTTTAACTTCATACTTTAAACTTTAACTTCATACTTTATACTCTAAACTTTATTCTCTAAACTTTATACTTTGAACTTAACACAATGTGAAGCCCTGCAGACAGTAAACTACAGGATATTCAGGGCTCTTAGATTTGTGCTGACAGTGATTGCAAGAGGTACATCCATACATAATCCATAATCTAACACATGTAATTGATATAATGTTATATATATATACATATACACACACACAGTGGGGCAAAAAAGTATTTAGTCAGCCACCAATTGTGCAAGTTCTCCCACCTAAAAAGATGTGAGAGGCCTGTAACTTTCATCACAGGTACACTTCAACTATGAGAGACAGAATGGGGGGAAAGAATCCAGGAAATCACATTGTAGGATTTTTAATGAATTAATTGGTAAATTCCTCGGTAAAATAAGTATTTGGTCACCTACAAACAAGCAAGATTTCTGGCTCTCACAGACCTGTAACTTCTTCTTTAAGAGGCTCCTCTGTCCTCCACTCGTTACCTGTATTAATGGCACCTGTTTGAACTCATTATCAGTATAAAAGACACCTGTCCACAACCTCAAACAGTCAGACTCCAAACTCCACTATGGCCAAGACCAAAGAGCTGTCAAAGGACACCAGAAACAAAATTGTAGACCTGCACCAGGCTGGGAAGACTGAATCTGCAATAGGTAAGCAGCAGCTTGGTGTGAAGAATAAATCAACTGTGGGAGCAATTATTAGGAAATGGAAGACATACAAGACCACTGATAATCTCCCTCGATCTGGGGCTCCACGCAAGATCTCACCCCGTGGGAGTCAAAATGATCACGAGAACGGTGAGCAAAAATCCCAGAACCACACGGGGGGACCTAGTGAATGACCTGCAGAGAGCTGGGACCAAAGTAACAAAGGCTACATCATCAGTAACACACTACGCCGCCAGGGACTCAAATCCTGCAGTGCCAGACGTGTCCCCTGCTGCTTAAGCCAGTACATGTCCAGGCCCGTCTGAAGTTTGCTAGAGAGCATTTGGATGATCCAGAAGAGGATTGGGAGAATGTCATATGGTCAGATGAAACCTAAAATAGAACTTTTTGGTAAAAACTCAACTTGTCGTGTTTGGAGGAGAAAGAATGCTGAGTTGCATCCAAAGAACACCATACCTACTGTGAAGCATGGGGGTGGAAACATCATGCTTTGGGGCTGTTTTTCTGCAAAGGGACCAGGACGACTGATCCGTGTAAAGGAAAGAATGAATGGGGCCATGTATCGTGAGATTTTGAGTGAAAACCTCCTTCCATCAGCAAGGGCATTGAAGATGAAACGTGGCTGGGTCTTTCAGCATGACAATGATCCCAAACACACCTGCCCGGGCAACGAAGGAGTGGCTTCGTAAGAAGCATTTCAAGGTCCTGGAGTGGCCTAGCCAGTCTCCAGATCTCAACCCCATAGAAAATCTTTGGAGGGAGTTGAAAGTCAAAGTGTGTTGCCCAGCGACAGCCCCAAAACATCACTGCTCTAGAGGAGATCTGCATGGAGGAATGGGCCAAAATACCAGCAACAGTGTGTGAAAACCTTGTGAAGACTTACAGAAAACGTTTGACCTCTGTCATTGCCAACAAAGGGTATATAACAAAGTATTGAGATGAACTTTTGTTATTGACCAAATACTTATTTTCCTCACCATAATTTGCAAATAAATTCTTTAAAAATCAGACAATGTGATTTTCTGGATTTTTTTTTCTCATTCTGTCTCTCATAGTTGAGGTATACCTATGATGAAAATTGGAGACCTCTCATCTTTTAAGTGGGAGAACTTGCACAATGGTGGTGGCTGACTAAATACTTTTTTGCCCCACTGTATATGATCAGCAGCAGCCACAAACAGGTCACACATGTACAGTTAGGTGATTGAGTTATGTGACAATTGGTTATATCTTCCTGTTCCCTGCAGTGATCTGTCGGCTCTGAGAGCTGAAACTGATTTTAAATAACTTTAACAGTGAATTTCACTTTAAACCGCCGACTGTCTCACTGCCTCTTCATGTTTTCAGTTTTAGAGACACGACTGAGCGACACTGACTTTCTGATGAGGAAGTTACAGAGTGAAAGTTCAGGTGATTTACTTTTTCACATTTTAACATCCTGAAACAAACAGAAGGTTTTTTCTTGTTGAATGATAATTTTCTCACTCATAACTGAGGAGCTGCTGTCTGTAACTGCTCTATGTCCATCTAAAGGTCCATATTTCTGTAACAGTGAATAAATGAATAATGTATTGGTGTCTCTCTGCAGCTCTGCCTGGATTTAATTTTATAATCTCGGCTGGTTGTTTTCACTCTCAGACGACATTTTCAGAATAAAAGCTGTAAAAAGCCACAGTAAGCAAACAGCAGACAGATTCAGTTAAAGAGCAGCTGGAGAAGCTAACCTGGCTAATGTTATTAACATGAGTATAAATATATTTAAATCTTCCATTTTATTTTCTGTTAATATTTCAAACAAGAACCAAACTTCATATTATTGTTTAGAAGCTGTTTATAATATTTATAACAGCTAAATTAGTTTGTGAGAGTCAAACAGTTTTAATAAAGTGATAATAAAAATCCACTTCATTAACATTTTATGTAAAAATGTGTTTGAACTGATTTGAAGTGGTTTGTTCTGATTTTGTGTTTTTAGTTCAGTCTGCACAACTTTCCTTGATGGACTCCAGACTGGCAGACAGCTACAACAACACTGCAGGTAGAGTTAGATTTACATTATTATTTTTATTGACAAGTGGTAAATACTTACTAATCAGATATTTGCTGTTTCCTCTTTAGATTTAGAGATCAGACTGAGCATCAGTGAGAAACAGCTGGAGGATCTGAAGACAGAAAACACAGGTAACTCTGAAGGTTTCAAACAAAGTTTGAATTAGTATATCGATATATTATTAAAACCTGCACTTTTATACAATTATATAAAATGAAGAAAGAGTGAAAAGGGGGTTTTAGCTCCAAAAAAGGATCATTCAGTGATTTTGAGTTAAACTTTTGGTGATCCAAAACATTTCCCTGAGGAACTCCTTTACTAACACAAATGAACCCTGAACTGTTTCCACTTCAGATTTAGAGGTCAGACTGAGCATCAGTGAGAAACAGCTGGAGGATCTGAAAACAGGAAACACAGGTAACGCTGAGGGTTTCAAACTTGGATTCATCTGACTGATAAAAACCTGAATTTGAGGAGAAGTTTGTATTAAAAGTCTGTCTGTCTGATATTTGTTGAGAACCAAAGATTTGGCAGATGGATGGGCTCCTGCTGCTGTTGAGGTTTTCTAAAAGCTGTTTATGGAAAAGTGTTTTTATCTAAACTTATTTTCTTTCATTCAGTTTTGAGCTTCAGACTGAATGAAACTGAAGATCGTCTGCAGCAGCTCACAAACACCAACTCAGGTTTGGACTTTTTTACAGCAGAAGAAAAAAATCATCTCTTTGCTTAACAAGGGAGAACATTTTCAACTCAACAATAATGACGATAGTTTCTGCTTATTTTTGCCACCATTCAACAATGGTCCTCCATTTTTAAAATACTTTTTGAATGTCTGAACAAAGAAAACCAAACAATCGAGATTAATTGGAGTTATTTAAAATGTCCTATCGGAGTTTTTTGTCAAACATTCACACACTAATTAAATTATGAACATATTGTGTAGGTTTTATGCATTAGTGGCACCATTATTTAGAAAAAAAGTCTGATCTCATTCACAGTTGATAAATGTAAAGTTTTAACCTCATAAAATCTTTATATTTGTACTATAAATTATGATGTTGTAAAATGTGTTTTACAGCATTAACACAATAATGTTTTCTCCCAGATGACCTGAAGGTGGCGTTCTCAGCCGGTTTGACTGATTCAGGATCTGTTGGACCGTTTGATGAGGAGACAACTCTGATCTTCTCTAAAACCATCACCAACATTGGCAGAGCCTACAACCAGACTGCAGGTAACCCACATCACGTCTTATATGTGCTGCATTTAATTTGTTTACTTACTTTAATAGTTTAATTCAAGAGTAAAAAAAATCTTTATTTCCTATCTGAAAATAGCTTCCTGTTTTATTGATCTTTGAACAAATGTTTATCACATCATCAGCGTTATTAACAGCATCAGAAATTGTCAATAACCTGAAAGGTTTAAATGTCAGGTGTCCTTGAACGAAGCAGCAGGTAAAGTTTACAGAAGACTTCCTGCACTATGACTCGGTGACTGATTGATTTGAACAGAAATCAGCTGATGTCTGATGGAGGATTTGGAAATGACCAATCAGGATCTGTTGTTATGTTTGTTAAAAAATGTTGTGTTAACTCATTTATTCATTTATATAACAGCTGTTTTTATGTTTTTCTCTCTCTTGTAGTCTTTGTATGTTTGTTAAATTTCTCAGATCTTCCATCATGTGTCCATCCTGTTATCAACAGATGTGTGAGCTTTCAGATGAACATTTAAGTAGTTTGGTTTCATGATGAATCCTGTGTGTTAACTTTTACCTGCTCTGTGTCTGTCAGGTGTGTTCACAGCTCCCGTCAGAGGTCTTTACTTCTTCAGCTTCACTGTAGCTGATTACCTGAAAGGTTACATGGGTCTCCACCTGTACAGGAACAACCAGCCAATCATCTTCAACCTGGACCTGAACGACCACGGTGGATATGCCTCCTCGTCCAACGGCGTAGCTCTGCAGCTGGAGGAGGGTGACGACGTCCGCCTCAGTCTGCCGGCCAGCTACCGGCTCTATGATGACTCCCGAAACTTCAGCGTCTTCTCCGGCTTCCTGCTGTTTGCCCTCTGACAGTCCCAGGATCAGCCAACGAGTGAGACATCATCCCAGGAATAAACTGTCCTTTCAGGTTTCAGACGGGAGCTGGAAGGCTAGGCTTTTTTTTTGGTGGGGCAAGTGACTTTCTGTGGTTACATCCAGGATGAACTACTGTATGAAGACAAAAATTAAAGAAGCAGTCCTGTTTACATCTCTGAAGCTAGTAAACACTAATGATCATTTATAAGCATTCATACATATTAATAACAGTAATAACATTCATAAAGATGAATAACATTTTAACATTTTAAGGACAATAACTTGGTGTGATGAAGAGCATCTCATCTGTTAAACATTTAGTAATAATTTTTTAAGTCAACAAACATCAAAATATGTCTCAAACTTTTATTAAATTCTGACAAAAAGCATGAAAACATTTCAAACTGAACTTTGACCTTTGTGTGATTAAATCAGTGTAACAACAAACTGTTAGAAACAGTCTGACCCCAAATTTCAACCCAACGATCCCCAAAAAGTGTTAATAATTACAAAAATGTACATCCTCCATTAAAGTTCAACAACAAAAACCTTCATGTCCATGACCTCAGAATAAAGAGTCAGTAGTCTGACAGTTAAAGTGAAACAGCTCAACAGAATAAATACAAACTGAACTCATCGTGATGCTGTAGGAAGTCGGTTTTACATTCAAGTGAACTCAGGAAAAAAATTTACATCAAACACAAGAACAATAAAGTTTGTTCAAAGGTCATATTGCTGTTTGCTCCTTGAAAAAGACTCTACAGTCTAACATTAGTGTTTACAACAGTAATCAATAATCAATAATGCAAACGACTCTTCAGATTCCCTCCAAACAAAGTACGGGAATGAAAACGGAAAAATATCCACCAGTCAGTTTAAGGAAACGTCAGAAAAACGTCTTTAAAAAACATGAAGATAAAAAGCTGAGAGGTCGCTTCAGTTTCTAAAACAGTCACATGATTGAAGATTTTGCATAACAATAAAAAAGGAATAAAAGTTTAGAAAAAACAAAATGGCTTCAGATCCTTCATCTGTGAAGATGATGAGGAGGAGGAGGAGAACATAAGGAGGCAACGAAGAGAAGTATTACAGCAGGAAGGAGGACA
>CM041539.1:444761-488239 GCA_023238725.1 Scortum barcoo
TCTGACAGACGAGAGAGCAGGGGAGGCAGTGAGACAGGTTACAGGTCAATGACTGTCTGTCTGTCTGTCTGTTCGTCTTTCTGTATCTGTCTCGCTCTCTCTACTGTCTGTCTGTCTGTCTGTCTGACCATCTCCTGTGGGTCTCACTGGGCTGGACATGCTGGAGTTGAATCCGAGCGAGCAGCCGCTGTCTGGACTCGGCTTGTCGTGTCGTCCTCCTGCAGCAGGACACACCTCCTTCACGTGGAACTCACTGACAGGAAGAAGCGGGGTTATTATGGGCGTGGTCGGAAGAGGGCGTGGTTTAAAGCAGTCTAACGCGAATCTGTGCCGATGATTCAGAAACAGTCCTACCTTCCTGCCAGGCTCACTCTGTCCTCCCATTGGTCGGGATACAGCACCAGCTCCTCCCTGTCGGGGCTCTGATTGGACAGCTGAATGAAGTCTGGCCTCTGATTGGTCCTCAACTCATCGTCGTCCACCTGCACAGACAGGTTTGATGACGTTAGTAACACATACATATCTTTACGTTCATGTTGTTTTAAAGTGCTCGACACTCCATCCTCTCATGCTTTTCAATGTGTTGTGGTTTGTTGTGTGAACTTTCTCAGGTGTCACAAGCGACCATCTTGTGACTTCATGTTATCATGTGGCCGAAGCTCTCGTGCTGTGACACCTGAGGAGGTTCAGTTCACTGAAGAAGATCGTAAGTGAACTTTGAGGTTTGGTGTTCTCACCCATGCAGTGGTGACCTGCAGACTGATGGTGCTTCCCAGCTCCTGATCGGTCCGGTGAAGCCCTGCCTCCACGCCTTGGTTCCTCCTCCTCTGGGCGGGAGAGCCACTGCCATCAAGAGGGTGGGTCTTCACCTGGGTGGGCGGAACAAAATGTTGTTAACTCTCCTTTGTTGACCTCATGTGTGATCATCGTTTCTCTTCACGAGTTGGTCTGTGGTGGATCGCTGGTGTCCGACCTCCTCCTGCTCCTCCTGCCGCTCCTCCTGTCTGTCCGGGCTGAATGAGTCCAGCAGTCTCAGGTCCAGCATGGACTTCACCATCAGGACGCCGTCGGCACTGCCAGTCCTTCTGGACCAGCGGCGGCGAGGGAGTCGACCCCCCGACACCTCCTGAGGAGCCAAAACAAATAAACACTGTGTACCGAATGTAAAGCACACAGAGACAATGTCATTAAAGTAAATATAAGTAAATATTTAGTTTGCCTAGTTGACTTAGTTCATCTTCTTCACTTTCAGTCACTTCATGAATCAGTTCTTATCACAGATCTAAACTCATCTCACAGTCACACTGACCTTCCTGCTGTCTCTGCAGTCCAGAGAGTCCAACTTCTCCTCAGACAGTCCTGCAGGACAAAAACAAAACAGGACCCTGTTTAGATAAATTGCATCACTTCCTGTCTGATTCTCATCATGTTTGTACGTGACACATTTGATTTATTCAGTGAGTTTTCATCTCTTTTGTTGCTCGTTTGCTCTCCACTCATCGTTTAATCTGACGCTAAAGCTTTAGCATCTTGTGTAACCATGGAAACAGACCTGTCTCCCCCCTTAGGCCTCCTGCTGTGACCACATAAGGGCACCTGAGCTCCTCCTCCTCCTCCTCCTCCTTGTCGCTGTCCGATGACATTGTGACGACTCGAGGAGACGACGTCTCTCTGCTGCTGCAACACACACTTATAGTGTATACACTGTTTATGTGTGTGTGTGTCAAAGATGAGTGGTGTTCTTCACTTGTTGACGTCAGGTTAAAACATGATGGGAGTTACCATCTGTGATAATTCTTTGCGTTACTGCTTTAATTAATTTAACAAAAGTTGTGAAATAATTAATGGTAATCTGATTTCTCCATCGTTTCTTAATGAACACTGACACACTCCTCAGCAATTACCTGAGGTTCACCACTTTCTGCTGAGGTGCATTCTGGGAGTTCAGAGTGCTGCTGGGAGGTCGGAGGTCAGCGACTCTCTGCCTCATCCTGATGGTCAGCTCTGGACTGAGACGCCACACAAAGATGCAGCTGCAAGCACACACACACACACACACACACACACACACACAAACTTCATCATTACTTGTTGTGATGTGAAATGGTGGTGACAGTATCTCTACAATGAAGAATAAATAAAATGAGGATCAAACTGTGATGTCATCAGATATCAGATAATATATGAATATTGATGTAGTAAATGTTGATGGAAAAACAGATTAAGTGTGCGGAACATGTGAGCTGAGACGTACCTGTCTCCAGAGACGGTGATTAGATGTCTGCAGTCACTGCTGAACTTCAGACCTGTTACGATCTCTGGGAAACAGACAGACAATTAGTCTGAGAGATCCAATACTCTGAAACATACAAACTTAGATACACACACACAGATACTGACATGCTTATATGTTTGTACGAACACATACAACATTCACACATACAAGTACTCATTCATTAACACACTCACTAACGCAGATACAGGCGGCGACACAAAGTTTAAACCCTGATAAAATGTGTTAGTGAGGTGTTTCTCTAGGTCTGTGAACTCTTCTTCCAAAAGAAATTTACTGCAGCTGCAGAGGATGGATCCAAACCATGTCAGCTAAATGTTTATATGTTCTATAATCTATTTCATATTTTAGTTTTATTTCACATACTATATTCCTATAATTTAACTTTTAGTCATTTCTATCTGTGTGGTTTTCTTTCTAAATATTTTTTAACACTGTTAGGAGCCTGTGACTGCACATGACAGGTAAATCTCAGATCTTAAATCTTGAAAATGCCCCCCACCCCCCACCGTAGGCATCAAGGAGTCAGGTTTTTACTTTACTGCGTCACCGTCTCTACACTCACACCTACATCTCTGCATAAACACACTGACTCTCTGACCTGAGTGTCCGAACATGGTGGCCACACACTCTCCGGAGTAGAAGTCGAATATGCTGATGTTCTTATCTGAGCAGGAGGTGGCGATGTAGAGACCGGACGGGTCAATCTGCACCTGGGGGGGACAGAGGAGGAGGAGGAGGTCATACCTGTGACCTAAACGCTGATCGGTCATCCACTCCTGCTGTTACTAGGGAAACGTCACCATGGCAACAGCAGGCTGACTTACCTTAATGAGTGTCCCGTCCTCACCCTGAGAGCCTTTATACAACTTCTTCTGTTTACCGTTACTGATGTTAAAGATCCTGCAGGAGGAAGAGACGTCAGTTAAAGTCTCACAATAACTCGGCTGTGTCAGTTTGTTCACTTCTTATTTTAGTGTTCTGTGTATCTGAAGCTTTTCCACACAGGAAACCATTCAACCACGTGGAGCTCATTCAGTCATCAAATCTGGAGCTAGAATGAATGAATGCATGTATGAATGAATGAATGCTGCTCTGTGTGCGTGTGCCTGTGGTGCATTCATGTGCTGCTCTGGATATTTAAAACTTAACTTCTGCAAACATTCTTACATTATTGAGCTGTGATGAAAATCAAACCTGGAAAACAGTAATCAAAGTTTTAACGAGGATGATGCAAATACAGAATTAATTTCTAATTGTTCAAATGGAGGCCAAGATTCCCACAGCACCTGAACGCACCATCAGAGATTTTAAATTTAGCAGGATGATGTTTGTCAAGAAATGAAAGAAAGCAAAGGAGAAAAGAAATGAGAAAACTAAAAGTACAGAAAGCAAAAGAAAGGGAGGAAAATTAATAGAACAGACAGGAAGGAGAGAAAAGTTAAAGTAGAGAGGAAAAGGAAAGAAAATAACAAAAAGAAAAGAGGAGGAGAGGACACCTTCAGTTAATCTTAATCCACCTCCTGCTGCCTGCTGGGTAATAATCCCGCCTGCAGACTGATCGGTCGTGTTTGTCTTAGCTGCAGATGGATTAACACACACACACACACACTCAGACAGGTGTGTGTGGTACCTGATGCTGCGGTCCTGACAGCCTACTGCTGCGTACTTCCTGGTTGGTTCGACGTCCATGTCGTACAGCGTCGTCTTTCTCACCACGTGATGAGTCCGAGTGAACTCCAGGCCCTCCTCTGCCTGTGACCACAGGAGGAAGAGAAGAAGAAGAAAACAGGTTTTTTATCTGTTTGTGTCTCTGAGACACGAGTCAAAATTCATCCAAATTAATTTCAATAAAATGTTCAAACTAAGCTGCAGCTGTTTCCTCCTGTTGTTGAATGTGATGGAGACAAACAGCTGACTGATAACAGCACCACAGAAGAAGAGGTGACGTCATGACAGAGCTCAAAGCTCGACGACAGAAAAGCACATGATGAAATATTTCTGTTGGTTTGAAGTGAGACGGTCACAGCCTCCTCACCGAGAGGAGCTTTTCTCATTTCTGACACATGTTCAGGTTTGACATCGTTTATTCTCACAGTGTGTTTGTGATTTGAACTTTCACACACACTTACACACTAAAGAGTTTTTACACACAGTGTGTTTGTGAACGAGTAAAAACCTGAACAGAAACACTGCGGAGATGTAAGATAAAAACATGTAAGATAAAAACACAGTTTGAGTGTTTCAGCCTTCAGCTACATTTAAAGTTTCTGTATAAATAAAGTTTGTGGAATAATAATCTGAATCTGTGGAATATAAACTCTGAATGTTCTACAGAAGAAATAAGAACATGATCTTTGGTCTGATGACAAACTGGACTGATCCACTGTGACCTGAACAAACTGTTGATAGATCGCCTGATAATCAATAATCAGCAGCTGCAGAACCCAAAGTGATGCAGAGTGATCAATATGATATTACTGCATGACAATTATTGATCATTAATGTGTCACAGCTCATCTGAAGGACTTAATATTCTGCTGCTGGTTTGTGAGGATCAATAAAGTTCGATTTTAATCTGTAATAATTCTTCATCCCTTATTATTAATCTGTTTATTAGCATGTTTAAATGTAATAGAGTAAAAGTAAACTGTTCAGTACTTGAGTAAAAGTAAAAGTTACTCTCCCCCTCTGATTGAACAACCTGCTGTGTGATGTCACTCAGGTGGGTGTGGCTCTCACCTGCTGGGCCGTCCTGAAGTAGACGCTCTTATCGGCTCCACAGCTGATCATCCTCACCTTCCCCTCATTGGCTGATAGACAAGAAGAAGAAAGTGACATCAGAGGACAAACATCAGCAGCAGAGCAACTTTATCTGTACATGATGGGGGGATCAGAGGTCAGAGGTCATAGGGACTGACCAGCAAATCGGACGGCAGTGATGGAGGACGAGTGTTCATCCAGAGTCTGAACCAGACTGTACTCTGTGCCCGCATCAAGGACGTGGATCAGACGGTCACGACTGGCCGTGGCTAATAACTGGAGACCTGAGAGACAGACAGGCAGAGAGAGAGACAGGACAGAGAGAGACAGACAGGCAGAGAGACAGACAGACAGACAGAAAGACAGCTGTTAGCTCCAGTTACTGTCTGAGTTTTATTTTATTAAAATTAAAGTGTTTTAAATTTTTTCATTCATCTGTGAAAAAGAAAAGGAGCGACTGCAGATATGGTTTTAAATTATTTAAATCATTCAGCTTGATACCAAACAGGACCCCAAATAATCAGATATACTGTATGAATATACATACAGTAAATATATACAATATATACATATAGTATATACATACAGTAAATATGTAGATATATATCATGAGCCTCTGTGGTGCTGGACACTGATGTTCTTCTTTGGTGTATATAAAGTTGATTATTTTTGTATTTCAGTCGTTTGCAGGCTCTCTTGCCTCTGTTGGTCGAACAAAGAACTGAACATGAAGTTTGTGTGCACAGTTTGAACCATCTGAGCTGACTGAGGCCTCACGATGCAGGGAGACGTTTGAATCCAGACGTCTGAAACGTGCTTCTTTCCTCTCAAACGTCTTTTTGTCGCTGACGCGTTTCCGTCCGTCAGCAGCAGGATGTTTCTCTGATCACATCTCAGTGAGAGGAATAAACTGTGTGTTCGTCCCGACTGCTGAGCTGGCAGCTCGTCGCTCAGCTCTTTGGACCGAGATGTAGGAAGTGATGTCACTGTATGTGTGTGTGTGTGCGCGTGTGTTTACGAGCCTCAGCATTCCTCTCCATGTGCTGTCATGACAGAAATGTGTTTTATTGTTGAGTTTGCTGGTTTTATGGTTAAATAAGAGTGAAGTTTACAGCCCTGTTCTGTTCTGTGTGTGTGTGTGTGTGTGTCTCACACACCGCTTCAGCTTCAGGAGCAGCACATGGACGTGCAGTCAAAGCAGAAATCAGACTTTAAACATTTAAGTTCTTATTTTCTCAGTTTTTGCTTCATTTCAGTCTCTAACTAGAATCGCTGAGCTCCACCAACCAGAGTTTCACCTCCACGCTTGTCCACACTCATGAAATACACACAGAGGAGGAATTTAATAAAAGGTGTTAACCCTCCAGGTTCCAGTTTGTCAAAGTGAAAGAAACAGTGATGAAGCTCAAACAGTGATGAAAAAAACATTTAGGACATTTTTAAATCTCTCACACACCCCTCAGTGTGTTTCTGGGTATACTGACACAAACATGATGTGTTCACTGGAGGTCAGAGGTCAGAAGTTTCATCACATGCTGTGACTACAATCATCTGAAAAAACATGTTTTGTGAGGTCACAGTGACCTTTGACCTTTGACCAGTTCACCTTTAAGTCCAACTGAACGTTTGAGCCAAATGAGAAGAAATTTTCTCAAGGAGATTCTGAGACATCGAGTTCAGGAGAACGACATCACCTGATGAAGCAGTTTACTTTATACAGCTGAGTGGGTGACACCTGTGGTTACCATGGAAACCACAGAAACGTTTTTATCATAAGCAGCTTGTGTTTGTTCACAGTGCAGCCAAACAAACAGGGCTGTTTGAATAAAGCAGTCGATAATAATGACAACACCAACTGAAAATATTATCAGTATGACCTCAGTGTTTCCTCTGACTGCTTCACAATAAAAGCCTCTGAAGGGTTTTACTGTGAAGGGTTAAAGCAGGGACTGTTGTGTTAGCATTAGTGGTGAGCTAATTAATTTTATGCTGTACTGTCTTCCTGTGAAGACAATCTGAACAAAGAGAAACCTGCTGAATGTTCATACACTGAAGCTGGACCATAAAAAAATTTAATTTAATGATTTCAAAATCTTCAGCATTCTAACTTTAATATCAGAGAAAACATCAAGCCTTGAATCAGAGCTGCTTTTCTTTTAGTTCAGGCAGTTCAGGCGGCAGCACAAACTGACTTTAATGTCACGAGTGAATCAACTGATCACAGGTTTAAATCAGGTTCAGACTCTGATGAAGAAGCTGCAGTCTGCGCTCTGATTGGCTGAGTCACATGTGATGTCACACAAAGCCACATCAGACCCACCAGCGTGCAGAGGTGGAGCTCGGCCTGCGTGCATCCAGCCTGCAGCAGCTCTGCAGGGAGCCGCTGCGCTCAGAGGAGGTCATGTGACCGGGAAGGTGGCGTGGAAAGATTCCCACCGCTTTGACCCGCAGGGTCAGTCGCTCGTCAGACACCCGATTAGTCACAAGTCAGACACAAACATGTTGTTTCATGTTAAAATGTCTGATTCTGAGTTTAGATTGTATTATTTATGATTACGTATTGTTAGATATGTTTTTATTTGTTGTGTTGTTTTGTTCAAATATTGTGCATTTGTTGTGTTATTTTGTTGTTGCTGTTTACATGTTGTGTTAAATACTGTTTACTTATTTTGTTGTTTACATATTGTGTTATATATTGTGTTTACACATTTTGTTGTTGGTTACAAGTTGTGATATACGGTGTTTACTTATTTTGTTGTTGTTTACATGTTGTGATATATACTGTGTTTACATATTTTGTTGTTGTTTACATGTTGTGATATATACTGTGTTTACATGTTTTGTTGTTGTTTACATGTTGTGTTTACATGTTGTGTTATGAACCACTCAGAAACAACTTTTAGTCCTCGTGAACAGTCGAATGTGATTTTCTCACCTGTATCTGGTTTGGAGAACTCAAGGCAGAGGATCTCTGAGTCGTGAGCCTGAACGTTCATGATCTCCTCAAAACTGTCCAGGTTGTGGATCCTGAACACACACACACACACACACACACACACACAGTGTTAGACGAGCTCAGTGGTGTGTTCAGTGTGTATGTCTTCATTATGCACGCCCCCCCCCTCACCTGAGCACTCCCATGCGGTCTCCAGAGGCCAGGTGCTGCCCATCAGGACTGACTCTCAGGGTCCTAATGCCTGCCCGGCTCTGGTCAGTCGGCGGCCCGTCTGAACCCGATGACCCCGCCTTCTCTGTGTTGCCACTGGCGACGGTGGCGCTCTCCGTGTCCAGGAGGTTTGATATGTTATCGTCCACGTAAATCACCTTGTGCAGGTCCTGAGGAGTCAGAGGTCAGTGAGGTGAGCAGGATGTCAGGTGAGGTGTTCAGGTGACAGTGTAAAGGTGTTCAGATGTACAGGTGATGGTGTTCAGGTGTTTAGGTTTACAGATGTACAGGTGGAGGTCTCGTACGTGGCTCAGGATGTTCCTGTTGAGGACGTTGTCGATGTTCCACAGTCGGATGGTATTGTCCGAGGAGCAGGACAAGAATGATCCAGGGGGGAGACGCGCCTCCCCTCCTCCTCCCCCCTCTGGGTACACCTGAGGAGGTCAAATCAACACACCTGATAATGAATGATTGTTTAAAAATCTTGGTTTATACTACAGGTTAAATATATGAACTGTCACAGCTGATACTGAGCTTTGTTAATGCAGTGATGGAGGCACATTGAGCAGGATGTTCTTTAAGCTGAGCAGCCTCATATTCACAGTGTAGAGTTAAATCTGATTATCAAAGAACAGAAGTCCTTTAAAAGTTTAAACTGTTCACATGATTCGTTACAAATTCCTTCCTTAGTTAGAATATATTACTGATGTTCATGTTGGGGTGAGTCCTTAACAGACGAATGGTGCTTTTGTCACGTTAATGTGCTCTAATGACCGACTGATGTGTGACCTTTGACCTTTCAGGAGTTAGACTGTGTGTGATGTAAACACACTGACCTCCAGGCTCCACACACAGGAGGAGTGGTAGAGCGCCGAGTTTCCCGTACAGTTTTCCCGCCCTGCGGGGGTCACGGAGGTCTCGGACGTCCCACACGTAAACACTGTGGTCATTGTAAACACACGACAGCCAGCGGTTGGTGGGGTCGTAGGTCACCGCCACCGTGTCCGGGTACCGAGCCTCCGACCTGCAGGAGAACAGCTGACTGAGGAGGAGAGACGATGTTTGAGAGTTAACATGAAGGATTGTGGGATACAGACACATTCTCACGCTGCTAAAAATAAAAAACATGCTGATGTTTCTGTAGTTTCCATGGTAACCTGTCTCCATGCTTAAATCAAGTTCAACACCACATGTGAGGTGTTCACACTGTAAACATTTAACCTCACCGTGTATAGAAACATGTATAAACATGTGTTACTGTCAGGTGTGTGTGTTACCTGGCCTCCACCATACTGGCGATATCAGCTCCCAGACAGTGTGGGCGGGGCAAAGTGCACAGGAAGTGCAGGTTGACGGGGCTGAAGGCTCGCACCGTCCCGTCAGAACAACCACAGAAGATCAACTCGTCTGTGACGGACAGACAGGTGGCCTGAGATGTCTGAGGACAGACAGACAGACAGGTGAGTCAGCATTAACCCCTCATGGATCAGGATGTTATGAGGACACCGTGAGGATGAAGTTGTGTTTTGTGGTCTGCAGGAGGACGGTGTGTGTGTGTGTGTGTGTGTGTGACTGAGTCAGATAATCCACAGAGTGTGTGTTCATGTGAACAACTGAGCTCAGTTTCAGATGGATTTTCTTTGAGGTACCACAGATGGCTGTTCCTTGCTAACAGTTTCCCTTTGTTTCCAGTCTTTGTGCTAAGCTAAGCTAAGCTCAGACAGACTGATGGAGCTCCTGTGTGCGAGCAGACGCTGTGTGTAAAGTTAATGAATTCAAACGCCCTCTGGAGGACGTGATGACGTGTTTCCATCTGATCTGAATCTCTTCAGCCTGTTTCTGTTCTTTGTGTTTCAGACCGAAGATGTAAATGAAGAGAGAGAATGTGTGTGTGGGCGAAGATTGACACAAAGACGGCTGTATTACTGAGCTGATGCTCTGACAGGACTGTGGCACAGAATACAATATACTGCAGTATACTGTACACTGCAGTATATTGTATACTACTGTATACAGTACTGCAGTATCAGTGTCAGTGAGTGGATGCTGGATGTTGGTGGAGGCTGAGGCTGCGTTCAGGGTCCTCCGTGAATCACAGTATGGAGGTTAAACGTGGTTTTCGTCCCTCAGCCGGTCAGGTGGGGTGTTGTTATGAATGGCAGTGACGTGCTGTGAAACCGCCCAGTGGAGTGAGAGGAAGTAAATGGGCGTGTCTGAGTCAGTCAGTTCAGCCAATGAGAATGAAGATTGAGATTATTCAGATCAGATTCATGTTTTCAACATGGTTCCACTTCAAAGTGGATTTTAATGTTTTAACCTGAACATCAGTCTATTCAGGAGTAAATGAGGCATCACCAGCTGAACTGAGCGAGTCGTGGTGAGATGACGACTTACAGAGGCGGAGTCGACTCTCTGCACAGGAAGCAGAGGAGGAAGAAGAGGAGGAACTTCATATTAGAGCGTTTCCATTAAAAACATACACAGAGTGAAATATTGGAAACATTTCAACAGGAGCTGTTTCTCATCAGCACCTCTGACAGCCAGCAGTGACATCACAGTGTACTGCAGTACACAGTGACATCACAGTGATGCAGTACACAGTGAGAAGGTTAATCACTGGACGTTGGACGTTCAGGAGGTTCATTTTATCTCAAACATTAAACAAAACACACATATAGATACATAAAATAATATAAACTGTGTGTATCTTGAAACTTTGTCCTGATGGCAGCACTACCAAAAACATCAGAGGGTTATTTGTTTTGGTTTTGAACATTGACAGTCGTCATGGAAACACGGAGATGTTCGGTTTCTGACTTCCTGAAACAAGTGTTTGGACTCACCCGCAGCTCGACCCACTTATCGAGCAGTCGCCGGTCGTTGAACTCGCACAGCAGACCGGAGGAGGTGATGCAGAAAGTGGAGGAGGCCTGACGACCCCGCCCACATGCCACATCACTGAAGAAATTATTCCTGAGCTCTCCCAGCAGCCCTGAACGCCCCAGCAGAGGGACGGTGGCGTTCACCTGGTGACACGTGAAGAAGATGATCAATAACTGATATAATCAGAAAGCGTTCATTGATTAACACTGACTGACGTGAGAACCTTGGAGGTCTTGGCGTGGTCCAGGTACCAGAACTTGACGTGGCGGTTGCCGGCGGTAACGAAGTACGAGCTGTCGTCTGAGAAGGAGACGGCCGTCACTTTACTGGACACCTTATTGGCTGCAACCACGACGTTTTTCTGACAGAAAACAGAAAACAACGTCTGTCAGCAGATCTGATTTAATGTCAGACTGCAGCTCAATAAAATCTGTCCGCTGAGCTCGGACCAAGTTAGAAATGTTTTTTTAACAGTTAACAGAACATGAAAAGAACCAGAAAGTTCTTTAATGGCTGATGTCAGGATGGTTTATATCAATAAAGTTCACAGCTGATGACGGACGACCCTGAAATGTACCACATCATCAGAGGTCATGTGATCAGAGCCTTGGACTCTCATTGGATACTGCCCACCACGTTAACATCCTGTTTTTATTCACTGGTTCGCTCCACATTTTTCTTCTTTTTTTAATCACTGTTAAAACTCAACACTTCCTGCAGATGTTTCACATTAAAAGCTCTCCATCATTATTCTCTTATCATTTTCTTGAGAGGCTTTAAATCTGATCCAAACTCAAACATGCAGCTCTGAAGTTTCCTTCTGCACAACCTCAGTGTGTTTTTAGTTTGAAGGTAAGAAAAAGTGAAAGTCACACACACTGCATTCAGAACTGTACTTAATTAAAGGCACAAAAGTGTGAACATCAAAAATATATAAAGTAATTATTGATCATTGATGTGTTGATCACTTTAATGTACCTTCCAGTTCCAGACGTTGACCATCATGTCGTGTTGGTAGCCGACGCTGACAATGTACTTTCCGTTGGGAGAAAACGCCACACAGGCAACTCCATATTTATGTTCCTGCAGCTCGGCCACCTGCAGACGCTCCGACACCTCCCAGACTCGAACCGCCGGCATGTGACCGCTCTGAGGGGAAGGACGGACATGACCAAGAAATACATGTATGCTCCAGCTAAGATCATTGGTCTACAATAAAAAATAATCAACTATTTTATAATCAGCTCATCGTTTCAGTCTTTTTCCTTTGATGACTCTTCCAACTTCATGTTTTCATCTGTTGTTTTTCCTCCTTCGTCAGTCTGTCAGTATTTATACTGAAAGATGCCGTCTTATACCGTCTTCTCCTGCACAGATTTGCTTCTCTGAGCTCCAGTTTTATCTCTTACCTGCCCGACCAAACTCATCTCTCAGGTACGTCACCTCTCCTGTTTCTTTTCACTCAGAGACAGCCCTCAAACATTTTTCTGTTTCAGCCTCAAATGTTAAAATGTTGTGTTATAGAAAGTAAACTGATTATTTTCACTAATCTTTGACATCTTATACACACATTATTACTTGATCATTTAAAAAAAATAATCAGAGGATTAATCAATAATAAAATTGTTAGTTGCAGCTCTAATTTCTACATAAAACTGTCCGACCCTTTAGAGCTGACTGACAGCTGATAATAAGACAAAAAACTGGATATGAATGCAGATAAACAAAAAATAAAAATGAAATATACAGAAAGTTCTAAGATCATGTAAATAAACATGAGAAATGTAAAAATCACTACATTTCTGATTAAAAGCTTAAAGAAATGGGTTTAATTATCTTTTAAATAAATGAACAAATAAATAATAAAATGAACTCATCACAGCCGTCTGTGAATAAACTGCTCTGATCCACATTTCATTATTAAGATGTTTCTGTAGAGCAGTTTGAGTGGTTTTAGCTCTTACTTATTTTATAATGATCAGAGTTTAATAAGACGGGTTCACGTTAGCATAGTTTCATGGTTTTACATCAGAGTTGTTTAAATAAAGTGTCTTCAGTCATTTAGTGTCCAAACTGATCAGTGATCAGTGTACCAGCTAACAGCAGCAGGCTGACTTCACCTCGTGCTGAGAGACCTTCTGTTACACTGAAACCTCCTCATCGTCACCAAGGCCTCTTTCCTTCTTTATCAGAGGCCTTTTTCTCTGATACAGCTACTGATGCTCTCATGATACAGAGGAGTCCCACAGGGCTCTGTCCTCAGTCCTCACTAACAATATATCAACTGTCACTCCAAAACGTGATGTACATTTTTATGCAGATTCTCCAGCAAAAAAAATAAAAACAAAAAACAAAACACAACAGGTGATCTGATTTTAAACACGGTGGCCTGAAAACCATCAGACTCCCAAACTCTGACTGATGTGGACGTTTTCACATCTCATCCCCATTTCATGCCTGCACTCTGCTGCCATGGCAACCAATGAATGCATCACACACACACACACACACACACACACACACACCTACACACCTGTCCAACACTTTCACATGAACATCCTCGCTACATTTCACTGAAGTCAGTCTAACAGTCGTTGATATGATTGATGAGCTGAGACGTTAAAGATTGATAAAGACAGAAAAAAAGAAAAATATGTGTCTGTGACTTCTTCCAGTTTTCTGCTCACACAATCAGCTCGTAAAGAAGAGCTGTAAGTGGAGATGAATCTGATGAGAGACTCATTGACTATTCTGATCAGTGATCAATTGTTTCAGTCATTTTTTTTACCCTGTGTTGGATTTGATCTTTTTTCTTTGTTTTTTATCACAATAAAGTGAATTTTCAGACATTTCAGAGTGATCAGTGATGAAACTAATCGGTAGTTGTGGGTGTGTAGTTTTCATATAATAACATAAATCTTTCACAGATGAATACTGAGCGTGCTCAGATCTCTGACCCTGTGTGGACCTGCAGTCCAGCAGCAGACTCACCTCTCCTGTGACGACATATTTCCCATCAGGAGAAAACGCTAACGTAGTGATCGCCTTCCTGAAACACAGAAAACAACTTTAACGTGTTTATCTCAACGCTTCTGACTGGCTGGAAAACAACAACAACATTATTATACAAATATTCAGAATAAGAATCATAACAATCAGAATCATCTTTACCTGGAGCTGTTGAAGATGTGATGCTGTTTGTTCTTCCGAGGATTTAACAGGACAACAACACACCTGCACACACACACACACACACACACACACGCACGTGTTATGTGTTTCACACACTTATACAATAAATGCACTCGCCGCCCACTGTATGAACACACACTCAGTTACACACCTCCATCAAAAATCTCACACACTCCTCACACTCTCTCTCTCTCTCACACACACACACACACACACACTCTCTCTATGCTGTGTAAACAGTGTGCAGCTATAATGAGTCTCTGTTTGGTGTCTCTGTCTTTTCGAGCTGAACCTTCAGAGACAACGTCCACACACACAGAGGAAACACACACACCGAGGAAACACACACACACTGAGGAAACACACACTGAGGAAACACACACACACAGAGGACACACACATAGACACACTAAGGACACACACAACAAGGAAACACACACTAGAGTTTGATTTGAACCTTTCCATGGTCCCATCATTGTTTTAAACGGTCAAACTCAGCCTTTCTCTGTCTAAAACCAGTCCAAAAATAACTAAGAACATCTCTAAAAGTCTTGTCAGCAGCTAAAACCGAATTAAAATGCCAATAGGCACTTTTGGGTAAAATATTCATGATAAAAACAATGCATAAAACCAAAGAGTGATCTGTAAAACCAACTGATACTAACCTGGTGCTTAAAACAATCAAAGCAATCAAGCTGGGCTAAGGAGATCTTGTTGTCACTGATGTGGGACCATGTGTACAGTCTGGAGCTTGTGTGCATCTTTCTCCACACGTCCACCAGGCCATGGGAGTAGACCAGCTGCCTCAAAGCATGCTGGGATACTCTCTTCCACCTGTAGCCTCACTCCCCTCACCTGCTTCAGCCTCCCCTCTTCTCTTCACAGTGACGTCACTGGCACCACTTCCTCCCTCACTGCTCACCTCAGCACTGTTCCCATCACCTGTCTGTCCCTCCCTGCTGTCAGACTGCAAGCCTGCAGCGCTGTCTGCAGCCTCAGCCGTCCCAGACTCACTCACAGCAGGACCGGGCTGATCTGCATGACTAGTCCCGGGTTCGGGCTCCGCATCGCCCGACCCCGCAGCACCGGACCCGGTCCCGACCTTAATGACATGTCCCTCCTCACCACAACCAAAACATTTCATCATTGCTGAGGTCGCAAACAGCACGTAATCAAAGTCATCGACTCTCACATGGAAGCGACAGTTCAAAATTCAAATTTCAAATTTATTTATTTATTATTTGCCTCAGAGGCTTTACAATCTGTACAGTACAGTTGTGACACCCTCTGTCCTTAGACCCTCGAACCGAGTCAGGAAAAACTTCAAAAAAGCCTTTATGGGAAAAAGAAGAAACCTGAGGAAGAGCCACAGATGAGGGATCCCTCTCCCTGGGACGGACAGACGTGCAATAGATGCCACATGTACAGAGAACATCATCAATCATATGTGACAGGGAGGACCGGGGCACCAGCAGTAACATGCACTTTAGAGGACATAAGAGTATTCACATTAACATTTTAACCACTTTAACCACTTTAACCACTTTAACCAGTTTAGTTTAACCAATTTAACCACTTTAACCAGTTTATAAGCAGACTCCAGTTTGCATATCTTTGTTTGGTTGTAATCAATATGTTTATTTTGTTGTAAATTAAGCACCAAAGGTTTGAGAGAAATTTTCAATCCTCAGCATGTCCTGCACATGCGGCCAAATTAACAAAAATGCAGACTTTGGCTTTGAAATAAGAGTAGAGGAAGCAGAGAGAGAGGAAGAGGGAGAGGTTAAACTCTTCATTCCGGTTGTTTAGGATCATGAAGAGCTGCCTCCTGTGAGAGACCACATGTTTTAAGAGGGGCGATTTGCAGCTTGACAGGACCTTCTTAATGGGAGAGACCACCTTCCAATGCCTGGACAGCTCTCTGCTCAGAAGGCATCACTGATAAACGGGGGCACATTGGACAGGGTGACTTTGGTGGCCGACTGCGGCAGCACCTGTGATACATGTCTGCACCAGCTGGTTCGCCTGCTCCACCTTCTCCACAAACAGAACAACAGCATTGTTCATCCAAGCAGCTGATTTCACAGAGCCATGTCCGGCCAGACAAAGCCCAGCCGGCAAAACACACAAAACACTAACAAAAACTAAAATGAACAAAATGAACAAACCACACACGCTAACAATGAACAGACACTACATAACCAACTATAATAAGAAAAAGACAGAAAACAAATGAAAAACACTCACACGCGTTCAGCTCTTCCACTCTCACTCCAAGAAGGAGAAGAAGAAGATTTCTTACTCAGTGTTGAACTCTCACGTTTTATTTTATCTGAATGAACATTTCCCAGAAGCCCCGAACAGTCACAGGTTAAAGGTTAAAGACCGATACCACAGAAGAAGAACATCAGCTCTGAATCAGAGCTGATGTTCTTACATGAGCAGACTGATCAGAGCCTCTGATCAGTCTGCTCATGATCAACTCTCACAGCTCAGACACACACACACACGTATAATCCCTGTGAGTTGGCAGACAGAAATGTGTGTGTGTGAGTGTGTGTGTCTGATAAGTGTTTGCTGACTGTAAGCAGCTGAGTCAGCGACCAATTATACTCTTCCTCATCAACACGCACAGACAGACGCGCATTCATTACACACACACACACACACACACACACACACACACACACACACACACACACACACACACACACACACACACACACACTGCAGTGTTACCAGTGCAGTTACATGTTGTGTTCAGGGACAGTTTGTACCAGAGACCACTAACCCAGCCCCTCCTGAACATCTGCAATGCAGCAATGCCTCTGTCTGTCTGTCTGTCTGTCTGTCTGTCTGTCTGTCTGTCTGTCTGCCTGCCTGCCTGCCTGCCTGCTTTGGATCATCACATCATGACAAACATATTTAAGTAAATAATTAATTTCTTCTTTTCTTCTTCCTTCATTTGATTTTCTTTCACTTTGTACTTGTTTCATTTTTTCTCAACTTGTGTTAATGGCAGAATATCAGTTTTTTAAAAATGATCCCACGTGATACAGAACAAAATGAGATTAATGAAAGCATAATAATACATTATCAATAATGATCTAATAATAATAATAAAACACTGACAGCAGTCTCTGAGCATCATGAGGATTTTTACCTTTCATTCTTTAAGCACATTTACTTTTACTTCATTAAATCTCAACTTGTGAGTGTTTTACTGCTTTTACTTGAATCAGTGATCTGAATTGTTCCCTCTGAGGTATAAACCCTCACTGAGGTCTCACAGCGAGCTGGGAGGAATAATCACATGATAAATAAATGAATATATGCTGTGATGTTGTTGTTGATTTATTCTGGTTTGTCCGTCTGTCTGTCTGGACAGAAGGATTCCTCCTCTCTCGCTCTTCCTGATGGTTTCTTTCGTTTCTCTTGTTAAAGGGTTTTTTCTTTGTGGGGGTCTGAGGACAGACTGATTTGTGTTACTGATTAAAGAAATGAAACTGACCAGTTAAACCAGCAGGAGGCAGATTTACAGTTAAAGTAGGTCATCAGGAGATACTGACGGCGTTTTACTTTAATAAGAAACGATGAAAACAGCGTTGAGTTTCTGCTGAAAGGTGTTTTTTTATGCTGCCTCTCTCTCATAGTAATCACTTTGATTTGTGGATGGTAAAGACGGACAAACAGGAAACCTTTAGTCTGCTTCATCGTTAAATCACACACAGTGTACTGCAGTTTACTGTGCTGCGTTTACATTCAATCATACTTTAAACATGGTGTACTGTGTTCTTGTGTTATTGTACTATAAAGTATTCAGCCAGGACAGACAACAGATTAAACTCTGTCTCTTTGTTTCTGCGTTGTGTTTCATCACTGTCGCTCTTTTCATACAATAACCTACATTCACCCCCCCATCGCTCCACTGACCCACTTCACTTCATTTCAATTCATTTCACTTCTCTTCATCCGTAAAGTGAATCTGAATCTTCTGATTTCAACGCAAACTGACAGACGGCTCCGACCAATCAGCTGCCACGTTGCTTGCAGGCTCACAGCTGATTGGTTGGCTCTGCAGGACTCTTGCAGTTTTTGGGAGGAAACTAAAAGCTGGACATCTTCCACCGCCCGCCCTCACACATTCCCCTCATTCCTCCGAGCTCACACTCATCCAAAAGGTTCAAACCAGCTCAGGATGAGGACCAGCTGCTGTCCTGACCTCTGACGTCATCACTTCGTTTCTTCATCATCTCATACTTTGTGGATAATTTGGCAGGAAGCCTCTGACTTCATCTGTATCTGATAACTAACAAAACAAAACCTGGCTGATAAAACAACAACAGCACATATAATAAAGCTATAAATATATATGTAATAAATAGATGTAAATGAATACTACTACCAAATAATAACATATGTAATATAATAATAACAACAACAATAATAATAATAAGAATATGAAATTTATATTAATTGTACATTCTGAGACTTTTTTGTTTCTTTCAAAAGCCAGACTTAAGAAAATGTGATGTTATTATGAAACATCTCATCTGCATCTTATTAATCTTTTAATTCATTTGCTAAATGGCTGCATTTTTTAAAATAAATTCTATACATTCCTCTGTAAATAAAAGTCTAAAAAGGACATATTTATCCTTTATAGACTGCAAAATCTACAAATACCCTTTTTGTTAACGCTAACCTTTATGACAAGATGTCGAGATTCATGATTAATAGTCATTATTTATCATTATTATAATTACCGTGTTTGCAGAGGAGACTGTCAGATCTGTTTCAGTGAAGCAACATTTTCACCTTTAATTCTTTACCCTTTGTTTTTAATGTGTCTTGCAGTTAAAGGACAACCTGAGCAGCTCCAACGTGACCCAGTTTATGTTCAAACTACTGATGTCTTACCTGGGCGTCACTCAACAAGGTGAGAAGTTAATCAAGTTCCTGAACGAGAAAAAGGTTTTCTGCTTCCAAAAAACCTCCACGTTTGAGAGACAAACAGCTTCTGTTTAAGATCCAAACAAACTGAGCTCAGTCTGTTTTCTGGTCTTTCAGGTTCAATGTGTGCTGCTCGTTTCTTCTAGTCTCTAATGAACTGACAGAAAATGAGATGTAATCTATTTATGTCCACAAGGATTCAGATGCTTTTGCTTTTTCAGGCACCTGAAAGATCACAACACTGACTCTGTTAGGTAAGCGTCTCCTTTAAAGGACTGAACAAACACAACTTACGAGCAGAAATCACCTGCAGACAGTTTATTCTTCATTGTTGACTGAGCATAAACAAGATCCTTTAAACACACCGGAGACATCTTCAAACAACACGGACTCACAGGACCCCACCCCAACCAGCCTGTAATCACCACACCTTTCAGGATCCACATCAGAAAACTATGGACCAGTTTTTGCTTCAGGTGGTGGGGGGAATTCGAGCTGCTGAAGGCCCCCAGCAGCAGACGCGGTCTCGTGGTAAATATCAGCATCAGGACCCCTAATAGACTGCTGAGCGTGTGTGTGTGTGTGTGTGTGTGTTGCCTCTTTGAACACATGATGTGTTTAATCTGATAATCTGATCATGCTGTTAGCCTGAGAACCAGCGAGTGACAGTTACTACATTCCTGAGTGAGTTTAATCCTCCGACAACCACACACATCATCATTATACAACACAAACAGACTGTTTTTACACTTCAGTGTTTTCACTTCATCTGACAGTGGAGCACTTTCAATGATTTCATGATTTGGTCATTTAAATTCCTCCCAGCTCTTCATTTCTTTCCTACACTTCGGCTCCTTTCAGCGTGAGTGTTACGCTTCGTTAGAGGCCTCTTTTTAATACACGTCAGCTCATTTCATTTCAGTGCTCACGTCTCAGCTGATTTTCCTTCCACTTCGTTGCACACTTTGTCTGCTTTCACTGGTCAAACCTCGACTGACTGTCCAGACCTTTCATTTGAACTGAAGCCCACATCTGAACCACTTCCAGTGCTTACAGTTTATTCAAAAGTTTAACAAGCTTTAATACACCCGGGATTATTTCAGCTCACTTCAACTGACCCAATGTTTACACCTCCAACACTTCAGCCTTTATTTCAACCTCTTTCAGTCCTTCCACTTTAACAGGCACCTCAGCTCCTTTCAGTCCACTTCACTTTACACTTACACTGTTTTCACTGGTTACATCTGGTACACTTCAGTGCAGTTTGAAAACTTTCAGCCTGTTTCCTTCAGTTTCACTCCTGTCACTTCACTTCAGCTCATTTCATTTCATCATTCTTTCACCTTTTAAACTCCATCTCACACTTTATTTCCTTTCAGCAATCAGATATATTTAATTGTTCAAACTACACAACCCACCCCAGTTCATTTCAGTTTGGTTCAGCTCATTCAGCGATCACACTTCGCCTCATTATTTCTAATGTTCACACTTCAGCTCACAGATTTCGCTGTATAATGAGGACAGTCGACACATCACAGTGAACATCGGCGGTTGCTCACCCTGCAGGATACGCCAGCAGTCCAGTTCGAGCGTCGCAGGCCAGCGCTCGGTTCCCCGGAGCTGTGATACCCAGAACTTTCTCCAAGGTCACCTGGAGGGCAAAGGTCATTAGTTAGAAAACAATCAATAAATCCAGACTCATGAACACAGTCAGGTTCAGTTTCATCTTACAAGAGACTTCTTCAAGCACAGCAGTTATTTTTGTGGGTCAGTTAAACTCCCTCAAAACATAAAGATATCTTCTGACATGGAACCACCTCAAGAAGGATCCACAAAACACCTGCAACAGATCCAAGAATCCCTTAAACCAGCTCGAGAACTGCTGCAAACCTCATGGAAATCTCATGAAAACCTCAAACCCCGACTGCCTCGGGAACTTTTCAAGAACCCTGTTACTTCCTCAGGTACCACAGCATCTGTCTAAACCTGTGACACCTCCTGAAATACCCCAAGCAACCCAACTTACCCTGGTAACCTGCTTACATACCCTCAAAAGAAGGAGTCTCCTCATAAATCACTTAAACACCCCAAAAACATACTACATGATACAAAACAACCCCTCCAGCTCTGTTATTATTAAAACCATTTTTAAACAGCCTTCAAATGCCCTTAAAAACCATTCAAACCCCCTAAACCTCCCCCAGAAACACCCTTAAAAACCGTCCTCAGGGATCATCAGGAGGTTTACATTGTTTAGGTCTCCAAAGTTTTGACTCAATCAAACATCAGACACGAGAACACGCCATGTCGATTCCTCTGCCGCTGAAAAAAGTCCCCAACAAATGGATCATTTCCTCCCATTTGTTTGATATAAACTAAAGTGAGCAGCTGTTTTAGGAAATTACTGATTCTTTTAAATGAAACTTTATCTTTCTGTCTTCAGTAGGAACCAATGAGCATGGAGCTGAGAGCCACACAGAGGAAGTCAGACCATTAGGAGAAATTAGGAGATCTGCTGATGAGAATGAACAGCACCAGACTTTAACTTTGAGTTTTAAGCACTTACTTCAAACTCCATGCTGCTAAAAAGTGTCACCAGAACAAGTCTCCTGTCCAACTGAGTCCATCTGTCTGCCTGTCAGCCTGTCTCACTTTCACAGACTAAACTCGGCCCGGTCGAACTCTCCGTCAGACTCCTTCCGTCTCCTTCAGGACCAGTCAGCAGCTGTTAGCATGTTGGCAGCTTGATGCTAAGCTAACAGTGAACTCCAGTGTGTCCTCTCACATGACTCTGCACCAAACTCTATTTGTTTTCTCTGGATTTTCTTCTCAGCTCTGTTGCTCTGTGGATGAACAGTTTCCTCACATTCGTCTGCTCGGTCTCATGTTAAACTGATAAAAACACATTGATGAATCATCAGCTGACTTTATTCACCCAAGATGAGTCACTGTGAGCTGTGAGATAAACTTACAGTCATCTCTTCAGCAGCTACACAAACTGAGACTGTGAAATAAACTCACATCTTCATCCCTCGTTTCCTGCAGTCAGCTGAGAGCAGCTTCACTTCAGATGCTGCTGTTGTTTTAACTTACTGTTGATTCTCTAATATTTACTGTGATCAGCTGATAATGTTAACATTCGATAACAACAAGTCACACAGTCAGTGGTCCTTCAGTGATCCGGCTGGTTAGTTTCCTCTGGAGAAAGATGAAAACTTCTCCTCTCTACGGCAGACGATGAAACTGAAGTGAGGTCCAAAAACATTACTGATATTACCGATTATCACCAAAGGTGCTGCAAAGGCAAAGGACAATGAATGAAATGAAAACTCTTAAGATTATAACTTTAATTTAAAAAGGTACTTTAACATATGCAGAACACAACAATCATCCACCAGCTCCAAAAGGTGGAGGGAATCTAATCGACTTCTTTACTACACCTCACGTTCAACATTTACAATCAGGTGAACAACAGACGCTGGAGACTGTGTGGGCAGGTGAGTGTCGGTCACTCACATATTTTCTGGTCGTGTATAAAAATTCAAACATTTTGGGGCAGTGTTATTCAGATTCTTGAAGAGATTTTACACCATAAGATACCTAAAGACCCACAGATGGTGTACCGCTGCCTGTGGATTTAATTCAAAGGTAGGATGTCTTCTCTTTAAAGTCCTGATACTGACGATCACAATGAACTGGCTAAAATGTGACTCTCTCAACCAGGACAGTGGCTGGGTTGTTGAGAAAATATGCTCCATGGAAAAACTGACTCATTATTTAAAGAGTGAAAGCAGAACTATACGAGCAACGCTGGGAAAAACAGACTTTCAAAAGAAACTTATGAACGACTGACCTGAATGTGTATGTCTCAATGAGCAGTAACACCCACCACCTTATTTTAGTTCATTTCTATTAACTCTCATTTGTATTAAGTCGTTAAATCTAAATTAAATCTAAGTTAGCATGAACACACAGCTGAGAAACACTGAGGCGGACGTGACTGATCAAACATCTGTTTTTACTTTAAGTTACTCGCTATAGTAAACATTACCATTTATTACTTCTTTATTTAATTTACCACTTTTTCTATTTTACTCTAATTTTTCCTTCACAGTTGAGGGAGCACTGACACACTCATTCCTGTTTATCTGCGATCTGTGGACGCTGCTCTGATCTGATGGACGTTTCACAGCTCAAACATCTTCCTGTTCGACGACTGCACATACTGTTACTGCAGAAACTGCTGCTGATACTAGTTACTACAAATACTGCTGTTACTACAAATACTGCTAAAGATACTACATTTACTGCAGGAACTGCAGTTATTGTGCGAGTGTAAACACAGATGTTGTTCAGTCTCAGATGTTTGAGGTCAGAGATTCAGGAGAAGAGATATGAAGAGTTTTCCCAGAGGAGATAATTACTGAACACACACACACACACAAAGTCTGTCCTCAGGCATGCGGAGCGACGGGGGATGAAATCCAAACAAAGAAAAGAACTGAATGTTGTTAAAATCATTTAAGAAACTGCAGAGTGACAAAATAAAAGTCTCAGATTTTGAAAAAGGGACCTCAGATTGTTCAGATTTATGACTGAAGGTCTTTAAAGTTCATATTCTGCTTTTGTACTTTGGTTCTTAAACATGCTGACATCCTGCTCGACTGTCTGATGATTCAAATCTGTTTTCTGCATGAATTCATTCTTAAGTTGATCTTAATTCCTTTTGTGACGTCTCAGCCGGTTTTTATGTCCTCAGACTGAAGAACCAGAGACACTCTCTGATTGGTTCGTTTAAAGACGGTCTCTGATTGGTTCGTTTAAAGACACTCTCTGATTGGTTCGTTTAAAGACGCTCTCTGAATGGTTCGTTGAAAGACGTTCTCTGATTGGTTCGTTTGCATGCTCTAAATGATGTTGAACTCAGCATCGACACATTTCACCTTCAGAAACTAATGAACTGATAATTGATCATCTTAAACCTGATCACAGTTCACTGAATCACCTCAGCAGCTGTGCGGTTGTTGTTGCTGATGTTTGAAACTTAAAGTAATTAAAGGCAAGGTTACAGGTAAGCAAGGTTTTCTCTGTGTCTCGAAGGTGTCTGTTCAACCTGGCTGGGTCGCCATGGTAACTGATGCTGCACACCTGAGCCTGCAGGGGGCGAGGTTCAGAGTTTCAGATTTAAAATGTAAAAAGTGTAAAATGAACTGATATGAAATGTTCCACTGCAAATCATCAGCAGCTACACATGAGCCTGGATTATATTTTCATGTTTGGATCGATTTAAAAAATTGATTAGTCTATTGGTATTTATCACGATCAATCAAATTCACATCACTTTGATTTGGCCAAAAAAAAAAAGTGTTTCCTCGTCTCTTCATTGAGGGAGAGTTTAAAGTTTCAGAGCGTTACAGCAACAATAGGAAACACAGATATTATTAATTTATCATGACGATTATATCTGTTTGTTTTGTGCAGAAGAAGAGTGACGTCCGTTAACGTGAACGACATCAAGAGGAAAACCTGCAGAACAAAGAGAGTCGAGATGATTGTCGTCTCTGAACGAACCGAACCAAGAGAAACGACTGAAAACACTGCAGAGGTCTGCTGCACGCCTCCTGAGCGTGTGTGAAATATGCCAACACAGCACAACCAAGGCACCGAGCTGTGTGTGTGTGTGTCCCCACAGCGTCCTGTAGACCTGCAGCACCGAACAAATATCCGGTGAGTGTAGAAATAATAAATCCATGTTGAACTGATGAATAAATTTACAACAACAAACTTTTTTACAACAAACTCACTGTTGGAGACAATATTAGTGTGTGTGTTTGTGTTCTCAAATCTCTTTGTGAGGACCAGGTAGACCTGTGAGGACCTGATTTGTAAATGAAGACTCAAGTTAACAGATTTTTTAAATAATTATTCAGATTAATGATAATAATGATAAAAAGCTCCTCACAAACATGGAGGTATAAATGTGTGTTTGTGTCACAAAGATATAAAATCACTGATAATAAATTTAATAAGGTGACATAAAATCTGATGAGCTCCACAAAAAAATCTTTAATTTTATTATTATTTCACTGTGTGCGTGTGAGTGTGTGCATGTGTGAGTGTGTGTGTGTGTGTGAGTGTGTGTGTGATGTGTGTGTGTGTGCATGTGTGTGTTTGTGTGTGTTTGTGTTGTGTGTGTGTGCATGTGTGTGAGTGTGTGTGTGTGTGTGTGTGTGTGTGAGTGTGTGCAGGTGTGTGTGTGAGTGTGTGAGTGTGTGTGCATGTGTGACGTGTGTGTGTGTGTGCATGTGTGTGTGTGCAGTGTGTGTGTGTGAGTGTGTGTGTGCAGTGTGTGTGTGCATGTGTGCATGTGTGTGAGTGTGTGTGTGTGTGTGATGTGTGTGCATGTGTGTGTGTGATGTGTGGTGTGTGTGTGCATGTGTGTGTGTGTGTGAGTGTGTGTGTGTGTGTGTGCAGTGTGTGTGCAGTGTGTGTGTGAGTGTGAGTGTGTGCATGTGCATGTGTGTGTGAGTGTGAGTGTGTGTGTGTGCACAGTGTGTGTGCATGTGTGTGTGACTGTGTGTGTGTGTGTGAGGTGTGTGTGTGAGGTGTGTGTGAGTGTGTGCACATGTGTGTGAGTGTGTGTGAGTGTGTGTGTGCATGTGTGAGTGTGAGTGTGTGTGTGCAGTGTGAGTGTGGAGTGTGCATGTGACTGTGTGCAGGTGTGGAGGTGTGTGAGTGTGTGTGAGTGTGTGAGTGTGTGTGTGTGAGTGTGTAGGCATGTGCATGTGTGAGTGTGTGAGTGTGTGCAGTGTGAGTGTGTGTGCACATGTGCATGTGTGATGTGTGAGTGTGTGTGCATGTGCATGTGATGTGTGTGAGTGTGCATGTGATGTGTGTGTGCAGTGTGTGTGTGTGAGTGTGTGTGTGTGCAGTGTGTGTGTGTGCACGTGTGGTGGGTGTGTGGTGTGTGTGACAGAGTGTGTGTGTGATGTGGCAGGGTGTGTGCATGTGTGGTGTGTGTGTGTGACATGTGTGTGTGTGTGTGTGCAGTGTGTGCATGTGTGTGAGTGTGTGTGTGTGCAAGAGGTGTGTGTGTGTGAGTGTGTGTGTGTGCATGTGTGTGTGTGTGCACTGTGTGTGTGAGTGTGTGCGCGCACCTTGCCGCTCAGGTCCTCTTTGTGCCGCGCGGTGCCGCTCCTCCTCCTCAGTTTGATGGAGGGGGAGCGCAGCAGGTTCTTGATGCGGCTGCGGATCGTGCCGCTTCCCTCCGCGGTCATCGCGCTGTTAGCTGCCGGGCTAGCTGCGTCTCTCAGCGGCTGTCTGTCGCTCTCTGCTCCGCCGCTGCCGTCATGCTGTCTGCGGGCCGCGCCGCGCCGGGCGGGAGGTTTCAGCTGGGCTGGTCCTGGTCCCGGTCCCGGTCCTGGTTCTGGGCTGGTCACGGGCTCCGGCGCCGCCGCTGTTCCGCATCTTATTCCTCCGCCGCAGCGAGGACACAACGCAGAGCGGACTGACGCACCGCAGCGTCAAAAACGCATGCGGCAACCACACAAGCACTTCCGGTCAGACCTTTCAGAATAAAACCGCCAGGACGTCGAGCAGAATTAATTCCGTTTTTTAAAAAGAGAATAATCATATAATTATTAATTAGTACACACTCTTTTGAAATAGTTTATTTGTCTTTAAAAAGAGTGATGTCAGAGCTTATGAACAGTTACTAAGTACATTTACTGGATGCAGTTATGAGATATTCGTACTTTAGTGTTTCAATACTTTATATTTCCACTCCAATATATTTATCTATAAAGTCATTTTAATCAATAACTGACATCAGAATATTCCAGACTGTTCTTATACAAATCTGTTTCCAATATTTTCTAGAATCAGGTTTAATTTCATATAACACACTGCATGTAATTTATTATATCATTTATTATCTTTGGAATATTTTGCAGATTTTTTTTTCTTTCAAAGTGCATTGTAATAAATTATTCTTACATCGTTTCTTGACAACTTGTCTTCAGTAAAGTATGTGAAAATCAGTATTTCTTTTAAGGAGAAAAAAGTGCCGTTTCCACTACGTGCTTTTACTTTGACGGAGTCGCCTCCTGATTTCCGCTGTCGTCGTGTCTAACTCAGCTGACGCGGATGTGACGCAACGGCGCCCCCCAGCGCCTCCACTCAGTAGGACAGAAGGAGCAATGATTTGATGTAGAATATATTTATACAGATTTATAGTTATGATTATTTATCACTGTTCTCTCTTTGATCACGTGACTGACTGACTGAACTGAAGCCGATCAGTTAAATTCAGTCATAATCCGTTTTCACGTCTATATTGGTACAGTATGTATTTTATCTGAATTTGTAAAGTAAAAATAAAAAGTAAAATATTTAATATCAAAGTCATTTCAAAGAATACATCAATATTTAATTTGTACCAAATAAAAATGTTTCAGTCTTGTAGTTTTCACAGTTTAAACAGTAAAAAGGTCAAACATCTTGTGTCTCTATGAACGAGTCAGAAGCTGATATCTTAACTTTATTTACATTAAAGTGTTATATGCCTTCAGACAACATATATTTACATCAGGTCCTTTAACATACAAAAATACAAATGTAATAAAAGAAAAACTGTACAAACAAACTGTAACAGCAGCAGCTTTGATCAGTCCTCTTACACTGACAGTCCTTTAATGTCGCGGTGCCATGAACACTGAGCAGGTACAGGTGAGTCCAGGTGAGACAGCTGCCATCTTAGTGTTTTTATTGTCTAAATATGAAGAACTGAACTCTTCTACACACTGACTGAACTTCAGTTTCTTTAGATTCCCTAAAAATGGAAACTGAAATGCTTTTATTTCCATAGCAGCTTCTGCGTCCACACCTGAAATAAAACTGTCCAACGACAAAATACTTCATCACCAAAACAAGTTGACCGTCAACTGAAATGATTCAAATGAAAATCCTTCAAATGGAAAATGTTGCATTTTGCAGCCCATCCACTCACATTTATTCACACACTCACACACACAGACTCACAGAAACAAAAGTAACCAAACTAAAAACGCCATTTTAAAGTCAAACTGCTGCACGATGTGTTTGCTGACTGAGCTGCTGAGTCAGCAACTAATTATATTCTTCCTCATCAACACACAGACACACAGACACACACACTCCTTTGGATATCAGAGAGGCACTGCATACATTAATAGTTTTCCTACAACAACTGAAAACTCAAATGATCTCTTAGTTTCCATGGCAACTGTGACCTATCAACTTTTGAAGCGTTGCCATGGCAGCAGGTCACCGCCTTCAGACGGAGTGTCGGCTGAGCGAGGACGGAGCCAAAAGAGTTTAAATCCAGAAAACTGACGAAATAAATAAAAGTGACGGACTCAACATGATCAGCTCTGATCGTCTGTAAACATCAATGAAGTTTTCTGAATCGTGGTCACGGCAACAGCAGAGTTCCTGATTGGCCCTCAGCCGAGTCACGTGTTTCTGTTTTAGAGGAAATTATTCCACATAAACTGTCGCTGAAATGTTGAAATGTCAAACAGCCAATCAGAGAGCGGCCTGCAGACACGAGGTGTGACATCATCAGTCAGCTGGGGGATTTCCTCTCAGGCCCAGAGGAACCAGCCTCGGCATCGGCCTCCAGGTCACGCCTCCCTCCCCCTCCCCTCCCTGTCCCTGCAGCTCCGTCACTGCAGGTAGGGTCAGCCACCTTGGCCCCGCCCACCTTCATCTGTAACAGAGGGGGCGGAGCCAGCACACCCCCTGCAGCAGTCCCGTTAGCAGGTCTGAACTCTGATTCACTCTCTGTTGTTGCCGTGTGGTTGTTTAGCCCCGCCTCCTCCGTCTTCATGGTTACGGTGCCATCAGAGTCCGAATCCGGCTGAAGCAGCCAGCGGCTGTGCTCCTGTTCCTGCTTCTTAGCTCCGCCCACCGCAGCGCCCTCCCACCACGGCCCCGCCTCAGAGGTCGATCTCCTCGGCAACAGGACTCCTGCAGTTGTCGCCGTGGTGACGGGCTGCTGGTTGAGGAAGACGATCTCGTTGAGCAGGGAGGTCAGGCTCTCGTTGTCGGGGTCCTGCCCCGGGCGCCCCGCCAATGTAACCTCAGCACTCAGACCTGCACACGAACCGGACGCTGGTCTGCGAGGGGGGGGGCGAGACTCAGGCACGGGGTTGGTCCGGGATGGAAGCTGGTCCTGGTCTCTGATTTGGTCTGAGGAGAGGCTAGATCCACCAGAGACCACCAGGACAGGAGGAGGGGCGGGCAGAGGGGCCGGGACCTGCTGCTGCTGGAGGGGGGGTGGCTGTGTTTGTTGTTGTTGTGTTGTGGGGGGGGGGACCACCAGCTGCAGCAGGGTGTTGAAGTTTGTGGCTGTAAACGATAAAAACACTTTTTCATTTTCATCAGAAAACAACAAAATGACTTTAAAAAGTCAACAAGTTACCGAGTCAGCTGATTAACCAGCCAGTTAGTCAGTCAGCTAGTTAAGCTGTTAATGAGTCTGAGGTTTATTAGTTAACTAGTCAGTTAGTTCAGCTACCTGTGAGGTTGGTCAGTTAGTTAGCTCGTTAGCTGAGTCAGTTAGTTAGCTCGTTAGCAGAGTTACCTGTGAGATTAGTGACGGTGAGGGGGGCGGAGCTGCTGTAGATCTTACCGGTTGGTGGGCATGGCAGTGAGGTGAGATGGATCTGCTGATTGGTCGGCGCGGGCAGGTTGAGGGTGACTGAGGCCACTCCTGCAGACAGGAAGAGGACATGTCTTACTTCAAAATAAAAGCGCGTACAAGCAGCAAACAGAGTGACGGGTCGGTACCAGGTGTAGAAGACGTCTGCAGCACCGTCGGCCTCACCATCAGCGGACTCAGCGTCAGGACCGGTTGCCCCGGCAACGCAGTACCGACCAGGGACAGAACCTCAGACGGGACCTGAACGGACGGCGACGCTGGAGGAACAAAAAGAGACATCAACACGGAGACAACAGCAAGTAACACAGACTCCAAATCAATGCATCAGAAGTGTTTCAGGGAGTCTCTGCAGGTCGAAACACTGCAGGTTCACCAGAGGCTGCTTCAGAGACCGAACACACTTTTATTCTGAAGAACGTCTGAACAGATTACGTCTTACCTTCCACAGTCGCCGAGTGCAGTGTCGATGGCAGCGTCGGATTCTTGCTGCGAGACAGGATGTTGGGCACCGTCCTCTGCTTGTTCCTCAGCACTGATGTATTGTGGGAAACACCAGGAGGAGCCGGGGCGGGCTTCGACGCCTGCAGGACCCTCCGACCATCAGTCTGCTGCACAGGTGTGGAGGTGGGCGGGGCAGAAGCAGCAGTGGGAGGAGCTTGTGGAGTCTGCCGCTGTAGATGGAATGATGCGTTGATGACGTCGTCACCAGCTGTCGTCAGCTCAGAGGCCAAGCCCCCTGCAGCTACTGGCAGCTGATTGGCTGTTTGGCATCTCTCCTGCTCCTCCCTCTGTTTGGACGACAGGTGCTGCAGCTTCCTCAGGATCCTCTGCTCACTCTCACCTGCAGCCACAAACACACGTGCAGGTCAGAGACGCTACAGAGACGCTTCATTTTCATCTCCATCTTCATCATCAGCTGCCTCTCACCTGATCTTTTGGAGATCTCTCGGATGTAGGCGTTCCTCTGCTGGTTCAGACAGACCTTCAGACTCTTCAGTCTCTTTGTCTCACTCTCCAGAGTCTGAATCTCCCGATGAGCCTGAAACACAAAAACTGTGACTGAAGCTGCTCGTTGTCTTTCACTGAAAAACAGGAGGACTCTTTGTTCTCTGGTGTCTAAGCTGATTTCTGCAGCTTTATTTTGGAGGGACATCAGAGATGATGATGATCACTGAATGATTTTTGTTTCTGCAGGAAGTTTGAGCTCTCACCTGTTTCAGCAGACGTCCCTTCGGAGTGTTTTCAGCATTCATGACTGAACTGAGAGATCTGAGAGCGGCTGTGACGCTGCGAGCGCTGACAGAAAATAATCACAGACAAGTTATTTATTTAGATTATTGATGAAGCTTCTTCAGCCTTTGAATGAAATGTTTATTCAAATAGTTTTTAGTGGCTCTTTTGTCACCTGACTGCACAAATAAAGTTTTACTTACTTAATGTCACAATATGTTAAAACTGATGAGAAGAATCAACCAAAAAGTTTACAGCAAAAAAAACCTTCAGTCTGTTCCTTTACCATGAGAAGAGGTTAAAGGTCAGGGATGGGATGTCTGATCAATACTGTGCGCTGTCCTTTATCAATACTCTGATCAGTTCTCTTCTCCACATAAAATGATAAATCCGGTCCATACAAAGGGATGTTGCTTCAGCTGTTTTCATAAACGTTTTGTATTTCTGTATTTAAATCTTCTCTAACATGGAAACAACGTGACGGCAGCTCAAACTACAAATTAAAGTTGTTCTGTGTCACTGATGAAACAACAGACTTTAAAATTGCTGCAGGTTCTCACTCAGATTTGGATTTTCAGAGTTGGACAAAACAAACACGTCAGTGATCTCATGATGATGTCGTGAGGACCTCACGCTGCTCAGGCAGGAAGTGAATCTGTTCTTACTCTGCGTCCACGTTCCTCGAGATCTTCGGCCGCCTCGTCTGAGCTGCATCCAGCTGACTGCTCTCCTCCATCTCCATGGAAACGCTCTCCTCCCCCGCCTGACAAACAGACAACACATTCATCTGTGAACACATCAAACATGATCACAAATACAGAAAAGAGTCAATAATCAATAAATATTACTATGAATGGCATTCCATCATCAACATTTTCAGCAAGACAATGTATTGATTATCATTTTGATTTAAAAATGAACTTTTGTAAAAAGGTCACATCATGAAATTAAAAATTAAAACATTAAAAATGAAAAAATAAATATATTTTAATATATAAAACATAAATTCTGCTGTTATGAAAAAGAACAAAAAGAAAACAAATTGGTCAAATCAAATCAAATCAAATCATTCTTTAGAAGCAGTTTGTTCTTGTTAATAACAAAAACTGACATGTGAGTTTGATTTCCTAAAAATGGAGTCGTCTCACTTTATTGATTCACCATCCCTGATTGATTACTTATGAAAACTGTGAAACACACAGAAGTTATTTATGAAAACGTTCTTCTGTGTAAAAATATTTCTTACATCACTGCCGGTCGTCTTGGAAATGGCTCTCTCCTCGTCAGATGAGCTGTCCTTCAGTCCATCTGTCTCGTCCGACAGACTCACGACCTCCGTCACATCTGCACTTCCTGTGTCTCGCCTGTGTGACCTCTGACCTCTGCTCTCCTCTGAGCACAAACACAAACAGACTTTTTACTCCTTCAGGTCCACTGTCATATTTTAATCTTTATTTGCTGCTCGGCTCGGCGCTCATACCTGTTGGAATGATGGTGGAGAGGTACTCATCCCTCCTCTTCATCAGTGCGCTCTTCTTCTTCATTAGGTGTGTCTCAGTCATCCTCAGCTCCTCGATCACCTGCACAGCCTGAAAAAACACAACCACTCTGTTTGTCTGCACCCTGACCTGCCCAGCAAACAGCATGAAGAGAGTTTGAGGTCACACCTTTGTCAGTGTGAAGATCTTTGAAGTCTTCTCCTCTTTCAGTCCGACTTCTCTCCTCAGACCTTCCAACAGCTGCAGCAGCTCTCCTCGACGCTGCTTCTCCAAAACTTTACGGACGTGACGCTGCGGACGAACGCAAAGAGAAAACAAACTGAAAACATTCAGATACTCGAGTAAATGTACTCAGTTACTTTCATTAAACTCTTCTGTTCTTTAAAATAAAAACCGGACACTCACATGATAATCAGCTTGTTTCTTTCTCTTCTTCGCCCTCCGACTCGTCGCTGAAGTCTGACGAGTTCTCCGTCTCGCTGCTCACTGCGGCCAACCGCCCCGCTTCCCGCCCACCGTCTCCATGGTAACGAACGCCTCGACGTCATCCACACAGATGATGTCCAGGTCCTGCAGGTTGGAGGCCAGCTCCGGCTCAGGGCACGGCACGGGGGCAGCTGTAAGCTCGGTCTGTGCCAGTGCTGGAGGGAGGGGTGGGGTCAGGTGAGGGGTCCCTGCGGGGGTGTAGATAGGGGGGGTGTCGCTTTGAGGGATCAACACTCCACTCGGACCCACCGAGGCCGAAGACACCGTCACTGTTTTGACCCCGAGCTCGGCCCCCTGCCCTGTGGAGGGTTTGAGGGAGATGAAGTTCACTGGGGTGGTGGAGGGGGGGGGCTGGAGGATGGTGAAGGCGCCTTTGGCCGTCACCACCTTGGTGGGGGGCCGAGGAGGGGGCTTTAGGGCAGTGATGAGTGGCGATGACCGGCTCCGGGCCTGAGCTGGTGGGGAGGATTTTAAAGGAGCACATCTCCTTCTGAGGCAGGAAACCAGAGGTGGGGGCAGGGGGGCACAGGGAGGGGCTGGAAGCCGGACAAAGTGGAGGATGGGGGGGGAGCGGCCACAATGGTCCGAGATGGCGTCGGGTTCACAACGGAGATGACCTGAGTCTTACATGATGCAGCTTGGAGGACTGGGGGGTGGGGGGGAGGGGCAGATGATTATTTGAACGGAAACACCTGATTGGTTAAACTCAGACACACCATCGTTTTTTATCCACAAACTGAGGAGCAGTGGAGGAAGTATTCAGATACTTTACTGCAGTAAATGTACTTCTAAAAAATAAATCAAATACTCTGTTACAAGTAAGGCTCTGTCAGTATGCTCAGTAAAGTGGAGTTAAAGTCCATAAAGTAAAGTCCTGCTCAGTAAAGTGGAGTTAAAGTCCATAAAGTAAAGTCCTGTGTCAGTAAAGTGTCCCCTGTGTCTGTTGTCCTGTTGTCTGTTCTCTCATTAGATGATTCTTCCTCCTCATTAATGTAAAAGCAGGATTTTACTGTTGGAGTTGGTTGAGGTGGATCATTTTCAACTAGTTTGTATTTTGGGACTGCAGCTAATGATTCTTTTCATTCTGGATCAATCTGCTGATTCTTTTCTCCATTGATCCATTGATTGATTGTTTGTTTTTGCTTTGTAAAAAGAGTGAAAATAGTGAGAAATGCTGTCACAAGTGACCCAGAGCCCTAAAGTGACACCTTCACAATAAACCTCCACATTATTCACACACATTACAATCATTCACATTATTCAGAGGAGAAGAAGAAAACCTGAAACATCTGAGAAGATCGAATGATTTACAGGAAAAATGACGTGATGTAATAATTAATGGACTGATTTATTTCATGAGTCCTGCAGACTGACCTCTCTGAGCTGACGGGTTCGGGTTCGCTGATCTCAACTGGCTGATGGGAACCAGCTGGACCAGTTTCCCGTCTGGTTTTCTGTAGTACTGCACACCTGGGGCTGCCTGCACCGGCTTCAGGAACATCCTCTGACTGTTAGCGAGAGGCGGCGGGGGGCATTGGGGCAGCCTCAGACCCGGAACAGGAAGCTTCCCACGAGGACCCGGAACCTGAATCATCAACAGCTGAGAGCTTTTTGGATCGACAGGTGGAGCCACAGAGACGCTCACCCGAGAGTCTGAAACACACAACAAACATCCTGAGCCATGATTTCCACCTGAGGCTCCACCACGTCACAAAATATTTAAATTTCACATTTTAGAAGATTTGAGGCCAAATTTCTGAAGACACAAACATCTGATCAAATAATCAATAATAATCAATTAAGTGATAAAAAGAAGTGTTTGCATGATTAATCAGAATTATAGAAATAAAAATAATTTAACTTTAAAGTTGGGTTTAAGTTATTCTTAATTTTTTTAGACTTAAAGCAAAATGTTATGGAAGAAAATATGACAGATAATATACATATAAATAATTTTACTCTTATTGTGGTGTTCCTGTACTGTTTCCATTATTAGGACTGTTTTCAGAACATCTAAAATTACAACACAAATGACCAGAAGAAAAACAATCACCTTTTTATTCAGTATTGGTTACTGATGATGTTTTTCTAACAATGTTTGAAACATGACGCAGTGACTGTCACAGCTGATGATGAGACATCAAAATGATAAATAACTGATTAATAACATTTTGATAATAATCACATCAATAATATATTAAACTGATATTTCAATTTACCTGTCATGGGGGTGGAGCTTGGTGTTGCTCTGACCTGATGGTGACCTGTTGGATGCGGGTACACCATGGTCACCGCCACAAGCCGAGACCCCACCCCGTCAGGTTTCTCACCTGCAGGCCTGTCAGAGGAGGCGGCTGATTGGGCGAGCTTCACTGCTGCAGGCTGAATCACTGAGAGACACAGACAGACACCTTACAGCTCATTTTATCATTATTATTATTATTATTGATGAGTTATTCATTCCTGATCACTAGTATTGACCCAGACTTTATTCTTGATCCTCGCTGTTGGTCTCAGTTTTAAAGAACGGTTTGGTTTTATGTATAAAACGTCTCACCTGTGGGGGGGTTCGGGGCTCTCTGTGCGCTGTCGGCTGAGCTCTGGGTGGGGGTGTGGGAGCAAGACCGGGAACTACAGAGGAATTTGAGGAGCAGTTTGGGGGGGTCGGTGCTGAACTCTGGCTCTGAGGGGGGGCAGAAGAAGAGCCTTGCTGCTTCCTGTTGGACCCCACCCGGCCGGTGAGATACGCTGCCAGCCTGTTGGCAGGATGAAGCGCCCCCATCTTCCCCAGCTGGATCTTAGCCAGCGGGTACAGCTTCCCGTTCACCTGCAGAGACGAAACGACAAACAAACCACAGGTGAGGGTCACAGACTGACTTCATCATCAGTGTTCAAGGGGGGGGGGGGCACAACAGAGCGACCCCCACCGATTTTATTTTTATAAAATGTACTGAATGACCTGCAGGAGCTCTCACCTCCACTAGGTGCTCTGTCCCTCCCGGCTGCTTCCTGTTGGCCGACAGGAAGCCGGCGGGTGAGATTCCTGTCAGGAAAGGCAGCGCCATGCAGACCCTCTCCTTTTTCTTCTGCGTCCTCACTTTCATTTTCTCTCTGCTGCTCTCTCTCCCATCATGCACTTGGTGAACTGTTAGTCCCGCCTCCTCCTCAACATCACCTTCCTCCACCTCTTGCTGCCAATCTTCTGTAGGCCCCACCTCTTCCTCTACTTCTCGTTGCCAATCCTCTACAGGCTCCACCTCTTCCTCCTTCACCTCTCGCTGCCAATCTTCAACAGGCTCCACCTCCCTGACCACCTCTTTCAGGTGGACCTGCTGAGAGACAGGAAGTGCTTTCATAACACACAAATCTACGAACCCGTCCTCCCTCTGACCATCATCATCGTCGTAATCATCATCACTGTCAGGTTACGTGTCACTTTAACATCACTTTATCTGTCATCAGCTCCTCATTGATTCCCTCACAGACGATTGATTGATTTATTGATTAATTGCACTCTGACCGTCCTCACAGACCTTCAGTCGTACCTGCTGGTCTCTGGCCTCCCTCGGGTGTCCTCGTGGTTTCCCCGGTGCTGCTGGTTTCTGCCGCTCCACGTTGGGTCTGGAGATGTGGATCTTGTACTGAGTGCAGCGGTCGGCATCGCTCTCCTCCACCGTCTGACTGATCGGGCTGATGAGGTAGTTTTTGATCCAGAAGGGTTCGTCCAGTTGGTCCTGAGCCATCCTCTCGCACAGCTTCTTCAACACGTGGCTCCGCTCGCCATCGCTCGTCCACTTACACTCCGCCAAGATGATCAGACGCTTTGACGGCTTCGACACCGGCTCCGCTGACGGGCTCGGAGGAAGGTCGGGTGGAGCCGGCTGACCTGATTCACCTGCTGAAGAGAAACACCACAGACACAAGGAACAGTAGGTTTCAGTCTGTTAATGAGAGCTGCTTTTCTGAGCTTCACGGAGGAGCTGCCGTCACCAAACTCACCTGCTGGAGGACTGGAGGCTTTGGTCTTTGAGTCCTGCAGCGTCAGGTCTCTCTGTTTCAAAGGTTTCAGCCGGGCACCTTTAGACTTCACTTCTTTAGACGTCTCCTGGAGGAAAATCATCAGACAGTCATTTATATATCTGCTTCAATGGGTGGGTATAAATCCAAATAAAGGATGTAGTTATGCAGATCTTTGAGGTGTTTCTAGTTTTTGTGCTCAATATGTGTCCTATTTGTTAACATGAAGACAAAAAAACTAGTCAGACTAACAACAACCAGATCTTTCCTGCTCTCATCGATCATCAGTCTCTAAGTTAAAGACTTGCATGTCTTCGATAAAAGTGTCTGATTTTATCTTTTTGCAGGGAGGCTGAATAAATGTTAACTGAACTCAAAGTTTATAACTAATTATGCTTGTTGCTCCTTCTCCTTTTTCTTTCCCTCAAACTGCTCCAAAGAGAAGATCCATGTTTGGTTTGGTGTTTAAATGTGACTCAGGTGAGAGGAGCAGCTCACCTGTGCTCACTTTATCTCTGATCTTTATTCAGATTAGTTTCTACAAAGTGATGTCAGGTCTTCCTGTTCAGCTCCACACAAAACCAGTGACAATAAAACAACAGCAGCTCAGAATAACAAAGAACTGGTTAATAAGAAAAGACTAAATTCGCCAGACATCAGATCACCTGACCTGACACCAGGAAACATGCTGTCCAATCATGAGCTTTACCTTCTGCCTCTGCTTCCTGCTCTTCTTCCCCCGGTAGCCTCTGACCCGGGCACAGCTGCTGACGTCTTCTTGTCTCTCCTGGAAACAAACACACAACACGTTAGTTCATGTTCAGATGAAGATCTTAATTATTATTTTAATTATAATCAGAGCGTAAAATAAAGATTAGGGATGTGATATAAATGAAAGAGTACAAAATCTAACATTAGATCATCAGAAACATGTAAATGTGTGTTAAAATATTTCAGATCTTCAGGAAAGTAAAGAAAAATCAGTCAAGAGAAACACAAACTGTGAGTCTTTACAGTGGGGGGGCGGCACTGGGATGCTGGCTCAGGGACGTGGATCGGGTCTGGATCTAAGTCTCTGCTGTCCCTCTTCCACAGAGTCCGGACCCGCTCGGCAGGCTGGGAAACGCTGTCCGCCTCCTTCAGAACTACAAGGGAGAGGAAATAAAAAGCAGGAGGTCAAAGCGGAGAAAGCAGAGATCACCGTCTGACAGCTTGGTTATTATACAGACGGGGAGGGGGACTCACTGTAGGCCATCTTCATCCTCCTCTTCCTCTTCCTCTTCTTGGTGTTTCCGTGGTGGGAGGGGCTGGAGTCGGACCCATCCAGGTTCTTGAGGAGGACCACCTTCTGTTTGAGGCAGCTGCAGCCCAGCATGCAGGCGGGCCGGCCGCAGTGGCTGATCCTGGAGCAGTGAGACAGGCTGGAGCAGACGCAGCCCAGCCGGCAGAACTCATTCAGGCAGGGAGGGGCTCGTCTCCGCACCAGCTGGATGGGGGCAGTGGGGTTCTCACTGACAAAACCCTGAGGAGGAACCAGAGGAACCAGAAGAGTCAGAAAACAACACCTGAACTACGACGATGGGAGGAAACGATTCGACCATTAAAGGATTCTCGATCATCTTCAAATTTCTCTCTCTCTCCAAATTTCTATTTTTCTCCATCAGTACAAACAAGTGTTTTCAAACATCGTCTTTTCAGATTCAGATTCAGATTTCCTTTATTAGTCCCACAGCGGGGAAATTTACAGCGCAACAGCAGCGAAGACACACAGTGGAAAATAGTCAGTAGGAAATGGAAAAAGACAAGTTTATCAGAGTTTGGTCCTGGTGGGTCGACTCTGCGATTGATCATCATTGATCTGTTTTATTTCTCCCTCTGAAACATTTATAATATAATTTAAATGAACATTTCATCTCTCAAACTGACTAAAGTTGTTCAGTTTTGAACATGTGGATGGCAGAGGACGTAAACCTGCTCTGTCATGGTGTGGTCTGTCAGTCTCCTGCTGGTACCTGCGGCGGTGTCTTACCATCAGGGTGAACAGGGAGCTCAGGGCGATGGCGGCTCTCTCCTCTGTGACACTGGTCCGGGGTCGGCCCGTCCACACCACCCCATCCTCCAGATCCTTCTGTTTCAGCAGAGTTCGGGTCATCACCGGCCTGCCGTCGCTCGCGTCGAAGGCGGCCCCCAGCTCGGAGTCCGACTCCAGCGGGGCCATGTCCTCTGAGACGCCGGGGCGGGGGCCCGTGGACCTGGAGGGGCTGAGAGTCCGGGACGAGGTCTTGGGTTTGAGTTTCCTCCTCCTCTTGATGGTGGGGGGCTGAGGGTAGAGAGAGCTGGTTCGTGCTTTCAGGTGGTGTTTCTTCGTTTTATGGGGTCCAGTGAGGGGTGCTGTGTGCTCTGATGGAGGGGGGGCATCTGAGATCTGGACTGCAGACTGTTTCGGATGCAGATTTGAGTCAGCTGGACTCAGCACAGGAGTTGCATGTTTGTTGTGTTTCAGGCTTTTCTGCTTGGCGCTCTCTCTCCTGGACGTTCTTGACCCTTTCAAGTTGACTCTGGGTCTCCTGGAGGGGGGGACAAATCCAGATATGAGGTCTGAGGTGGGGGAGCCGACAGTCTGCTTTTTCAGGATGCTGTCCAGGGTACGGACGTAGCTGGTGCTCCTGGCGGGCAGCTCGTAAACCACCGGCTCCACCACAGGCGGAGAGAAGCTGGCGGCTCGCTGGTCGATCAGCTTCCCTTCGTTCTCCAGATACTCGTCCAACATGTCGCTGCAGAACGCTGACAGGTTCTTCTTCTGCAGATCTGAACTGGGACCAGCTGCAGAGAGAAAAATGATTTAACACGTCCTGAGACGTCGTTCAGATTCAGGCTGACGTTAGTTTTTTTGATGAGTTCGATTCGTTGTTTAGTCTGACTGACGCTGATTTTATCATACCTGGATGCACCTATCCCCTTCACCTCACAGTGTCTTTATCTCAAAGAAGGTAAATAAGACTCAAGAGCTCAAGACGTCTTCTTGTTCGACTATCTAAAAACCTACAGCTTTCATTTCCTGATGCTGAAGACCAAGAAAAGCAGCAAATCTTCAAATCTGATGGTGGAATTTGTGAATTTCTTTTAAGAGAAAAAAAAATTTAAAAATGAATTGATTACACGTTGATTTTTTTTTTAAATACCCAACTAATCAATTAATAAAAGAACTGTGTCAGCTGATTAAGAGGCCATTTGGTTCAAGTTACTGCTTGATTGTTACATTTAATTAAGACTCACAAAATGCTAACAAGAAGTGAGTGCTAATAAGTTTGGTGAGTATTTTAAGACTTCATATTAACAAATTAAAAAAGGATGTTTTGTTTATTATAAAACTATATAAAACTTTGTTATATGAGGTGGAGAATCACTGAACACACTGAAGTACCTTCAGGTTTGGCAGCTGCCGGAGTGAACGGAGCCTCTGATGGGCTGAATTTCTCTCTCCAACCTTTAATCTGAGTCAGATCATTGGTTTTTCCTGTTCTGGACACAAATGCTGCTGAAACACCTGGAGACAAAAAACACAAAGTTATTTCATGAATACTCAGAGGCAGGATCTTTAGTCGTATCTAAACCTGATCGGGTCCGTGTAACGGTGCTGACCGTGAGTCGGTGGCAGCTCCTGGGTCAGCGGCTCCAGAGAGACTCCAGGAGGAGGGATGGGCAGGCGGACCCCCAGGTACTGCAGGTCGATGGCCAGAGTCGGATCTAGCAGGTTCATCTTCAAACCGACTGAAGACAGAAACAGGACGTCAGTTTGTGTGTGTGGGACAAAGAACATAATGTACATAAATAAAAACCACGGAAGCTAAACTTTTAATGAATGAGATAATAAAGGAGGACGGAGAGTACAAAGTCTGTCTTTATGTTCCTGTTATTTCTTCAGTTTGATGGTTTCTGTAGGTCAGACGGACACACCGGAGAGCTGTGGGTCAGTAAACTTTAATATAATCTCTGTTACACGATGTGACGAACCTTCCTGCAGCACAGGATGGATCACCTGTCTGTGTCTCATCAGCTTCAGGTCTCTCAGAAGAATCTTCTCAAAGCCGATGAGATCCTTCAAACCTGCCGGAGACAAACAGGTTCAAAACCCCCACTCTTCATTAAAAATAATAATAATAATAATAACATACATAATCGTGTCCAGGACAGGGTTAGCTTCCTCACAGCGAAGTCAAAACATCTGGATCGCCCCCTGGTGGCAGCTCATAAGCCCCGCCCCCTCCATGTTAGAAGATGGGATAAATGAAAAAAATCAAACATCAAGTAAATGTGTGTTATTTTACGTAGTTCTGATCACACTGATGTTTGTTCAAGTGTTAATTTTTCTAATCAGTCTGGTTTTAATTAGTTATCGAATTCCATGCATGCAGGGGGCGTGGCCTAATGATTGACAGCTGTCAGTCACATTGAAGTAGTCGTGGAGGCGTCTGCAGACGTCTTTTTAAGAAATAGTACATAGAGTAGAAACATCAAGAGGAGACGAAACTTTAACTTTAGCAGGTGATTGTTGGCTAACAGTTACCAATTACTGATTATCTATCAAGTCAGGTGTGTGTGTGGGCGGGACCTTGATACAGTCACCAGAACAAGATGGCGCCACCCGTATCCAAGATATTTTAACTTCATTACAATGGGAGGTGGAAGTGGAAGCTTGTTGCCCATTTTTATAATCTCAATCAGTCAGTATTTTATCAGACATATAAAAACTCCTGTTTGTAAACATTATGAAGTTTTATGTGGGCGGAGCATAGGTTGGCTGTTTTTTTTAATAAGGGCACATTTTGGTTTCAGTTTTGTTCAACAGGAAGAAGTGGAGATGCTTCGTTCATCTTTATATTCAGTCTGTGGTTCAGAAGTCACGTCCTGATTAAAACCAGCTAACTACAGGATGCTTCCAGTCTTTATGCTAACCTTGGATATACATGTCTTGTACACACTGATATTAAACTGATAACCCTTTTCTCTCTTCTAACATGTAGATCATTTTAAACAATAAAACATAGTCTGACTGTAAAAAACACTTGTTACCGTTCTCCGGTTCCTTTGTGGTTTGTTCCAGGTGACCTTCAGGTGTGGCCTGAGGCTGTGATCCTTCAGATGAATCCACAATGTGAAGTTTGAGGGCCTCCTGAAATGAGTTTTGGTTTTTAATTTTCTATAAATAAGTTATATTGAGTTAAACACTGTATCATAAAAAGTCCATTAGTCTAACGTGTTGACACCTGGAGTTCATTAAACATTTCAACAGGAAGTGACTGGACCAAATGAAAACCTGCTTCTATTAGAGACTTAATCACAGGTGTTATCAATAACGTTAATAACGGCTCCGTTACTTTAATTATAACAACGAAATGCAGCAATGATTGTAATTAGCAGTGGTGGAAAGTAAGTACATTTACTCAAGTAATGTTCTGAAGTACAATTTTAAGATATTTTTACTTGACTGTTTGAATTTTATACTACCTTATATTCGTCCTCCACTTTCTGCTCCACATTTATCTGAGAGCAGATAAATGATACTTTACAGATTCAGACAAATATGATGCATTTATAATTATGATACTAGAGATTAAAATATCCAAAAGCATATAAAGGAGTTCAAATGTTTGCCACTTCCACCACCTGTTTCATTAAAATGCTGTCAAAGTATAAAAATATTTAAATAATATTATATATAGAATAATTTAAGTCACTGAAAGGGATCCGTCTGCCCAGCGATGGAAAACATGTCAGTACTTCTTCCACCACTGGAAATTACTGACACTTGTGTATGAGTATTTTAAAGGTCTCCTTTCAAATTAAAGTTTCAGTCCACGTTTGATGATGATGATCATGATGCCACCTCACCCGGCCGCCCAGTTTGTGAACCACTCAGTGAAGTGAAGTTTGTCCTGAGTGGTGCTTCATCTGCCTGTAATCTCTACTCTCTTCTCTGATTCGTACTTTCTGTTGACGTCTACGACAGATCCTTTCCTGAACCTGCAGCACTGTAAAGAGCGACTCAACACCCAGTTTTAGCTTGAAGATATTCACACAAACCCTCCAGGTTTACAGCTGTTTAATCTGTTAGATTAACTTCAATTTAAAGAGTCTCAGTACCTGCAGCAGAGGTGGAGAGTGACAGAAAAGGATTAATGAATGACTCTGTGTAATAACTAGTAACTCATTAATACTGTTAGTTACTTCAAGTGGTAGAGATGTAGTATTTCTCCTGCTATAATTCTCATTTGCACACCGCACTGAAGACTG
>CM041539.1:488739-506239 GCA_023238725.1 Scortum barcoo
CAAACATCCTGAGCCATGATTTCCACCTGAGGCTCCACCACGTCACAAAATATTTAAATTTCACATTTTAGAAGATTTGAGGCCAAATTTCTGAAGACACAAACATCTGATCAAATAATCAATAATAATCAATTAAGTGATAAAAAGAAGTGTTTGCATGATTAATCAGAATTATAGAAATAAAAATAATTTAACTTTAAAGTTGGGTTTAAGTTATTCTTAATTTTTTTAGACTTAAAGCAAAATGTTATGGAAGAAAATATGACAGATAATATACATATAAATAATTTTACTCTTATTGTGGTGTTCCTGTACTGTTTCCATTATTAGGACTGTTTTCAGAACATCTAAAATTACAACACAAATGACCAGAAGAAAAACAATCACCTTTTTATTCAGTATTGGTTACTGATGATGTTTTTCTAACAATGTTTGAAACATGACGCAGTGACTGTCACAGCTGATGATGAGACATCAAAATGATAAATAACTGATTAATAACATTTTGATAATAATCACATCAATAATATATTAAACTGATATTTCAATTTACCTGTCATGGGGGTGGAGCTTGGTGTTGCTCTGACCTGATGGTGACCTGTTGGATGCGGGTACACCATGGTCACCGCCACAAGCCGAGACCCCACCCCGTCAGGTTTCTCACCTGCAGGCCTGTCAGAGGAGGCGGCTGATTGGGCGAGCTTCACTGCTGCAGGCTGAATCACTGAGAGACACAGACAGACACCTTACAGCTCATTTTATCATTATTATTATTATTATTGATGAGTTATTCATTCCTGATCACTAGTATTGACCCAGACTTTATTCTTGATCCTCGCTGTTGGTCTCAGTTTTAAAGAACGGTTTGGTTTTATGTATAAAACGTCTCACCTGTGGGGGGGTTCGGGGCTCTGTGCGCTGTCGGCTGAGCTCTGGGTGGGGGTGTGGGAGCAAGACCGGGAACTACAGAGGAATTTGAGGAGCAGTTTGGGGGGGTCGGTGCTGAACTCTGGCTCTGAGGGGGGGCAGAAGAAGAGCCTTGCTGCTTCCTGTTGGACCCCACCCGGCCGGTGAGATACGCTGCCAGCCTGTTGGCAGGATGAAGCGCCCCCATCTTCCCCAGCTGGATCTTAGCCAGCGGGTACAGCTTCCCGTTCACCTGCAGAGACGAAACGACAAACAAACCACAGGTGAGGGTCACAGACTGACTTCATCATCAGTGTTCAAGGGGGGGGGGGGCACAACAGAGCGACCCCCACCGATTTTATTTTTATAAAATGTACTGAATGACCTGCAGGAGCTCTCACCTCCACTAGGTGCTCTGTCCCTCCCGGCTGCTTCCTGTTGGCCGACAGGAAGCCGGCGGGTGAGATTCCTGTCAGGAAAGGCAGCGCCATGCAGACCCTCTCCTTTTTCTTCTGCGTCCTCACTTTCATTTTCTCTCTGCTGCTCTCTCTCCCATCATGCACTTGGTGAACTGTTAGTCCCGCCTCCTCCTCAACATCACCTTCCTCCACCTCTTGCTGCCAATCTTCTGTAGGCCCCACCTCTTCCTCTACTTCTCGTTGCCAATCCTCTACAGGCTCCACCTCTTCCTCCTTCACCTCTCGCTGCCAATCTTCAACAGGCTCCACCTCCCTGACCACCTCTTTCAGGTGGACCTGCTGAGAGACAGGAAGTGCTTTCATAACACACAAATCTACGAACCCGTCCTCCCTCTGACCATCATCATCGTCGTAATCATCATCACTGTCAGGTTACGTGTCACTTTAACATCACTTTATCTGTCATCAGCTCCTCATTGATTCCCTCACAGACGATTGATTGATTTATTGATTAATTGCACTCTGACCGTCCTCACAGACCTTCAGTCGTACCTGCTGGTCTCTGGCCTCCCTCGGGTGTCCTCGTGGTTTCCCCGGTGCTGCTGGTTTCTGCCGCTCCACGTTGGGTCTGGAGATGTGGATCTTGTACTGAGTGCAGCGGTCGGCATCGCTCTCCTCCACCGTCTGACTGATCGGGCTGATGAGGTAGTTTTTGATCCAGAAGGGTTCGTCCAGTTGGTCCTGAGCCATCCTCTCGCACAGCTTCTTCAACACGTGGCTCCGCTCGCCATCGCTCGTCCACTTACACTCCGCCAAGATGATCAGACGCTTTGACGGCTTCGACACCGGCTCCGCTGACGGGCTCGGAGGAAGGTCGGGTGGAGCCGGCTGACCTGATTCACCTGCTGAAGAGAAACACCACAGACACAAGGAACAGTAGGTTTCAGTCTGTTAATGAGAGCTGCTTTTCTGAGCTTCACGGAGGAGCTGCCGTCACCAAACTCACCTGCTGGAGGACTGGAGGCTTTGGTCTTTGAGTCCTGCAGCGTCAGGTCTCTCTGTTTCAAAGGTTTCAGCCGGGCACCTTTAGACTTCACTTCTTTAGACGTCTCCTGGAGGAAAATCATCAGACAGTCATTTATATATCTGCTTCAATGGGTGGGTATAAATCCAAATAAAGGATGTAGTTATGCAGATCTTTGAGGTGTTTCTAGTTTTTGTGCTCAATATGTGTCCTATTTGTTAACATGAAGACAAAAAAACTAGTCAGACTAACAACAACCAGATCTTTCCTGCTCTCATCGATCATCAGTCTCTAAGTTAAAGACTTGCATGTCTTCGATAAAAGTGTCTGATTTTATCTTTTTGCAGGGAGGCTGAATAAATGTTAACTGAACTCAAAGTTTATAACTAATTATGCTTGTTGCTCCTTCTCCTTTTTCTTTCCCTCAAACTGCTCCAAAGAGAAGATCCATGTTTGGTTTGGTGTTTAAATGTGACTCAGGTGAGAGGAGCAGCTCACCTGTGCTCACTTTATCTCTGATCTTTATTCAGATTAGTTTCTACAAAGTGATGTCAGGTCTTCCTGTTCAGCTCCACACAAAACCAGTGACAATAAAACAACAGCAGCTCAGAATAACAAAGAACTGGTTAATAAGAAAAGACTAAATTCGCCAGACATCAGATCACCTGACCTGACACCAGGAAACATGCTGTCCAATCATGAGCTTTACCTTCTGCCTCTGCTTCCTGCTCTTCTTCCCCCGGTAGCCTCTGACCCGGGCACAGCTGCTGACGTCTTCTTGTCTCTCCTGGAAACAAACACACAACACGTTAGTTCATGTTCAGATGAAGATCTTAATTATTATTTTAATTATAATCAGAGCGTAAAATAAAGATTAGGGATGTGATATAAATGAAAGAGTACAAAATCTAACATTAGATCATCAGAAACATGTAAATGTGTGTTAAAATATTTCAGATCTTCAGGAAAGTAAAGAAAAATCAGTCAAGAGAAACACAAACTGTGAGTCTTTACAGTGGGGGGGCGGCACTGGGATGCTGGCTCAGGGACGTGGATCGGGTCTGGATCTAAGTCTCTGCTGTCCCTCTTCCACAGAGTCCGGACCCGCTCGGCAGGCTGGGAAACGCTGTCCGCCTCCTTCAGAACTACAAGGGAGAGGAAATAAAAAGCAGGAGGTCAAAGCGGAGAAAGCAGAGATCACCGTCTGACAGCTTGGTTATTATACAGACGGGGAGGGGGACTCACTGTAGGCCATCTTCATCCTCCTCTTCCTCTTCCTCTTCTTGGTGTTTCCGTGGTGGGAGGGGCTGGAGTCGGACCCATCCAGGTTCTTGAGGAGGACCACCTTCTGTTTGAGGCAGCTGCAGCCCAGCATGCAGGCGGGCCGGCCGCAGTGGCTGATCCTGGAGCAGTGAGACAGGCTGGAGCAGACGCAGCCCAGCCGGCAGAACTCATTCAGGCAGGGAGGGGCTCGTCTCCGCACCAGCTGGATGGGGGCAGTGGGGTTCTCACTGACAAAACCCTGAGGAGGAACCAGAGGAACCAGAAGAGTCAGAAAACAACACCTGAACTACGACGATGGGAGGAAACGATTCGACCATTAAAGGATTCTCGATCATCTTCAAATTTCTCTCTCTCTCCAAATTTCTATTTTTCTCCATCAGTACAAACAAGTGTTTTCAAACATCGTCTTTTCAGATTCAGATTCAGATTTCCTTTATTAGTCCCACAGCGGGGAAATTTACAGCGCAACAGCAGCGAAGACACACAGTGGAAAATAGTCAGTAGGAAATGGAAAAAGACAAGTTTATCAGAGTTTGGTCCTGGTGGGTCGACTCTGCGATTGATCATCATTGATCTGTTTTATTTCTCCCTCTGAAACATTTATAATATAATTTAAATGAACATTTCATCTCTCAAACTGACTAAAGTTGTTCAGTTTTGAACATGTGGATGGCAGAGGACGTAAACCTGCTCTGTCATGGTGTGGTCTGTCAGTCTCCTGCTGGTACCTGCGGCGGTGTCTTACCATCAGGGTGAACAGGGAGCTCAGGGCGATGGCGGCTCTCTCCTCTGTGACACTGGTCCGGGGTCGGCCCGTCCACACCACCCCATCCTCCAGATCCTTCTGTTTCAGCAGAGTTCGGGTCATCACCGGCCTGCCGTCGCTCGCGTCGAAGGCGGCCCCCAGCTCGGAGTCCGACTCCAGCGGGGCCATGTCCTCTGAGACGCCGGGGCGGGGGCCCGTGGACCTGGAGGGGCTGAGAGTCCGGGACGAGGTCTTGGGTTTGAGTTTCCTCCTCCTCTTGATGGTGGGGGGCTGAGGGTAGAGAGAGCTGGTTCGTGCTTTCAGGTGGTGTTTCTTCGTTTTATGGGGTCCAGTGAGGGGTGCTGTGTGCTCTGATGGAGGGGGGGCATCTGAGATCTGGACTGCAGACTGTTTCGGATGCAGATTTGAGTCAGCTGGACTCAGCACAGGAGTTGCATGTTTGTTGTGTTTCAGGCTTTTCTGCTTGGCGCTCTCTCTCCTGGACGTTCTTGACCCTTTCAAGTTGACTCTGGGTCTCCTGGAGGGGGGGACAAATCCAGATATGAGGTCTGAGGTGGGGGAGCCGACAGTCTGCTTTTTCAGGATGCTGTCCAGGGTACGGACGTAGCTGGTGCTCCTGGCGGGCAGCTCGTAAACCACCGGCTCCACCACAGGCGGAGAGAAGCTGGCGGCTCGCTGGTCGATCAGCTTCCCTTCGTTCTCCAGATACTCGTCCAACATGTCGCTGCAGAACGCTGACAGGTTCTTCTTCTGCAGATCTGAACTGGGACCAGCTGCAGAGAGAAAAATGATTTAACACGTCCTGAGACGTCGTTCAGATTCAGGCTGACGTTAGTTTTTTTGATGAGTTCGATTCGTTGTTTAGTCTGACTGACGCTGATTTTATCATACCTGGATGCACCTATCCCCTTCACCTCACAGTGTCTTTATCTCAAAGAAGGTAAATAAGACTCAAGAGCTCAAGACGTCTTCTTGTTCGACTATCTAAAAACCTACAGCTTTCATTTCCTGATGCTGAAGACCAAGAAAAGCAGCAAATCTTCAAATCTGATGGTGGAATTTGTGAATTTCTTTTAAGAGAAAAAAAAATTTAAAAATGAATTGATTACACGTTGATTTTTTTTTTAAATACCCAACTAATCAATTAATAAAAGAACTGTGTCAGCTGATTAAGAGGCCATTTGGTTCAAGTTACTGCTTGATTGTTACATTTAATTAAGACTCACAAAATGCTAACAAGAAGTGAGTGCTAATAAGTTTGGTGAGTATTTTAAGACTTCATATTAACAAATTAAAAAAGGATGTTTTGTTTATTATAAAACTATATAAAACTTTGTTATATGAGGTGGAGAATCACTGAACACACTGAAGTACCTTCAGGTTTGGCAGCTGCCGGAGTGAACGGAGCCTCTGATGGGCTGAATTTCTCTCTCCAACCTTTAATCTGAGTCAGATCATTGGTTTTTCCTGTTCTGGACACAAATGCTGCTGAAACACCTGGAGACAAAAAACACAAAGTTATTTCATGAATACTCAGAGGCAGGATCTTTAGTCGTATCTAAACCTGATCGGGTCCGTGTAACGGTGCTGACCGTGAGTCGGTGGCAGCTCCTGGGTCAGCGGCTCCAGAGAGACTCCAGGAGGAGGGATGGGCAGGCGGACCCCCAGGTACTGCAGGTCGATGGCCAGAGTCGGATCTAGCAGGTTCATCTTCAAACCGACTGAAGACAGAAACAGGACGTCAGTTTGTGTGTGTGGGACAAAGAACATAATGTACATAAATAAAAACCACGGAAGCTAAACTTTTAATGAATGAGATAATAAAGGAGGACGGAGAGTACAAAGTCTGTCTTTATGTTCCTGTTATTTCTTCAGTTTGATGGTTTCTGTAGGTCAGACGGACACACCGGAGAGCTGTGGGTCAGTAAACTTTAATATAATCTCTGTTACACGATGTGACGAACCTTCCTGCAGCACAGGATGGATCACCTGTCTGTGTCTCATCAGCTTCAGGTCTCTCAGAAGAATCTTCTCAAAGCCGATGAGATCCTTCAAACCTGCCGGAGACAAACAGGTTCAAAACCCCCACTCTTCATTAAATAATAATAATAATAATAACATACATAATCGTGTCCAGGACAGGGTTAGCTTCCTCACAGCGAAGTCAAAACATCTGGATCGCCCCCTGGTGGCAGCTCATAAGCCCCGCCCCCTCCATGTTAGAAGATGGGATAAATGAAAAAAATCAAACATCAAGTAAATGTGTGTGTATTTTATTACGTAGTTCTGATCACACTGATGTTTGTTCAAGTGTTAATTTTTCTAATCAGTCTGGTTTTAATTAGTTATCGAATTCCATGCAGGGGGCGTGGCCTAATGATTGACAGCTGTCAGTCACATTGAAGTAGTCGTGGAGGCGTCTGCAGACGTCTTTTTAAGGAAATAGTACATAGAGTAGAAACATCAAGAGGAGACGAAACTTTAACTTTAGCAGGTGATTGTTGGCTAACAGTTACCAATTACTGATTATCTATCAAGTCAGGTGTGTGTGTGGGCGGGACCTTGATACAGTCACCAGAACAAGATGGCGCCACCCGTATCCAAGATATTTTAACTTCATTACAATGGGAGGTGGAAGTGGAAGCTTGTTGCCCATTTTTATAATCTCAATCAGTCAGTATTTTATCAGACATATAAAAACTCCTGTTTGTAAACATTATGAAGTTTTATGTGGGCGGAGCATAGGTTGGCTGTTTTTTTTAATAAGGGCACATTTTGGTTTCAGTTTTGTTCAACAGGAAGAAGTGGAGATGCTTCGTTCATCTTTATATTCAGTCTGTGGTTCAGAAGTCACGTCCTGATTAAAACCAGCTAACTACAGGATGCTTCCAGTCTTTATGCTAACCTTGGATATACATGTCTTGTACACACTGATATTAAACTGATAACCCTTTTCTCTCTTCTAACATGTAGATCATTTTAAACAATAAAACATAGTCTGACTGTAAAAAACACTTGTTACCGTTCTCCGGTTCCTTTGTGGTTTGTTCCAGGTGACCTTCAGGTGTGGCCTGAGGCTGTGATCCTTCAGATGAATCCACAATGTGAAGTTTGAGGGCCTCCTGAAATGAGTTTTGGTTTTTAATTTTCTATAAATAAGTTATATTGAGTTAAACACTGTATCATAAAAAGTCCATTAGTCTAACGTGTTGACACCTGGAGTTCATTAAACATTTCAACAGGAAGTGACTGGACCAAATGAAAACCTGCTTCTATTAGAGACTTAATCACAGGTGTTATCAATAACGTTAATAACGGCTCCGTTACTTTAATTATAACAACGAAATGCAGCAATGATTGTAATTAGCAGTGGTGGAAAGTAAGTACATTTACTCAAGTAATGTTCTGAAGTACAATTTTAAGATATTTTTACTTGACTGTTTGAATTTTATACTACCTTATATTCGTCCTCCACTTTCTGCTCCACATTTATCTGAGAGCAGATAAATGATACTTTACAGATTCAGACAAATATGATGCATTTATAATTATGATACTAGAGATTAAAATATCCAAAAGCATATAAAGGAGTTCAAATGTTTGCCACTTCCACCACCTGTTTCATTAAAATGCTGTCAAAGTATAAAAATATTTAAATAATATTATATATAGAATAATTTAAGTCACTGAAAGGGATCCGTCTGCCCAGCGATGGAAAACATGTCAGTACTTCTTCCACCACTGGAAATTACTGACACTTGTGTATGAGTATTTTAAAGGTCTCCTTTCAAATTAAAGTTTCAGTCCACGTTTGATGATGATGATCATGATGCCACCTCACCCGGCCGCCCAGTTTGTGAACCACTCAGTGAAGTGAAGTTTGTCCTGAGTGGTGCTTCATCTGCCTGTAATCTCTACTCTCTTCTCTGATTCGTACTTTCTGTTGACGTCTACGACAGATCCTTTCCTGAACCTGCAGCACTGTAAAGAGCGACTCAACACCCAGTTTTAGCTTGAAGATATTCACACAAACCCTCCAGGTTTACAGCTGTTTAATCTGTTAGATTAACTTCAATTTAAAGAGTCTCAGTACCTGCAGCAGAGGTGGAGAGTGACAGAAAAGGATTAATGAATGACTCTGTGTAATAACTAGTAACTCATTAATACTGTTAGTTACTTCAAGTGGTAGAGATGTAGTATTTCTCCTGCTATAATTCTCATTTGCACACCGCACTGAAGACTGACCGTTAAATCTTAAATCAGTGTGGTGGGATTCAGGCGGTATGTTGTAGATTTTTCACTGATTTCTGGGGTCTTACGGACATAAAACTCCTGCTACAATGAACACTATAAAATTAGACCAAGATCAACTGATAGTAAATTGTATATAGTTTTAGCTACACTATTTCTAAAATGTGGATTTAGTTAAGTCACTATTTGAAGCCTTCTCCAAACTATATATGTGAATGTGTAAAATTTATTCCATTCACACAGTGTGACCACATCTTTGCCCTCTTTCACAAACATCTACCCAAAAGTTCAACCAATCAGCACAAAGACATAAACATGTACAGTTAAGTATGTTTATACTGTCTTTGCACAGGTTATCATTTGTCCGGGTTGGTCTGCATGTCCGGGTGGATGGTCTTATCTAATATGAGCCTGTCGCTAAAAAGAGAAAGGGAGTGAGAAGACGCGGAAGGAAACGCAAGACTGAGACGTGCTGCAGAAAGAGATGTCTATTTGTTAGCTTACATGAAGTGAAACCAACTCAATGCAGAGTTAGATGACAGAAAAGAGGACACTGACCCAGCACAGTGTAAATCTGTGTGATGAGCAGAAAACAGCAGATCATTTGGATGTACTGTAAGAGCTGAATACTGGACTCAAAGATGGTGCCCAGTACTTGAATGAAAATTGCTCACGCAGATCCTGAGCCTAAAAAAAAGTTTTCCATCTTCAGGGTTTGGTTTCTTGTTGTGTGACTCACCGTGTATTGAGATGTCACAGTAGGTTTCTGGGCTAAGGGGAAGTTTATAACTTAAAAAAACACCATGGATTAGTGTACAACACAAAGAGTAATAACTGACCCTGTTTGCAACGGGTGTCCTGTCAACAGTTTTAGAGTCAGTTCTTATTTAATAGAGGTCTACAGGGAAAATTCACTTTTGGACTGCAGGGATTTTCTTCATTGCAATACTGCAAATGACCACTGGGGCAATTTGGAAGAAAGGCTCAGCACTGATACTGCACATTTATCATACAGTCCTCAACATTTTTTAGATGCAGAATAAGTATTTTATACCATGTGGCTATGTGGAAGTGGGCCAAACATATGGCGCCTCAGTGCCACACCACCACAACCACTTTGCCTGACATGGTCTGCTCAGGCTTGGGCTGCTGCATCACATTTTAAAGTCAAAAACACATCACTGCTGCTCTGTCAAGATGATGATGTGACTCACTTGGTGGCCATAAGAAAAACACTCCCCACTAATGCTGGTGCTTCTGAGCTAAAAAAACATTAATTTTTTAACAGGAATGTGGGGTTGTTGTATACCTGTGGTCAATTCTATATTCATGTTACCTTACCTTAAAAACAGCTTCATTTTATTTAGTTTTACCTTTGACGTGAACGAGATAAATAACTGCTCCTCCACTTCTTCCAGGTTAGGCTGCATACTAGTGTACGTGGAGTCCATATCTGTCTTTGCAAGCTTTCGTCGTGAGGACTTCCTCTTGCGCTTGCAAGGTTTGTTGGCTGGTTGCACCTGCTGAGAAGTGTCGTGTACATTTGTTTCTACTGTACTTGGAGGTGGACAGGGAACAGTCACTGCCTCTGTGTTTGAAAAGTCCACCCCCATCCCAAGGTCACCATCAGTAGAGAAAAAGTGCACAAGATCAGCAATCGAAGGAGTGGGTGACAATCCCTCTCCATCTAATGAAGAAAAGGTTGGAGACAGCGGCAGCTGAAGTGCGAGGGGAGACAGTTCTGCAGGAAAGGGAAGCGACTGTTCGTTCTCTTGAAATGACGAAGCAGAATCAGGGGGAGGTGTACATGAGGAGGTACTAAGAATCTGTGGTTCAGGGTCAGAGGGAGTCTGGGATGGCAACAAAGAAGAGGTAACAGACGCTAAAGGAAGAGTGTGCGGTGTGGGCTGAAATGTTGTGAATGAAGTGTCTATGTACGGCTCAGGCGGGGGTAACACTGTATGCCATGTAAAGACAGATGGGGCAGAGTCTTCAGTGTGTGGCACTGCGTTTAGAGTTGGTTCAGAAGTAGTGGAGTCCAGTTGTAAAGTTACCGTAACAGGCAGGGAAGGTAAAGGTTCTGGAGAGCTTCCAGGTGATAAAGGCTCAAAGCCGAAAGAGGGACACTCTGGATCAGGTAGCAAAAAATCAGACTTCATAGTGGGGCAGTCTGAAGGTAGTGTGGAAGACTCAGTGATGGTTGGTGTTTGTGGTGAGTTTGGGGCAAGTGACAAAATGGGAGATGAAGAAGAGGTAGATATAGATGTCCCAAGAACACAAAGAGGCTGATCTGAGTTGGGTAACACTGGTGTGTCATCTGGCACAGTTGGCTCTGGGCTTCCAGTAACTGAAACAGAGACCAAGAAATCATCCATACTTGGTCCCTCTGGATCTGTAGTGGCGACAGCATCTGGACATGACGGACTGGAAGGCTGGTGGGAGGTTTCAACTGCTTGTCCAGTAACATTCAAAACCATTTCATCTGGATGAAGATCTGCACAAGTTTGTCCAGAGGTGTGATCATCGGATTTTGTGATATCACCTGTGAGGTTCTTCGAAGAAACTGATGCTTTGTCGGCATGATCAGAAGGCTGATGTGCAGAAGCTTCAGCAGAACTCTGTGATCCAGACAGAGATTCAGATGGGAGTGCTGAGGAAGGGAAGTCTGGCTTGCTTTTGGCCTTTTTAGATTTTGCAGAATGCTGCTTTAAGAAAAGAGCGAGGGCCGGCAGAGGCAGAGGCACTGGCCGCTTATGATGCTTGACTGTCAGCTCTGATTGAGTGTCGGGTTTATGTCGGTGGTGTGAGTCCACAGAGGACGTCTGGACCACTGCTGTAGCAGCAGCAACACTGTCTTTGCACTTTAATGAATTCAAACAGTCCCTGTCCTCCTTCACTTTCTTTTTTGTTACAACACTTTCACCTTTGTTGGCAGGTGATATTTCGCAATGTTTCGTGATGGACGTACTACCCTTCTTAGAAACATCTTGCTTGTTGCTCTTCAAAGCTGTGGTTCCAGTGTTGGTTTCCTCAGTTCTTTCAGAAGTACTGCTGTCTTTGCCCAGCTGCTCCAAGTTGCATCTCTGCAGTGAAACGTGAGCCTCCCGAATAAGTTCAGAAAATAATTTCTGAGGTGGATGTGAATTGCTGCCAAAGAAAATCAATAAAAACATTACATTAGTGACATCTGTATTATTGAACATGCACCATATTATATCACATCTTCCCTATCATATGCATATATATGTAGAACTAAACTGTCACGTGCTGTCAGGTAAACTCACAGGAAACAATACAGTAGGTTATAAATGCATCAAGGAATTGTCCACATTGACAGATGCTGTAACTTTATATCCACATTAGCTAATGATAGTCAAGCTTCATTCATCTGGCTAATGTTTGGTGTCACAGTATGGCACTAACCCTGTTCACACATAAGGACTGGAGGCAAGTCTGAGTGCCATTCACTGCAAATGGAAGCTGAAAAAAAGATCTCGACAGCTTCCTTCACAATTTAAGAAACAATCAAGCATGTTTTTGTCTTTGGAAACAGAAATACAGGGTCATATCAGCTGAGCTGTTAGCTTCAACTCATTTATGTAAAGTGCCTCAAATAAATGTGGGAAAGTAAACAGTAAACAGCTTCCCCTTACAAAATGATGTATTTGCCAAGCTACTGAGCCCTAACAGCGATGGATATTGATCGGGAAATAAAGTACTTTGTTGAGTACCACATAGTGAAGAAGAGAAAATAACTGTCCAGTCAGAGCTGAGTACTGCTCAATGCTAAAACAAACCTTTATGTTTTATTTGTGAACAGGGCACCAGTTAGGATATTCAAAGATATCCATCATAGTGCAAAGTTGTGTCTTATGGATAACTCACAAGACACTAATCCAAACCCCTCTTAAAGCTAAAACAAAAGGTGTAAATGAAGTAAAAGTTAAAAGAAATAGCAAAACAGCTACATCTGGTGAAGAGAAAAAAAAAGGTACATAGCCATGAAACAACATTTTAATGTATTCCAAAATATGAGGATCAACATTTAGAGGTTGGTTTTAGTTCCTGTACTCTCCTGCAAACATGATGTTTGGTACAAAGAATTTGAAGGGCATGCCATCTTCACTGTCAAAGTGGACCTCTTACCGCGAACTTTCCCCAGCATCCTTGGCCACTGACTGATCTTTGGAAATCTTCCAGAGGTCACTTGAGACCGAAGGCTTTGACTCAGCTGCTTTTATAGTTCTTGGCCTATGGCTTGCAAGCAAAGACTTCAAGCTCTTTTTCACAGGATGTAGCTCGTTGGTTGTTGTACCACCATCTTTGTGAGAGTCTTTGCTAGAGTTCAATTTCAACTTTAGGCCCCATGAACTGGACCTATCCTCCTTCAGTCCTTTAGCAAACGGGTTGTAGTCAACTTTAAGCTGAGAAAACCGTGAGTTCTGGTAAGCAGTGACTGCCATAAACTCAGTCTGGGGGAAAGTGAATGTGATAACACGAGGACCGTTCAGCTTTATGTCTTTTGGAGCTTCGTCAGTTTGGACCACGTGCAGTCGTGGTAAGTAGCGGTGCATGGGGTGCAGGATGGTGTTCCCCTCTTGGTCTAAGATGTTGTTTGTGAGCTTCAGTTTGTAAAAGGATACTGGATTCTGGATCCAGTGTTGACCCGTTGACGGGGAGTCTGGATGAGCGAATGGTTGACCCTTAACATGACACTCTGCCTTTCCAGCAACTTGCCAGCTATTGCCAGTCCACTTGTACTGATTGTTGTCTAAAGGTTGAATGTCCATTATCAAAGAGTACTTCTTCAATGGCTCCAAGCCAGAGATGTGAAATCGGCAGTAGGGGAACATCCTGCTACCTTGTTTTGTTAGAATCATCTCTGTTTTACATCTGAAAAACTCGTTCCACATGCTGTTGTTGTCCAGCGTCACTCTGATGCCTTTGCAGATGCTATCAGGCGATAGGTTATCTGACTGAGGGTTTGAGCTGCCGTGAGGTTTCCCAGCAGGAAGTCCAGCAGAAGTCCTGATGGATTCCTTTGATGGATACATGTTGGGTTTACCCATTACACCTACTTCTTTGTTGGTTACACAGGTGCTTTGCTCCATCCTGCCTTTGCTTGCCTTCCCTGGCTTCGGAAGAACGAAGCATGCAGGCGGAGGGTCTCCTGCAGGCCTGGTTGGCCCTTCCTGATGGAACACCATTCCTTTCTGCTTCTTCTTAGACGCCATGAACGGGTCCTTGACATCTAAAGAGCAGGAGGATCCCACTTTTTATACATCTGTACGATGGTTCAAGACAGCATCCTGAAAGACAAAATCAGGAACTTTCATTACAATTTTGACATTGCACACACCATCAAAGGAAATACTGTTCTCATTCAGTTCATCTTGGTTGTATTTTGCTCAGCAAAACTGCCTTTGAAGTTTTTCTGATTCAGAGAACCTCAAAGTTCTTCAGCACAGACCTCTAAGAGGCTCCTCGATAACTAAGCCATATCATAGGCACTTTTCTAAGTTAACATCTGCCAAGCTTCAGATGTGGGCAGATTTTCCGTTTGGCAAGTAAATCTTGGAAGGTCGTCTCCCACACTGGTGGATTAAAGTGTGTTTTTACACTCATATACACAGTGAAGGGACAGCTAAATGTCTTGAGTGCTTCTGCAGCACTGTTTAACAGGTGGGACATCAGTTACTCCACTAAATCCGTTGACGTCCATCGGTTTATCATTTTGGTTGGTAAAAAATATGCTTTTTTAATCTACTAATTCTCTTGAACGGTGAGTTCATTCCTGACACTGACGATGGGGCTCCATCATCTTTATCAGCTGGTCGATAGACTGAGTTTGTCCCTCGCTTTTGGAGGTGGAGCTGTGAAATCAGTTTTAGCAAATTCACTTAATACTCAACAGGGATTAGCAGTTATACATTAAGTCTCCGCTGTAGCAAGAGACCAAACACATCCACAGCAGCTGGAGATGCCACACAAAGAGAACAACAACTGTGACAGGTCGACCTGAGTTTCTTAAAAGTTTATGATGTGAAGGATTGAAGCATTGAAGCAAGGATTGAGCATGAGATTAGTGGAAAAATTCAATATAGATTAACATACAGACTAACATACAGACTGACGTACAAACTGACATGCAGATTAGCGTCTAGATTAAAGTACAGACTAACATGTCTATTAATGTACTGACTAAAGCACATATTAATACAGACTAACGTATAGATTAACGTGCATATTACTAAAGACTAATACACAGATTAACGCAGACAACATGCAGACTAACGTACAGATTAACATACAGACTAACAAACAAACTGATGTACAGTTTGTATACAGTATACAGGTTAACGTACAGATTAATGTACGGACTAGCATAAAGGTTACCGTATAGATTAATTTATAGATGAACGTACAGGATGTTGTACAGGCTAACGTACAGACTGATGTACATTTTAAAGTACAGACTAATGTACAGATTATTGTACAGGTTAACATGCAGATTAACATACAGACTAACATACATATTATCGTACGGGTTACCATGCAGATTGATGCACAGGTTATTGTACAGATTATCGTACAGACTATTCTACAGATTGTCATACAGACTACCGTGCAGATTATCGTACATACTACCGTACAGGCTATCGTACATACTACCGTACATACTATCGTACAGATTATTGTACATATTGATGTACAGATTATCGTCCAGACTAACATACAGATTATTGTCCAGACTAACATACAGACTAACGTACAGATTATCGTACGTATTATCGTACAGACTAACATACGTATACATATGACATAACATCGTATTATTGATTACATATTATTAACGTATTATTGTACAGATTATCGTGATTATTGTACAGACTATCGTACAGATTATCATACAGATTATTGTACAGATTATCATACAGATTAACGTACAGATTATCATACAGATTAACGTACACACTAACGTACAGATTAACGTACACACTAACATACAGATTATTGTACAGATTATCGTTCTGACTAAGGTACAGATTATCGTACAGGTTAATGTGCAGGTTATTGTACAGGTTAACATACATAGTATCGTGGCATTACAGATTATCGTACAGACTAAGGTACAGATTATCGTACAGACTAAGGTACAGACTAACATACTGCAGGTTCTTTCAGTAAACAAACCTTCAGCAGGTGAGCTTGCCTCTGATTGGCTGTTTCCTTCGTGCGGTTCGACACTCATCTCGTCCGTCCATGTTAGAAATGACCGTTAGTGACTTTCTGTGTTTAATCCCAAAGATGTCGCTCAGATTATCGAAAACACACCAAACTGATCCCAACGAGTGCGGCAGGAGACTCGGATCATAGCCCATCCTGAGCACGCCGATCACTGTTTTCATCAATAATCACCAATGATCATCAATAATCTCCAATAATCATCAATAATGCTGAATGATTCTCATGTTTGATGCGTGACAGTGAAGTGACTGAAGGAGAGCTGATCATTCAATAATCAATACCCAGTGATCAGTGTGCTCAGAGGTGCATCAGGCTGAAGCTAGTTAGCAGCAGCAGGCCTGCAGCTCGTCGGGCCTCCTCCGGTCCGGTACCGGTGCTGCGGCAGGCCGGACCCGCGCCGCGGCCCGCTCAGGTTTACCTTCAGCTCCGGGTGTGGACGCGCCGCGGCCTCCGGTTCCGTCGCTGCTCGGTGACCGACGGCGGCTCGTTTGTTAGCGGGGGGGGGGGGGCGGCACGCGGTGTCCTCACTCTGTGACGTCAGCGGGCCTGCGGGGCTTCTGCGCAGGCTCGGACGCCATCTTGTGCCGCCACCTGGTTCAAAACTCATCCGGCGGATCCGAGACCAGAACCACCGGCCCCGGAGGATCCGCAGCCCGGGGTCAGTCCGGGATCTGAGGGGGGCGTTCGCGTGCAGACCCGGACGCCCCCGCGGGTCTCCGTGCGGGAACATGCGGAGCGCCGGAAGTGGACGCCATGACAGACCGAAGAGTCCTGAAGAGTCCGGCTCATCGATCACATTGGTCACTGATCAGATCAGCCCGCCGCGGGGAGGAGACCGTTAGCGTGAAGCGGAGCCGGTTTGTTCCGGACTGAAGCGGACTGTGGTGGTTTCTCTAAACGGACTCGGTCCACCTCAGTGTGTTTCTGACAGACTGACCCGGGTCGGTCTGAACCGGGGGTTTAGATCTGGACCGGCAGAGTCCGGACTCTGAGCGGGTCCGGTCTTGGTGGTGGATCTGCTGGTTTTGGGTCTCTGAAGGTCTCTGTTGAATCCAGTGTGAACCGGACCTCATGGACCGGATGTAACTGGCTGGTTCCGGACGCACAGCCGGACTCTAACGGACCGTTACCGTGTAATCTGGACTGAACCGGATCAGGTAAACCGCCTGTGGTCCGTGGGTAACTGCGCATGCGCTGTGAGAACAAGTCAGAGGTTTGTTTGATTGTTGTTTTTCTTCATCCTCAAAAGAGGAAAATATGAAATGAGCTGCAGCAACAGACAGGTGAGACAGACAGACAGGTAAGTGACAGACAGACAGACAGGTAACAGGACCTGTCTGCCAGCTGCAGCAGGTCTCAGTGGGACATTAAAGGTAATAAATGTGTGTGTGTGTGTGTGTGTGTGTGATTGGTTATTGATTATCTCTGTATATCGACTGATCAGTCAGAGGAAGCTGCTGTCAGATGACATGCTGTGGTTTTTCTACAGAAATCAAGAAGAAGAGAGACCAGAGGAGACGAAGAGGACCAGGATCAGGACAGGACAGGATCAGGTTCAGGGCCGTGAGCTGCAGATCGTAAAAAGATTCTCCCACTGTGAAG
>CM041539.1:513739-723739 GCA_023238725.1 Scortum barcoo
GCTTCATAAACGGGAGGACGACCATCGGGACCGGCAGCCGCTGGCCAGGACGCCGTTGAAGACTCACTCCTATTGGACAGGAAATGCTGTCAATCAAACCATCTGACCTTTGACCTGTGGCACTGTGTGTGTGTGTGTGCGTGTTACCGATGAGCTGGATGACGTTGGGGTGGTGGAAGTCCTTCATGTAGGCCGCCTCCTTCAGACACTGCTCAATGTCACCTGACGACGTGATGTCAGCTGGAGGAGACACACACACACACACACACACTCTAGAGTTGATTAAATGACACCTCACCGGCTTTCAGCCTCAACAGCTCAACTGGCAGATGACTGAACTGCCGACATCAGCTTTCAGTGTTTCTCATCATGTGACGTGAGAAAAGTTTTAAACATCTGCACACGGACTGACGCTTCAAAGGCTTCATCTGCAAACCAAAGAAGAAGAGCCGACTCACATTTCAGCACTTTGACTGCGACCTTCTGGACCGACGAGTCCTCCGTCTTCAGGAACGCCTCCCTCACCGAGCCAAACTCACCTGCGCAGGTAAACACTCATTCAGGACTCTCTTCTGTCTTTTTTTTTTACAACATTTCATTTATTTTTAATAAAAAGCCAAACATTTCTCTGGTTTTAACTTCACTACAAACTGAGAGCTGCTTCAATTATTTTGTCCGTTTTTTATCAGTGATGGTGGTTAAACTGAAGAAAATCATGTTTCTGATTTCGACAAACAGCAGAAACAAACAAAGTACACACACACACACACACAGTCGCGTTTTCATGAGTTTAGAGGACAGTTCATTGACTTTCATTCATTCCCTGTAGACTCACGCTAACACAGTGTTTCTCAAATAGTGAAGGTGCGCCCCTGGGGAAGCGTGAGAGAGCCAGGCCACCACCAGCTCAGCCCCCAGTAGAAGTACACAGTAAAAAGTACAGAAGTACAAAGTAAATGCAAATGTTATGCACTTTTCATCCCTTCTGATAAGCTCAAATATAAGCAATATTGTTGCAAATTTTGCAAATTTTGCAAAAAAAATATTAAAAAGTCAAATACAGAAATAAATAATAATTGAGAACCACTGCTCTAACCTGAAACCAATGCTGAGTAAACACACACACGCACACACACACAGTTTCACACACTGAGGCTTTAAATCAAACTGTCATTCACCTTATGTCAGCAGTTTGTGTGTGTTTCTGTTGTGTACACACACACACACACACAGCAACACTGAGCCACACCACAGCTGTGTACAGCGCGCACACACAAACACAGAGTTGACATTAAGGGTTAATAAAGTTCAGTTTTCTGCTGCTGAGTCAAACTGCTTCCTGCTCAAACACTGCCAGTTCACTGTGTTTGGTTTGTTTGTATGTGTGTGTGTGTGTGTTGGTGTGTTACCTTTCCCCAGCATGTGTCCCAGTGTGAGCAGCCTCTCTGGGATCAGAACATCCTGCAGTTTGTTCTTCAGATCATCGTTTATACCGAGACTGTCCACTAGACACACACACACACACGCACAGATTTATCATCACACTCCTGTAACACTGTCAGACTGAGTTGCAGCTGCCTACAGTTCCCATAATGCACCTCTCCCTCTGTGTGTGTTATTTTAGCTGCAGAGGTCTGATAATATTTTTAGTTTTCAGTGAATCACTGATTCAAACTGTGATTGGATTCTCATCACAGGAAGAGGCGGCAGGTAAATATGGGCCGGCTGAGGCGACTCCAGCAATACAGGTAGCAGTGTTTTCTGTCAAGAGACTGCTGAAAGACGCCGTCCGTCAGACTCAAAGTAAAAACATCAGTTCTGCTTTTCAAACTTTTGTTCTTTTTTCTTTGTCATCGTTTTAAAACATCTGTTCATCATCGTGTCGGCTGCAGAGACTCTTCCCGTTTCCTGTTTCCTTCAGGCTCTCAGTGATGTAGTCTGAAGAGGTGATATGAAGAACATCACACACATACAGACTAGCTAACATGATAATTAGCTTCTGATGATAAAAGCTGGAACATCAGAAGTCTCTGGAAAAAGTTTTATTAAGACCTCGGCTGTCACGTTATAAATTATCATTTGGATGTAAACCTGACTCACATGTCGACTCCTGCAGCTCAGCACAGTTTCTGTTGAAGGATCGAGCCGCCGTGAAGGAGACCGAGCTCTCAGGACCCGGAGGCTTAAAGGCCGAGCTGGAGACAAACACACAGTCACAGTTTCTTCTTCTACTCATCAGATCTGTGTGAATTTCTCTTGGAGATCAAAGTAAAGTAAAAAAATAAAGTATTTACCTATCTATCTATCTGACGTTCAGACTCAAACCGCTTCCTACTGTAAATCTTTCTAAACTTCATGTTTGTTCATCTGTCTCAGAGAGTTAAACCAGCTGCTCAGTTTTTTATCAAACAACAGGAGATAGAACATTTGTTGGGGACTATATTTTGCTGCGGATGAATCCACATTTAGTGCTCTGGTGAGTATTTGTGTGTGTGACTGAGTGAAAATAAACTCCAGTGTGTGTGTTCATGGTAGTGAAGGAACAACAGTGAGTTTTTATGTCTCAGCCGTCAGTCTGAACTTCAGATTACTGGATGAACGTGTTAAAATCTTCTTCAGAGTTTTTGTACCCGAACTGCGTCTCTTTTCCACGGCGGTGAGCGAGGGCGGTGAGCGTCAGTCCGACCATGGTGGCCACCAGCAGACCGAGCAGCAGACCGACCCACATGTGGCTCCTCTGGACCTGGACCTGGACTGAGGGGCCGACATGGAGCAGTCACATCATTAAACCAACCATCACGTATTCATGTGTTCTTAAGTCACTGCCGCAGTGTAGCACCTGATGAAGAGCTGCGTTGTTTACCTGAGGCGGGCAGCACCAGCACCGGGGGGCTCCACGGTCCACAGCCCACCGAGGTGCAGGCCGACACCTGGAAGGAGGCGTTAAAGAAACGTCCTCCTCCGGACAGCTGAGCCGAGTTCTCCTTAAACAGCAGCGGCTCCTGCACACAGGAAACACGCTCAGATACACCCACAAGTTTCTACAGACAGAAAACCTGAAGAGGATGAGCCGAGCACCTGGTCGGCTCCGGTCAGGCTCACCTGTGCTTCTCCTCCCAGAGTCCACTGCACCTTGTAGGCCAACAGCTTCCCCTGAAGCTCCTCCTCCTGCAGCCGCGCCCATTTCAGAGACAGCTGCTGCTCCGACAGCTCGAACGTCAAGTTCCTGGGGGCCGCCGACGGCACTGAGGACCGGTTATACAGAGATACAAGTGAGGGACAGGTGTCACTGTCCATCTGTCTGTCAATCAGTAGACACACACACAGTTCATCCACCTGCACTTTGCACAGGTATATAAGAGACACACCTGTGAAGAGAGCAGGACGGAGGTTTGGGAATCATCCCAGAGAAGAAGCTCAAGCGTTCAGACAGACAGTGTGTGTGTTGGAGTGTGTAGGAATGTGTAGGAGTGTGTAGGTGTGTGTTTATACTCTCTGCAGTCTGTTACAGTTACCCATAAGCCCCCTCTCTGTGCTCTCTGCATCCAGACACAGTGCACAGACGTCAGTAAACTGTGATTGATGGACTCTGATCAGAGAGTCCCACACTTTGAACCAACACTGTGTTATAATCTCTGATAACTGAGGCTCGATGAGTTCAGACGGACTCTAGCTGGTCTGAGGTCAGTGCAGTCTGCAGGTGGCGCTGCAGAGTCTGCAGGCTGCAGCAGAGTCCTTTCATATGGATTGAGGCCACAGACAAAAGCTGATTGTACGGAGAGGACTGGAATCTACTGGATCACATCCAGCTGGACCTGGACACACACACACACACACGCCAAACACACAACACAAACAACAAACAGCTCTCAGTTAGCAGAGAAAACAGGAAACCAGCAGACAGCAGGCTCTCTGTGGTTGTTTTCTTAGTTTTAACTTTATTAAAACGTTTCTTCTGTTTTTTTTTTTTCCTGTAGAAACAAAAAATATCAAACTCTCAAACTGTCGGAGGAGAAATGTGACGAATCATTTCTGCTTCGTAAACGCAGTTTATTTACAGCTCGGAGACTTTAATGAAGCTCAAACTAAACTCAAAGCTCACTGATAACCCAGCCACAAAGCATCATGTGGATCTGTAGTTCCAAAACTCAGAGCCGCTCAGAACACAGAGCAGTTCAGCTCTCTCACCTGACTCAGGTGTGGTGAAGTGCAGCCAGGGGCTGAAGGGCGACGCCCCCATCTCGTTGACACAGGAAACCCTGACGCTGTAGTTGGAGTGACTCCTCAGACCGGACAGCAGGTGGAGGTGAGGAGGAACCACGACCTGCTGCTGAGGGAGGTCCCACCTCCGGACCGAGCGCCGAGACAGCTGAGGAGGACGAGGAGGTTTGATAAATAACCGATTAATAAGTGATCAGTTTTCAATCAGCCTGAGTGTGTGTGTGTGTGTGTTTTTGTTACCTGGATGATGCAGGTGGACAGCTCCGAGTGTCCGGTGAATCCTGGTTTCCATGACAACGTGACATTGTTGTCCACCATCCTCAGGACCTGCAGCTCGACCGGAGCCGCCGGCAGCACTGAGACAGAGAGACCATTCACTAAACCCCGCCCCCTGACAGGCACCGTCCAATCACAGCTCAGCAGCAGCACCCAGCAGGTGAACTCACCTTTAATGTGAACCGTTCCTGTTCTGGAGACGGAGATCCCTCTGGCGTTCTTCGCTTCACAGTAAAACTTCACACTGCTGTTCACCCCTACAGACACAACAGAATTATTGATTACATGTTATTGATCTGTTGATCAGTTGAGCATGTTGTGTGAGCAGCAGATCAAAGTAACTAAGTACATTTAACAAGTACTGCACTAAAAGTTTTGAAGTATTTGTACTTCAGTTGAGTATTTCAGTTTCCTGTTTTTCTTCCTGTACTGCAGCTGATCTCAGAGTTTTTACAGCACTAATAAAATCAGGTGTTTGAAAAGAAATAAAGTAAAACAACCGACTGAAAACACACTTCACTGTGATGTCAACATGACGCTGCAGGTTGATGATGTCACATGTAAGTCATCCAATCAGCTTGCAGCTTTGAGTCAGACCAGTTTAACTCTGATTTTAATGTTGAAACACGACTTCCTGAAAAACAACACAACTCACTGACAGTGTGTGTGTGTGTGTGTGTGTGCTTGTGTTCCAGTAACAGACTGTTACAGGATCCTCCAATCAGCAGCAGAAGCTCAGCTGATGTCATCCTGCTTATAGACAATCAATTCTGCTGACTGTGTGTGTGTGTGTGCATGTGTGTGTGTGTGTTCCTCACAGTTCCTCCAGCACATAAACTTGCCAACATCAACATCATGTCATCATCATCATCATCACACACACACACACACACAATTAGCAATAACAGCTGTGTGATTGATTATAGGAACATCTCAAATGATTGATCCCAGAGAAAGTTTAACGTTTAAACTCTGAGTGGGATCTTAGCCCCGCCCGCTAGAGACGACCTTTGTGTTAATTCAAGCGCTCACATGCGTCTGACTCACACCTCAACAAGTCTGTGTGTGTGTACATAACTACATAATAATGAGCCTACATCCCTTTCTCTAAAGACTGTGACTAACAGCAGAGCCTGGATCAGCCAGCACTGTAACACACACACACACACGCATTGCACACACAGAGATCAATATCATGACTCAATCAGTTATTGATCAGAATAAATGAGGGGGGGCAGTCTTCAGTCTGAACTCACTGAACATCCTAAAAATCAGAAAAAATCTGATCAGTATTGATCAATCTATTGATCAGTATACTGATCAATAGATTGATCAAATCTGCTGCTGCTGATCACATGTGATCACACACACACACACACACACACACACACACTTTGGCTGTCTGACCTTGGACGTGGAGGACGGAGGGGGATGGGCTGGGCTCGCCCTCCTGGACCCCCCCCAACCACCACAGCACCTCCACGGGCTCGGGAGGGCCGACGGCGGCACAGGTGAGGTTGAAGGGAACGTTGGAGAACGTCGCCACGTCCGGTGGCTCCTGGACGAAGTGAGGGACGCCTGCAGGAGACAACACAGGAGCATGATGGGAAATGTGCCGTGACACCAGCAGAGATGTGTTCAGGGTCACAGCAGGAATTCACAGACACCTGCTGGGACAGACATCTGGAGGACAGAGAGGCGTTCACTGACTGTTAACAGACAAACAGGCGGTGCGTTCAAGGTCCTCACCTTCCACTGTGATCCAGGCGCGCTCAGAGGAGAACATCAGGCCGTGAAACTCGACCTCACACCAGTACTGACCCGCATCCTGCTGCTGGACCGACTTCACACTGGAACCAAGAACACGTAATGTTAGAACCTCAGCTGGACCCAGAACCTCAGCCAGAAACACATCAGATTGGATCTGAAGTGGGACGAGGAACATTAAAGGACAAATGAAGCCTTTGAGTCTTTCTGAAGTTCACTTCACTTTTCTCACTCCAAATATGATGTTGCCATGGAGACAGTGAGTCGGCTGTGAGCTTGTGTTTCAATCATCTCCTGGATTTAGCTGAAAACACTGATGAGGAAACTTCACGAGACGTTGCAGTTTCCTGCACACTGTTTCCTCCAAACTCCGTTAGTTTGCTCCAAGTTCACAAACCATCGTTCATTTGAATTAAAGATCTCCACCTGTGTTTGTGATTTAGTGTGGTATCAATAAAGTTTTATCACATGAAGAAGTGATAATAATGAAGTGAGCTCCACAGATTGACGTCAGAGCTGAAAAACTCTTTTAGACTGCAGATTTTCACAAGAGAGATTATTTGTTATTATTTGTATTATTTTTATTTAAGCGTGTTCATTTTCTTTTTGGATGTGTAAAACTCTTCATCATGTTTTTAAAAAGCTCATTTTCTGTCCTGCTCACTGAGTCATTTTCCTTCACAGGGAGATGTTTGAACTTTAATTTGAAGGTTTTGGCTTCTGTAGTCTTTCTGGTTTTAGGACATTTCTCAGCTTGTCTGGTTGTCAAACTGCTGAATGATGAAATGAATCATGAATCGCGATGTTGCAACGACCCACCCTAACCTGTTTCAGGTCTGATGACCTCAAACAGTTTCACAGTTTTCTCTTTGAGATGACGACGTCACGCTTTAGTTCACTAAACTGATGATAAACGTTTATTAGCTCTGAAACTATGATGATTATTCGGTCCAAACTCACAGAATCTCTATTAGTGTGAATCACTTCAACTCAATTTATTATTCAGAACACGATAAACTTTATTGATACTACACTCAGTCACAAACACAGGTGGAGATATTTGAATTTAAATGAACAATGTTTGTTCTGGTGAAATGTGTTTTTATTCATCAGCAGCTCTTCCTGCTGTGACTCAGTCCAGAGAAAAATGAGCAGCTGAGACAAACGATGACGTCTGAAGCTGCAGCTTCTCGTCAGTTTAATCAGAGTTTCCTTGTCAGTCTTTAATGAATCCAGGTCTGGTTGAGCTGGTTCAGAGTGAGGCCGTCGCCTCAGGAAGTGCTGAAGGTCTTTAAAAATAAAAGGAGCAGATGTTCACTCTGAATATTTCTGCTGTTATTCGACCTTCAAGCTTTTTTCTTTCTGCCCAGGAATCTGAACGTAAAGCCGATTAACCCGCCGGCGCTCAGCGAGCCACACAGACCTGAGCTCAGTCAGTCAGGCCGTTAAAATGCTCTGAGAGCAAAGATCCTGATCCTGAATCAGCCGGCAGAGCTCACATTTCTTTCCCAGAGGCCCCTGAGAGCCAAGAGCGGCCGGATTCCTGACGGCGGTTGATCTGAGCGACGCTGAGCTGATGATAAGAAGAGCAGAGCGAGCAAGAGAGCAGCTCTCAGATCAGAAGATCAATCTGTCTTTATTTGAATCCACCTGATGGACAATAAAGGTTTTTTCAACATTTAAAGAAGACGTTGAATATTGTGATTGATTAAGAAGCTCCACAGAATGACTCCGACTCCCTGAAGAAGTTTGTTTATTTAAAGACGACGCTCAAGTTCAAAATGTTGAAGTTGGTCAGAGCAGCAGCTCGGCCTCTATTTACTGTCAGAGACGTGTTGAACCACCAAACACAGAAACAACCCGAGAACGGACTCACTGCCCCCCAACAACACCCTGATCTTGATCCTGATCCTGATCCCTGTGCTGGTCCTGATTCTGGTCCTCACACCTGCACTAAGACTTTTATTGTGAAGGAAATGAAGGACTTTTACTTTTATCAGGTAATACTGCTTCAGATTCTCCTTCTGCCCCTGACATACAGACAGACAGACAAGCAGTCAGACAGACGGGTTTCCTGGCTGGCTGTCGCACCTGTGGTAGGTCTCCCAGTGTTGCTCTCCAAGGGTGATGAACATCTGGTCGGTGCTATACAGTTTCTCGCCGTCCTTCATCCACACGATGTCGGGCTCCGTCACGCCCTGCACGGCGCAGCCCAGCCGGGCGGCGTTCCCCTGAGACACCGTCTGATTGGTCGGGTGCTTCGTGAACAGCACACCTGCAGGATAGACGAGAGGACCGATCAATCAACAAATATTGACGATGTGAACAATGAGTAACTTTCTGTCAGCCAATCAAATCACTGCAGTGTGAGACGTCAGAGGCATGCTGGGAAACTCACCTACATCAAACATCCAATCGGTGCAAGAGAAGGTTACATCACTTCCTTCCACTCATGACATTATCAAGTGTAACAACATCACTGAGCATCACACACTGAGCTGGTGATGTCATCATTGAGTTGTGATGACCTCATCATGTGGAGACAGAAGTAACTTCAGGGGGAGTCAGCCGCCCAGTTTAACCAGCTGCCTACATTACCCACGATTCACCTGACCCCCCCCCCCCACACACACACAGTTTGTGTCTCAGCATCTCATCTCTGATCTTTAGTTAATTAAACTGGCCTCCTTTATATTAATTTACATTTATATTTATATCAGCGTATTTATATCTATCAACACACACACACACACACACACACACACAACTGTCTTAATTAACAGTTTTTCTTGGTTTTAAATGTTTCCAGAGATCAGTGTCAGAGGTCAATGTCACATGACCTCTGACTCCTTGCAGGTGCTGCAGGGTCTGAGTTCAATCTGAACACTCTGATTTTCTGGATTTTATTAGTAAAGATCAATAAAGTGTTCGATCTGAAAAGTTTCTCATACTGAGCCTGGTGGCTGCTGGACGCTCCTCACGCCAAACTCCAGTCGAAAAAGTCGAAAATTAAGATTAATGTGCTTATTAGCTCGTTTCTACACAGAAATAAAAACATTTGACGGATGTTTAGTTTCGCATGAGTCTCCTGATTAATTCTGCTCACTTACAAACAGCCAATAATCAATTTACTTCATCATATTTACTGATTCAGGCTGCACAGAAACTGCCTTTGAACTAACGGCTGTTTGGTGTTTTTGGCTCTGAGCCGAGATTTATTCAAGCTTTTATATGAATTTTATCAGATGTGAATATTTGCTGAAAAGTTAAAAAGCTAAACTTAAATCTTTTTAATGGACTTCAGCTTCTAAAACGTGACTTTTCCACAGGTAAGACACAAATTGAACCAAACTCCAAATAAAAAACAGCTGATTTAGCTTAGTTAAGGAGCACTCACCGTGTCCGCAGCTGCCTTCAGGACTCCGTAAGAAAAACAGAAGAATCCACAAAATCAGCTTCATCTTCTCATTATTTCCGTCTGAGCAGCCTTGAAAGTGTCTGTCACATTAACCAGCTCAGCTCGGTTCGGCTCGGATCAGTGTCCCGGTCCGTCACTGCAGCTTCATTTCCAGCCGCACAAACTGGATTTCACCGCGGAGAGCAGCGAGGCTGGAGGACGGAAAAAGGCTGAATTCATGAAGGAGGATTCGTTACAGCGGAGCGACTCAAACACACTGATAGAAAGAGAAAAACGAAATAAAAGATTTGATTTAGTTTGTGATCAGCACAAAGTGGACAAAGTTTCTGTGAGTTTGTTTTCACACACAAACACACAGAGTTAGTGAAGTCACACACGTTGAACCACGAACACACCGGAAACTAACTGACTTCAAAATAAAACTAAATTTTTTTTTTAATGAGATAAAATCAAATAAGATGAGATAAAATAATATTTTATTAATCCCTTTGGATTAGGAGGGTAGTGAACTAGCAAATAAGTAAGAAAAAAACAAGATAAAATAAATAAAAACAATAAAGACTATATGAAAAATAAAAAGCAATTTAAAATTATCTGCAAATGTACATCTTAAAAACAGCATGTATGAATTACACTGTGCTGCACAGAGGAAATCATATTGTATTGCATCTATTCTAAATTCCAAATGAGTGAATAGTAGGTTTTAGTGTGTGTGCTCCATCCATTATCCTCTATCAAACATGTTTTATTAATAATTTGATGCAGATGTTTATTGTCACATAAAGCTGCCTAACAGTCATAACAGTCAGTATTTGGTTCAAAACTTTTATTCTCTGAATCTGCACATTTCTTTCTTTCATTTAAACACAGTTTTACTGCACATACTGTCCTAAACCTTCTTATTTCTATATTTTCTGATGCTACAGTCTATTTTATTATATTGTCTATTTTATATTGAATTTATACTTCACATGCAGTATTTACTTTCAGCCATTTATTATTATAGGTACTCTGTTTATAACATATCATGACAGATTCCTGTTTTTAAATCAGCTCGATTAGACTTTTATTTTGTTGACATTATTGGAGGTCGCAACCGGAAGTGTGTTTACATTCCTCCAGATTTGACTCCATGGTGACCTGAGGAATGTGTGTGTGTGTGTGTGTGTGTGTGTGTGTGTGTGTGTGTGTGTGTGCAGGGGGGCAGGGTGGGATGTGGGAGGGGGATGGGGGTCGTGAGCGTGTGTGTGTGTGTGTGTGTGTGTGTGTGTCTGACAGAGAGGATGGAGGACTTACTGCGCATGACCGCCACCTGGTGGTGTGACATCAGAGCTCGGTGATGAAGACTCTCCTCTTCTTCCTCATGACCTCATCAATAATCAGAGGGGGAAAGTAACTAAGTACATTTAATCAAGTACTGTACTGAAGTACACCTCTGTGTACATCTAAAAGATAAATATTGTACTTAGTACTCAACTACATTTGTCAGATTACTTTAGTTTTTACTAACACTGTACTCTGGCAAAACAGTTTCCTTTAGGATAAATAAAGTTCTTATTCTTATTCTTACTTTGATTTATCAAATATGTGATCAGGTTATAAAATATTACTTGTTATACATGAAACGTGATTAATATGAAAAATTAATAGTTCAAATGACTAACAAGCAACATTTAGATCAATCTAACAACAATCAGTCAAACAAAGCATTTAGATCAATAAAAGTACTAATACACATTTCTAATACTTCAAGAGTAAAAGTCCTGTACTGACAGTAACAGTGTCAGTAAAGTGTTCCTGTTCTCTCTGATGTTTCTGGATTAATCTTCCTGCTGCATTGATGTGGACGTGCTATATTTACCTCTGATGGAGTAAAAATACTATATTTACCTCTGAGATGGAGTAAAAATGTACAGTAACATTAAATGAAAATATTCAAAACTTTAAAGTACTTGTTCTTTATTTAAGTACAGATGAGTAAATGTATTTAGTTACTTCCAACTCTGATATTAAATATATTATAAACACTTCAGGGACATTTTGCATAATGAGTACTTATGTATGAGTACAACTTTAAACTAGTAGTATTTTAAAGTAAACCTTTAAATGCAGAACGTCTAATCGTTACAGAGTATTTTTACTGTGTAATACCACCAAGTAGAAATACTCTGTTTATACTATAATCAGTACTTTTACTGCAATAAAGACGTGAGAACACCTTCAGGCTGTAAAATGAAGAAACAATCTGTTGATTTTCATGAACGTGCAAAATAAAATATAAAGACACAAAAAAATAAGTGAAGGAGCAAAACTGAGGAGATAATTATTATTATTATTATTATTTATTAACATCCTGTTATATTCATATTTACATGAAGATACTATGACAGAGTTAAATACACTGATGTGTTTGTACTTCTGTTAGACTAACTCATTTCTTCTTCTGCTCCTTTTGTTTTCTCTCTCAGGTGTCCGACTGAAGAGTCTCAAACTGGATTTCATTAAAGCTGCTGGTCTTTCTGGACCTGCAGAGTCTCCGTCGAGTTTCAGAGGCTCATCAGAGAGAAAGAAAAGAATCATTCAAAGACAAACGTCCAGTTCAAGATTAAAAACAACATGTCACAATGTCAAAGTTCCTAAAGTCATCAGACGCGTCTCTTCTTCTTCTGCTCTCCTTAAGTACTTCCTGTTTCTGTCTGCAGGTCTTGGTCTGAGGTCCAGCAGCTAGTTGGGGGGTGCTGTGAGGAGGACTATCCTGGCTGAGTGCTGAGTTGTTTTTGTAGCAGCAGAGGAAGAAGCAGCAGTTGTGGTGGGCGGAGTCTCCACTAACTCTGCCTCCAGGTGGCGCTCTGAGGTTCAGACTCGTCATCGAGCGACTTCAGGCGAACTTCTTCTTCGTGGCTGTGAAACGCTCCATGTACTGAGGAGGGAACAACAGAGACCATCAGAGACCATCAGAGACCAACAGAGACCAACAGAGACCATAATTCCTGACCAGTTTTTAACCACAGCAGGATCCTAATCAGGAACAGACCCCCTCACAGTCTCCCGTCATGTCTCATGGGTCCTAAACAGACAGGAAGCAGGTCTGACCTTGTCGTATCCCTCCAGGTCTCGGAGGTTCTTCACCTCGAACAGGTTTCCCTCCACAGTGAACAGAGACACCTGAGAGTCCTTCAGGATGGACTGAGGGATGGAGGACAGCTCCAGACAGTTCTCCTCTAGACGGAGGACCTTCAGACGGGGACATCGAGAAACCTCTGCTGCCAGAACAGAGATCTGAAGAAGAAGAAGAAGAAGACGACGACGACCTGGGTCAGGCGCAGATCAAACAGTTCTTCATCTGATCAACAACAAACAGAGTTTAAATGGTTTGTTGTTTATAGTGTGGGAAACCTGGGACCTGATGGTAAAAAGGGTTTTCTGCCACTTGTTTTAACCATCAGAGGAACCAAACAGCTACAATATTCAAGTATTAGTCAGGAAAGCAGAATGTTTTATCTAATAAAAAAAAAGATTTAAACTCTTCAGTAAAATATCGACTTCTCTCTCTCATACACATGAAAATTTTTGATGGTTCTGAATGTCTCATCTCCATCAGAAACCTTCAGTCTGAACTGACCCAGAGTCAGTTTGGGTTTTGGGGTTTTCTGTCCTCTGATGGGGTACCTGGTTCTGGTTAAGGTTGATCTCGATGGCCTGCAGCTCTGACACCTCTGTGGGGACGTTCTGGATCTGGTTGCGGGACAGGTCCAGCAGGTCCAGATGCCTCAGGCTTCCCAGTCCGGAGGGGAACTCTGAGATCTGGTTCCCTGACAGGTTGAGGGTCCGCAGGGCTTTGAGCTGGCCCAGAGTCGGGGGCAGCTGCTGGATCCGGTTCCCATTCAGGCTCAGAGTCTCCAGTTTCTTCAGCTTGGAGATCTCAGAGGGGATGTGGGCTGAGGACCAAACACACAAACGTCTGGATTAACGAGAGGACGGTGAATCTGTCAGAGACTGTCGATCAATAACTGATCACAACAGACTGATCCATATAATGAAAGTCACTGTTAGCTGATCAGAGCAGGAGTCTGAAACGTCTCCTGATCAATAAATGGATCAGGTATCGATTGCTCACTGAGTTTGTTGGAGTTGAGCGTCAGACTCTTGAGCTGAAGGAAGTTCCCAATGGCGGCAGGAAGAACCTCGATCTTGTTCCCCGACAGGTCGACGGTCCGAAGGTTCCCGGTGAGTCTCTGCAGCTCCTCCGGAAACTGAAACACAGACAGGAAGTCTCAGATCTGCTCGTCTTTACAATGACTGGATCAGTGAATCATTGATTAACCTGACTGGTATCTAATCGATGATTTATCAGGACACTTTCGAACAAATACACATCAGTGCTCCTGCATAAGCTCCACCCCCAAAGTCATCCTGTGTGTTATGTTGTGTATGAATGTTTACATTCTGTGTTTTGTGTTGTTTATGAAGAAGAAGAAGAAACCTTTATTGATCCCACATTGGGGAAATTCACGTTTTTCACTAATTGTGCACCTCGGCAGTGCTCAGGAGGTGAACTGGCACCTCTCCAGCCACCAGACCACACTCCATGAAGACTAGGGGGTGTTTCCATCAACGCAGCTAAAGAAAGCCAGGCTGACTCGAGAAAGCCTCGCTTGAACTAACGCCATGTCTCCCAATTAAGCCTCAAGTCGTTCCACTAACACATTTCAGCCTCATCTAATCGAGGCTAATTCAAGTGAGGCTTTCACAGTCCGGCTATGTGCAATGAAAGTGCCCGAGGAACGTAAGAAGCTCTGACGAGTCGATGGGAGAAAAGAGGATGGTGCAACAGGAAAGTAGAGCGAGAGCTTCTTCTCATCAGCAGAAACACTGCTGCAATTAGCAAAGGGAGGGAGATCACATGAAAAGAAAGAAAAGAAAAAAAGATATATATAATAGCCGACAGACTAAATGCCCAAGCTGTACAAGTTGTTGTACAAGCCTAATACTGTTTCATGTTACATGTTTATTTCACTTTCATCTTATTTCTCTTTGCTCTTTTCTTTCATTAGTTTTATTTAAAGCATGTTGAATTGTCTCTGTGTGAAATGTGCTGCATAAATAAACTGGCCTTGCTTTGTCAATTTATTAATAAATGAGCATTCAAATCACCATACAGTGAAAGTGCGACTATATTATCAGTAGTTTTAGGCTAGTATTATTAGATTTATATTTAAAATAATGGTACAGAACAACTTAGGAAAATCAACATAACCACAGTGTGTTTAAGCTTTAATCAGCCCAACTGGGTGAGCTGTGTGAACTCACTGACCTGCTGACTCCTGACAAACATTCATTCTTCACTGTCACATCTCAACAGGAGCAAACAGACAGAACAAACCTGGCAGCAGCTTCAAAATTAAACACAAGAACATCTGTCAGAGTGGTCAGCAGCCTGTAAAGAAATGTGAAATGTGTTTGTCCAAAAAGGTGCTGAGCTGTAAATATGTTGCACTGAAGCCACCAAAAAACAGACGGAGGCCTCTGACACTGGAGGGGAACCTCCACCTGAAAATCTCCCACAGCAGAGGAGCTGTGAGCAGCAGGCAGGGACGGACAAAGGAGGAGGGACAGACGGGCGGACCTCCTCAGAATGAATCAGTATGTAGGAGGTTTGTCCTCTGCTCCTCCTGAGTCAGTCTGTCAGCTGTAATAACTAATGATGAGCCTGTATCTGTCAGTGATGGAGACACCAGATACTGAGGACAAGCCTAACACATGTGTAAGGAGTTTTTTTTTCTTATTTAAATAAAATATTGTGCATTTCATGCTATTCTGTGTTCTCCTACTTCAACAACTGCAGTGTTCCTCTGTTTGCAGTTAAATGGCCCCGAACATTTCGAGCCTTCGATGAAGAAACTGAGTCTGCAGACACAGAAACACCAGAGGTCAGGTAAAGGTAAAGAGGTCAGCTCACATGTGAAATGGTTTGGATGTGTCTGCAGTCTATCTATTTACATCTACCTACCTAATTATCACCCAAACAGCCTGCTGCACATTATACTGCACAGTATTCATATTACTGTTACACCTACATACTCAGTTACTCTCTGACACATTTCCTCTGTCACAGGACATCCTGTGCTGTACACAAACGTAAACTTCATCTACTGAAAGTGAAAAGCTGAACATGGAGTGTCAGAGGCTGAAATGAAATACAAGAGGCTGCAAATAAAAAAGGTGAAGCTGGAGATAATGAAACTGAAGAAGGATGTAATCAGAAGGTCATGAAGTGTATTTAATGTTCTTTGTTTTCTGTCAACAGCTGAACTACATGAGTGAATTCATTAATAAAACACTCATTCAACACAACTTTGTCAGACATGTGTTCATTCAAATTGCACAATACATGCAAAGTTGTTTTTTTTATGAGCACATTTTTATTAGTTAGTTTAAAAGACTCTTTTAGACAGTCTTAAACAGGGTCACTTTATCTCCAACTTTTATTCCAAGCTGCAACATGTGAATGCAGACAGACTATCATTCCTACAGAAATCATGGGAGACTCAGTTGAAAACAACAATAGACACTGAAATATGGGAGAAAATTTTACTTTTGCCTTCGAAAATATCCATATGTAACAGACTCAGAGAAATGCAATATAATATCTTACAAAATGTCTACATATGTCCATATATGTATAGTAAATATACAGCAGGGCCCCTCCAAACTGCCCAAAGTGTAAGACTACTTTAGGGACAAGATTGTACTGCCTCTGGGAATGCGAAAAGATTCAACAGTTCTGGCAAACTGTATGTGCTGAGGTTTGTGTGATAATCAAGATAATCCAATATTATGTCTCTTAGGATGTATGCCTGAATCATTAAGATCACATAAGAACACTATACATTTTTTGCTTACGCTGGGCTGAAAGGCTGTTATGACCAAATGGGTAGGAGATGAACCTCCTTCAATATATCAGTGGAAGTCTTTGATATCAGACTATATTTCTCTGGAAAGACTAAGATTTGGTATTAACGGTCAGAAGGACCTTTTTACAGCAAAGTTTGGCAAAGTGTTAGAGTACCTGGAGGAGTGCAACTGCCTGAAATGTTGAAATGACTTTTGAGATCATTGCTGTGGATGTATTCTGGATTTGCTACATATCTCAAAGAATCTGCATGCACTGTGCTGGACTGTTATAATTTTTGAAAATGTTGACCCTCTGGTTCCTAAGCCAAGTCCCCACGGACGGAGCTACTGCTGCCCCAATGTCATGTGTTATTTACGTTGAATGTTTTGTGCTGTTTACATTGTGTTTTTTTGTTATTTACGTTGAATGTTTTGTGCTGTTTACATTGTGTTTTTTTGTTGTTTACGTTGAATGTTTTGTGCTGTTTACATTGTGTGTTTTCTGTTGTTTTTGTTGTGTCTTACCTCCTGAAGGCCTTTCCCTGTCAGCTGGAACACTCCGGTCTTCTGGGAAGTTTCCAGGTGAGACTTCAGAGCACTGTTCCCCATCTGGACCTGCAGACAGGTATCTGTCTGTCTGACTGTCTGTCTGTTTGTCTGCAGTCTCCTTCCTCTTCGGTGTTAATGGGATCAAGTGGTGAAATTTGCAGAAGAAGAAGAGTTTGTTAGCATTAGCTAATCCATAAGCTAACTGTCATAACTGTCCACGCTAAAGAACAACATACAGACACTGCTGGGCGATGAAGCAGTAAACAAACAAACAAACAAACATACAAATAAACCAGCTTCTCTTTGTGTTTGTGAAGCTTTGTTAGCATGTTAGCATGTTAGCGTATTAGCCGCCCCTAAAGCGCTGACGGGAGCCGGGAGGTTTCACTCACATCAGAGAGACATTAATACGTTCGCTTTCCGTCCAAACATCGTCTGTTCAAGTGATCGATGAATAAAAAGTGGTCAGATCAGAGTGGTGACGGCACTGATCAGCTGTGGAGCTAGCCAATCAGAACAGCGCACAGCGAAACGTCATCTCTACTGGACATGCGCACTACTCCTCTATCGTAAACCTCGTTCATCAATACAAACATCAGAATCAGATTGTAAACAAACAAACAAACAAAACACAACAAGCAGTCAGTGGAAGAATCATTATTTATCAATCTATCAAACTTTATTCATCCCAAGCTGGGAAATTACAGTGTAGCAGCAGCATTACACACAATAACAATACAATGAAATAAAAAGAACAAAACCTAGACATATTAAAACAATATAAACATGTATAGAAAATGTATAAATAAGCAGTATTGAATGTTCCCGCTACAGCAAGATTATTATCAGATGGTTATTTTAGTCCTTTGTACCCTGAGTATCTATACTTTTACTGAAGTAAAACTAAAAAGCCAGCAACCATAGAGTGTATTTATTATTATTATTATTATTATTATTATTATTATTATTATTATTATACAGTAAATACCAGAGGCTGTAGTTCACTAACTGACCGGGGGAGGCAGCACTGAGGAGGCCAGCTGCTGTTAGACCTCACAGAGGAGGAAGAAGAAGAAGCAGAAGAAGAAGAAGAAGAAAAACAGTGGCGGGCTGAGTTGCTGCAGCTGCTTCTTCGTGTTGTTGTTGTTATTCATTGTTATTGTTATTAGTTGTTGTTGTTGTTATTTATTGTTGTTGTTGTTGTTGTTGTTGTTGTTTCTTCGGTGTCTCCGCTTCAAAGGTGAGAAAATCTTCAAACTGTCTCTGAACTTCATGTCAGCTTTTTCCTGTTTGAACAAACTGTTGAAGATGTCAAACTTTACTGCAGCAAATCTTGTTAGAAGATTCCTGCAGAGGAAATATTACTGCAGTTTATCCCGTAAAATGGAGTTAAAGTCCATAAAGTAAAGTCCTGCTCAGTAAAGTGGAGTTAAAGTGTCCATAAAGTAAAGTCCTGTGTCAGTAAAGTGGAGTTAAAGTCCATAAAGTAAAGTCCTGTGTCAGTAAAGTGGAGTTAAAGTCCATAAAGTCCTGCTCAGTAAAGTGTCCCCGTGCCTGTCATTTACTGTCGATTGATCGATCGATTGATTGATTGATTGATTGATTGATTGATTGATTGACTAATGATTTCAGCTGTTGGAGTTTCTAACTAATCTTCATATTTGAAACGTCTTTGCTTGTTTCAGATGCTTCAGTGGGATTTGTCTACGTTCTCAGTGACTCCAGCTGCTGGCCTGTTGTCCAGATGTGTCTCCAGAGGAACCCTGTCTCAGGTCTGAACCTCCGGCAGGTCAAACAAACACCTCTGTTCTTCCTTTAGTCATTCATCGAACAGGACAGAAGAAACAGAGCTGCATTCTTCACATAAAAACCATCACAGACACTGACAACATGGCAGCTAAAGAAGAAGCTGTAAGGGCTTCATGAGGGTTGATTCACACTTCGACTGTTCATCCTGATGGGAAAGTTCATAATCAGAGACAAGGAAAATGATTTTTGTTCTTCGTTTCCTGACTGCCCGCTCTTCCCAGTTGTCTTCACAGTGTAGAGGAGCTTTGTGTTTTATCGACCTGTGAAGCTTCTCGCTGGTTTAAACAGCAGGATCAGCTTAAAACAAGACCTATCTAAAAAATCTAAAAATACAAACGTGAGCTGAACACACCGTCAGCACTGACTGAAACTAATCACATGTTCTTCTCATGTTCCGTCTCTACCTGTCCCCAGGAGGAAATAGACTCCGCCTCCTCTAGACTGAGCCCCGCCTTCTCCTCGCACCTGCATGATGCCGAGCAGCGAATCAGAATGCGTAGACATCTGGAGGAGGTACGCTCCTGTCTGATGTCACATCCTGTTTATCCTCTTTGTGTTCAGTGTCGCTTATGATAAGCTTCTTTGTTAAAGTTGAGTTCTTGTTTTGCAGCTGCAGCTTCAGACTGAGCTGCTGAAGATGGAGAAGGAGAGCGCCAACGTGACACACAGATTCTACCTCAGTGAGTCTTTGACTTCCTATTTACGTCCAACAGCTGTTGTATGTTTTAGTTTCTTCACCAGTTGAATTTTTACGTGTTTACATTTTGAAATGAGGTTAAATGAAGAATCAAATGAGACATTTCTCAGTTTGGTTCCTCGCTCTTATTCATGTCTCTCCTGCAGCTCGGAGGTTCCAGATGTTGCAGATGTTCTGTGGTCACCTGCAGGAGCTCCTGAAGGATCAGATCAGTCTGAGGCAGAGACTGATGACGCCGCTGGGCCGCACCAACCTGCCCGTTCAGGCTCACCTGCACAGGTAACAGCTCTCTCATCCATCATCCACATTCACAGGTGAGCAGCAGCGCGACAACCACACACAGAAACTGAGGACACGAGGCGTCCGCTGGATCAGTGGATTAAGGTGCCAGCAGTGAACACGTGTTGAACATGAGAGTGAAGCAGCATCGTGTCAGACCTGAAACAATGCTGAAGGGAAGCTTCAGAGTCAGACAGCGAAAACATTTCAGACAAACTGTTGATTTTTCTCCGTATCCGAACTCCAATCAGCTTCAGTGATTTTATGTTTCAGGCTGTAGGTTTATGAGTCGTCTGTCTGTCGTCATGAACAGAATCTCAGAGAATTTGGTGTTCAAAGGTCACTGTGACCTCACAAAGCACATTTTGAAGAAATGAAGAAATCAGACACTAATTATTACCTAATCAGCACAGCCATGTTGTTTATGTGTGCGACAGTTTTCTGTTATTAATTTGGACTCTGCACTGCTTGTGTGAGTCCTTCACTTCCTGTCCTGGAGCCTCCTCTTCAGGTCATCTTCCAGCAGCTCAGTGATCATCTTATTGATCCTCAAGTGATTGATTGAAGCTCTCTCTCAGTCCTCTGTAAAAAGACAGAGGACTGAAATCTCACTGAAGTCAAACATCTCAGTAAAGTGATAACTTTAATAACTTATAATTCTCCAAAATACACTGAACACCCACTAACTTCTTTTATTAAATAAAGTCCTCACTACAGATATCAGGAGTCTTTACAGGCTTGATGGAAACTCGATCGATCCTGGCTGATCCTGAACCAGATGCAGACAGTTTATATTCACAGAGGACACAGAGGATCAGCGTGTGTCCGGTTTGTGAATGTTTGTTGTGTTTCAGGTTTGTGGTGGAAGCTGTGAGGATGCTGCTGGACTTTATAGAGACTCTGGAGGAGAAGATGAACTCGGTCCGCTGCAGTCTCACCGCCAGAGACTGCCTCGCTCAGCTGGTCAGTCACATGATGTCGCTGTAAACTAACGACACAACGTCGAGCTTTCACACCTCACAACAGTTTCTGAATGACAGAAATAAAAACAGTCTTTATTCTCATCATGTATAAAGTGTTTAACTTCTCTCTCTCTGTATCAGAACACCTCTCTCTCCCAGTTACTGGCTCAGGTGGCAGAGGTGGAGAGTTTGTCCAATCAGGTTCTTCAGTGGAAGGACATCTGTGGCAGCAAACTGAGTGAACGCTCTGCATGATGACCTCTGACCTCCTCCTGTATCTGCAGAAGGACTCTTTATCGTAGTTATTATTTTTATTATTATTTTTATGTGTCCACTGTTGAAGAATTGATGGATTTTTGTTTTTGGAATAAAATCTGATTTTGGGATAAACTTTCCAGCTTTCTGTTCCTCCTGTGTGATCACCCACTTTATTAATTTTATTTATTTATTTGTTTGTTTGTCCTTGTTTAGAAATTAGTTCTGGACTTGCCACACAGAACATCCACAGTACAGACGTTACACACATTCAAAGGCCAAACCACAAACTGAAAACACGAGTAACAAATGTTTTATCACACGTGACCTCACTGCACACTGATTTAACTTTTAAACTTTTAGATGAGCCCTTAAACTCTTTTAGTTTCTGTATCTTCTGTCAGAAGGTGACAGTTTATATACAAGATATGAGAAGGATCATTTCCCCCCACTCTGTACTGAGGGATGGGGGTCGGCCTGTATGGATCCAGAGCAGCCTGTAAGCTCAGGTGATGAGCAGTGATGTGCAGCCTCAGCAGGTCATCTGCTGCCTCCAGGCTGTAGCTGGAGAAGGACGGTGCACCGAAGAAGAAGAGCAAGGATATTGTGCATTTCTTCCAGAAGCTTCCAAGAAAGGTCAGAAACAAATGGAGGAAAATGACAGCCAGGATGAGCTGACATCTTTTCGTCAGGCAGGTCACAGAACAAAAGGTTTACTCACAGCTCCTCCTCCTGGTATTTTACCCCCCAAAACGTTCCTGGTTGGGGGAGGAGGGGGTACTTTTAAAAGTTCAGGAACTTTGTGGGAGGGCCTGGCAGCATGAACATGTCTGATAATGATTAATTTTATTTCAGCTCAGTCACAATATAACATTGTTTGTTAGGAACAAACTGTGCTTCTGTATTTAATTATTGTGATGTGTTTTGGTGTTTATTTAAAGGAGGAAAGAAGAAAATAACTATTAATAAAAAGCACAAGTTACCATCAAGTGCAGCATATATTGCACCTGATGCTCCATCCATTCTGTACAGGCCTGAACCCCACAGCCAGGTCATCTCAAAGAGGGAAGATCATCATAACCGACAACCAAGATTCAGGAACACATCGGAAAGATGGCCCATGAAGGTGAGACTAAACAGAGGGAACAAAGTTGGCATCAAGGAAACAGAACCTTTACTCAATACAAAGTTTCAAAGACATGATCAGTATTGATCTGTACTGATCACTATTGATCGGTCCTGTGTTGTTCAGTCAGCAGCTCAGCTAACGTCGCTGGGCTCTTGCTCTGTCCTGGAGTTCCTTCAGCCTGCAGCTTCTCCAGCAGCAACACTTTCTCTGCGAGAACTCGCCACTCATACACATGCTTCATCTGCAAACACAAAAAAAAACACACTTTACTGTCCAGTTGAGGAACCAGTCTGACTAGTCACACACACACACACACACACACAGATGAATGTGATGTGCATCAAGTTGCACCTGCAGGTTGATGTGTGTGGCGGTGTGATGCTCCTCCTGCAGGCTGCGGTTGAAGCGATGCAGCATTTCCTTCATCATCCTACATGAACACAGGAAACATTGCAAATGTTGGATCTTAATATGACTCTTTATTTCCTGTAACAGACAGACCCCTCTTACCTGCGGACTGGCCGGCTGTCTTCGACCTGGAGGCGCTGCAGCAGGAAGTCCTTCAGCTGGGCTGAAGAAGCTCCAGCGCTCTGCAGCAGGTGGCAGGAGGCCAGACGCAGCTCTGCCTCCTCGTCAGTCTCCACGCTGAGCTGCAGCACCTCCTGCACCTCTGACGACGGCAGAGCCAACGCACCCACAGCTGCAATAACGCACATGTAAAAATGTAAAAATGCATTTCATCAAAGATTTTCTTTGCTGAATTAAACTGTTTATAATTCAACAAATGTATAAATGATATAAATAAAGAGTTTGTGAGACATGATGGAAGTTCAGTAAAGAGATTACATGCACCTCTGATGGCGGACAGTCGAACTTCCTTGGCCGGGTCGTTCACCAGCAGCTCCAGCAGACAACTTACAACCTGTTTTCAAAAGTCACCTTTACACTGAGGTTTACGTGTCTGCGTTGTCTAATCAAACAGTGGTGTGTTCAGCACCTTGTTGTGTTACAGCGTCAAAGAAAAGCAGCTGAGAAAGTCATTCAGTGTGTCGCTGCTGACTGGTCAACACCTCTGACACTCAGACCTCAGTACACATTTCACACTGTTTACAGGAAACAGTTTGGAAACTGAAGCAAACGCGAACATCCTGCAGGTCATTTGTTCAGTGTTTGCAGTCTCTCTCACCGCCTCCTCGCTGAGCAGCAGACCTCCAGCCGTCTCACAGGCCTGTTTCCGGACCGAAGCAGACTCATCGCTGAGGCAGCTCACAAATGGCTCCAGCAGCGTCACCGTCATCAACTTCAGCTGGACCACTATGTCCAGAGCCTCCATCCTGCCCTCCTCCAGCTTCAACCTGCAACCAACAGGAGAGCTCAGTGGTGTGAATAGCACAGGTGGTGGCAGGCAGAGCTCGTTAAGCAACAGCCAATGAGGTGAGGAGACCAGCGGAGTGAAGTTTGGTTGTTTGAGATCTGTGGGAGACGAAGGATTTGGTTCTTAAACAGCCGAGTCCAGTTTTATCAAAGTTTAAAGTGTCTTCATGATTTCAGCTGTTTTTGTGGTAACTGAGTGTGAGACATGCAGATGTCTGCAGATGTTATGTTACATGTCTCTATCTGTTGCTGCCTCATGGTTAATAACCATCAGCATACACATCCTTCTGTATTTACGGGAAAACATTGTGTCATTGATGCAGTGGAAGTTATTTCTGCTTTGGAAGAAGATAAGTGAAGATCACAGCAGTCAGAGAGGACATCTTCATGCCTCGCTGTGTTAGCAGACTGATGGAGGACTGTGTGTATTATTCGCAGCTTGTTTAGGGGACCACCGAACACAAACCAACATGTGCAGACCGACAGTATGTACATGTAGTATCTACTATATACATATACTACGGGTGTACTGCATACATGTAGTACATATAAAGATATTTAGAAGACAGGATGAGAGGACACAGACCCTCCATCAGCTGACTGCAGTACCTTAAGTCACGGTGAACATGCTGCACCTTTCCGAGCTTCTTCAGCGCCTCTGCGGCGGCCAAACGTACCATGCAGCGCTGCTCGCTCCACATCAGGTCCCTCAGCTTGTGCACGACATCCTGTCAGAGAATGGTGACACAGTCTGAACCAGGCCAACTCAAGAGGGGCAGTGAACCTGGACCTTTGTGGTCTCAGACCTTATTAATGGGCCCTTTGAGGCCGGAGAGAGCGTTACAGGCCGTCAGTCTGCTGCTCCACTCAGAGCTGTTCAGCTGCTCGGCCAGCAGGGAGCGCACAAGAGCCTGAAGGAGAAAGGCAGGTTTCATTGTGTTTTTGACACAGTTAAGTAGATACAAGACTTTTTTAACAAACAGGAAAACAAAACCAAAATGTTCCCCTAAGCTGAGTCAGTGAAGCTCTGACCGTCCGGCTGCTGAGGGAGGTCAGCAGTGAAACAACGAGCCGGGGGTCAAGGGGTCGGTCCTGGCCGCTGGGGTCTCGGTCCTGGCTGTGGAAGAGTTGTGCTAAAAGTCTCTGAATGACCCTCCTATTGTGGTCTCCATCATGGGCTGAATACTGTGCAGCCGCCCAGCTGTCGGAATCTGAACTTTCTGAATCTGAAATGAAACATGAGCCTCAAAGGAGCTGCGTGGTCATGAAACCTTCGTGACAATAAAGCTCACTGGGGCCAAATAAAATATGTTGGTAACGTTTAAAATATGTGAGTCAGAGGACAGACCAGGGTTTCTGCGGGTTACCAAGTTCTGTTTCATCATCAAACTGTCTGGAAAACCTTTAACCAGTTAACATGACCTACAGCAGCCAAGAGACTCTCTAATACCAAAACATGATAAAAACAACAAAATATCTGAAGATGATGGAGCTTCACCTTCTCCACTACCTGACTGTGGTCCTGGTCCTGGAGGGGTCCAGGAAGCGCTGACTGTTGGCTGGACCTGATCAGTGAGGTAAGTCTGGTCTCTCTTTGGGATTCCTGTGGTGACACTCTCTGAAACACACAGCTAACAACTTTCCAGATCAGCTTATTTCCCTCTGCCCCCCCCCCCGATTATAATGAACCAATACTGACTCTGGTCGGGGTGTGCAGCCACCTGATGCAGGCCAGTCCATCTCTGTGGCGCTGGGGAGGACCACCTCTGCACTTTTTTGTGGTATTTGGAGGAGTTATCTAAGATGATGTGGTCTTGATGAGCCACCACGTGGACTGGTTTGGCTAAACCTGAGGCCTCCTTCACATGGAGGCTGGACTCTGCTGTCTCCAGCCGGACAGGCAGATAATCTGAAATCTCCAGCAACTCCAGTAAAGGTGGATCCTGTCGGCCCTTTAGCTCCCGAGTCGGTCTACAGAGTTTCTTCTCCCGTGTCCTGAGTCTTCTGGCGGACGGTTTCAGGGCTCCGGTGGGTTTGAATAACTGGCGGAAGTCGGCCTCGCTGTAGGAGATGTTTCCTGGGCAGAGGTCGTCGGTGCTGTCAAGGGAGAAACTGAGGCCAGAGGCAGCGTCAGTCACAAAGCGCAGATAAAGACACCGAGATCTCTGCATCTGGACGGATCCTGAACGGCAGACTGTGAAGCCACGAGACGAATCGACTGCAGAATCTGGACACAAACAGAGAAGTAAAAAACCTTCAAGTCTCACACAGATACCACATCTGTTTAACACAGCGGCCATATTAGTTCAGGGAAGCCTCTTGAAGCCTTCTGTCTGTGGAGGCAGGAGGCTGTTAGTCATTATCACTGATCCATTATCACTGATTCATTATCACTGATTCATTATTACAGATTCATTATCACTGATTCATTATCACTGATTCATTATTACAGATTCATTATTACAGATTCATTATCACTGATTCATTATTACAGATTCATTATCACTGATTCATTATCACTGATTCATTATTACACTGATTCATTATTACATTATTACAGATTCATTATCACTGATTCATTATTACACTTATCACTGATTCATTATCACTGATCCATTATCACTGATTCATTATCACTGATTCATTATCACTGATTCATTATCACTGATTATTATCACTGATTCATTATTACAGATTCATTATCACTGATTCATTATTACTGATTCATTATCACTGATTCATTATTACAGATTCATTATCACTGATTCATTATTACAGATTCATTATCACTGATTCATTATCACTGATTCATTATTACAGATTCATTATCACTGATTCATTATCACTGATTCATTATTACATTATTACTGATTCATTATCACTGATTCATTATCACTGATTCATTATTACAGATTCATTATTACAGATTCATTATCACTGATTCATTATCACTGATTCATTATCACAGCAGTTTGGTTTGTTGTCTGGTTAATTAAACAACTTCACATATGAACAGTAATATCTGTAAAATCTAACATTTACATGAACTGAAGTATTTTCTTCTTTCTCACTGCCTGTAAAATGGCTGCCATGATGTCATTTTGTTTATAATTTAAGAAATAAATTGTTTATATTTGAAGTCACATTATAAAATACCTGTTCTAATAAATAAATGTTAGTTTAGTAAATAAAGGTGAGTTTATTTGAAACAGATGAACAACATATATCTTTCACTTCACATTGCTGTGTTAAACTCAGACAGGTGTCTGTGCTCTGATTGGCTCACTCAGCTGCTCACCTGGACACAAACCAAACAAACTCTCTTTATTCACACCTTCTGCTAATCTAGGCTAAGAGAAGCTAATCTATGTTTATCTTGGAGCTAACCTGCTTGAGGTAAGGAGGAACTGCTGTTTGACCCGACGCCATTTTGAGTGCCGAGGTCAGTTCGGCTCGGTTCGGTTCGGCTCGGTTCGGCTCCTCCGAGGCGTCTCATGATGTTCCCAGCTTCTGGTCCTTTCCAAGATGGCGGCTCTCTCTGAGAGCTTTGTTATGGTGGACCGGCCCGTTGTCATGGCGACGGTCGTGGCCTTCTCTTCACATTAGTTTCCCTCATAATCATACATAACCTGTTTGTGTATATATTTCTACACAGTACACAACCACAGACTGTGTGTAAGTGTATCTCAGTTTAAGAACATATATTAATACACATTAATTTACACACTGAGCAGCACATCTGGCCTGATGTTGGTTCCTGATGAAGTCATGCAGCTCTGTGAGGGACACTTTATTTATTTTATGTTTATGTTAAGAAGTTCATTTGTTAATCAGCCATTACATTTATGTGAGCAGCTGAACATAAAAGTTTTAAACTGGAGTCAGTTTGTGTCCAATAAAGCTGATTCTGATCACATTACAGCAATAATCAGATCTGTGACGGGTTAAATGACGTCTGATATCTCAATCCATGGGTGTATCTACAGAGGATGGATATATGTATTTATGCTTACAGTGTATTTATGTGACGTTTATAAGATGTTTTTTCACGTGTGATAAATTGATAAAGGTGTATTTATTCCTGATTGACGGCTGATTGATTGGGCTCTGTGACTGGATGATGGTCCAGGTGTGATGACCTCCAGCTCTCCACGTGGTTTGCATGTAGTCACCATGGAGTCAGCCCATCTCTGATCTAATCAACGGTTTGGTCGCCATGTGTCGTTAGTGTTCAGCCGACGTGATATTTTTATTCTAGGTTAAATCAAAAGATCCACAGAGACGATCATCTGAAAGACAGTCTATGGAAGAGGATTAAGGCCACATGTGAAATTTTCTTTTGACTTTAATCTCAGAGGTCTGAGAATTAAATCTGAATTCTAAGAAAACTCACACGTGGCCTTACATGAATTTACTGTACTCTTGATGGAAATATGACATAGAAATGCGCTTTGTTTCATTACAGCTCTAATAAACTCTAATGATCCCAACAAAGACACGTTTATCTGACACAGCCCGGGCACAGGCTGACACCTGCTGGGGAGTTTATGGAACTACACTCACATTTTGAATAAAAACTACAACAGGAAACAGGAAACAGGAACATATTTGAGGAACTTGAATAAAAACATTCACATATCATAAAACCAGTTGAGGGGGTCAAACAGATCAGTGTTAATCTGAAGAGTCCCCCCTGCAGTCAGACGGGGTTTGTGGTGCGGGGGGGGGAAGGAGGAGGAGCTCTGAGTAAATCTTTTGACCGATCTCTGACCAATCCTGGCTGCGTGACGTACTCATTGCGTATATTTCCCATCAGCCCCTGAAACTCCTGAGCGGGGCAGACTGGACCCGGAGCGGGTCAAAGCGGGTCAGATGGGGTGTTGAGGGGTCAGTAAAGGTGCCTGCCTTGATTTAAATCATTTAGATGCATCTGAGTCTCCTCCAGCGGCGTTATGAAGTGACACCATAACAGAGGCCTCTCCCGGGTCAGACCCCCTGATATAGCCCACAGGCACATGTGGCTGTCGTGTTACTCCGGTAGCACATATACTAAAATTGGAACGATACAGAGAAGATTAGCATGGCCCCTGCGCAAGGATGACACGCAAATTCGTGAAGCGTTCCTCATTTTACCTCACGCACGTTTTTTACTTTTTATTTGGGGAGAAACAGCGCCCCGCGGCCTGTGGCGGTACTGCAGCACTGCAGAGCCTCAAAGTCTGAATCTGTGAAAACTCAGAAAAAGACTGAAAGCTGCACTGATGAGACTTTACTGAGCTGAAGGAGACATGTGATGAATAAAACTGTGTGTGTGTGCAGCACTATAATGAAGACTACAGTGGGAGGTGTGTATGTGTGACATTAAACATCTGTTGACCTGTAAATGAATCAATGCTTTTCCTTCACTGTGAGTTTTTTTTTATTATTTATCTGTCTGTTTCTCCATCCCTCCCCAGGTGTTCTCATCTTCAGGTGCTTCCTGCAGCCTCTCTGATCACTCAGGTAATCACCTCACCCACCTGCACCGAGGATGTCGAGGATGGAGAGACAGTAAACCTAACACCAAGTATTTCACAGAGGTCATATTTATAGCTGTTTAATTATGTTGGTTTGGAGCATAAATTGAACACTTTGTATTTTTTTTTTTTGCTTTATTTATTGTATTTAATTTATAATATCTGTTTTTTTACATAATTTGTCATTTTATACTTATTGTGCTTTGTTTTTTAACCTGCATATCAAGACAGATTTCTTGTGAAATGTGAAAACCTGCTCTGCAATAAACCTGATTCTAATGTCACTTTTTTATTTTATCATTAAAACTTTCCTGTTACTAACCCAACATAATCAGACATGAGAAAGAAACTGTAAGAAATAAAACATCCTGTCAGAGAATGGTGACACAGTCTGAACCAGGCCAACTCAAGAGGGGCAGTGAACCTGGACCTTTGTGGTCTCAGACCTTATTAATGTGAAGCCACAAGACGAATCGACTGCAGAATCTGGACACAAACAGAGAAGTAAAAAACCTTCAAGTCTCACACAGATACCACATCTGTTTAACACAGCGGCCATATTAGTTCAGGGAAGCCTCTTGAAGCCTTCTGTCTGTGGAGGCAGGAGGCTGTTAGTCATTATCACTGATCCATTATCACTGATTCATTATTACAGATTCATTATCACTGATTCATTATCACTGATTCATTATTACAGATTCATTATCACTGATTCATTATCAGATTCTTATCACTGATTCATTATCACTGATTCATTATCACTGATTCATTATTACAGATTCATTATCACTGATTCCATTATCACTGATTCATTATCACTGATATTATCACTGATTCATTATTACAGATTCATTATCACTGATCCATTATCACTGATTCATTATCACTGATCCATTATCACTGATTCATTATCACTGATTCATTATCACTGATTCATTATTACAGATTCTTATCACTGATTCATTATTACTGATTGATCATTATCACTGATTCATTATCACTGATTCATTATTACAGATTCATTATCACTGATCCATTATCACTGATTCATTATCACTGATTCATTATTACAGATTCATTATCACTGATTCCATTATCACTGATTCATTATCACTGATCCATTATCACTGATTCATTATCACTGATTCATTATCACTGATTCATTATTACAGATTCATTATCACTGATTCATTATTACAGATTCATTATCACTGATTCATTATCACTGATTCATTATCACTGATTCATTATTACAGCAGTTTGGTTTGTTGTCTGGTTAATTAAACAACTTCACATATGAACAGTAATATCTGTAAAATCTAACATTTACATGAACTGAAGTATTTTCTTCTTTCTCACTGCCTGTAAAATGGCTGCCATGATGTCATTTTGTTTATAATTTAAGAAATAAATTGTTTATATTTGAAGTCACATTATAAAATACCTGTTCTAATAAATAAATGTTAGTTTAGTAAATAAAGGTGAGTTTATTTGAAACAGATGAACAACATATATCTTTCACTTCACATTGCTGTGTTAAACTCAGACAGGTGTCTGTGCTCTGATTCAAGATTCAAGAATTTATTGTCATTACACAACAATTTACATCAGCAATCATTGGTAATGAAATTCTTAAATCCCAGGCTCTCCTAACAATGCTAAAAGAATATTAACAGCAATAGAGGCTGTCAACAAGAAAAGTAAAAAGGATTAATTTAGAAAATAAAAATATAAAATAAAATTAAAGATAAATAATAAACTAGAGTAATAAAATAAGTAAAGACCTTAAAATATAAGTTATACAAATAAAATATAAACTGTGAAATGTAAACTAAGTATTATCAGTAACATATATACAATGAGATATATATACAATACAGAGAGTATACACAGCAGAAGGTGGTGGGTTATTAAGAAGTGGTGGTGTTGTGAACACAGTTTAAAAGTCTTATGGCCTGCGGTATGAAGCTTCCCTGAGCCTGGTGGTTCAGCTCGAATGCTGCAGGAACCGTCGGCCAGACGGCAGCAGGCAGAACAGTTTGTAGCTGGGTGACTGGGGTCCTTAATGATTTTGGTGGCCTTCTTCCTACACTGCTGGGTGTAGAGGTCCTCCATGGATGGCAGCTCCGTCCTGGTGATGTGCTGAGCAGCTTTCACCTCCCTCTGTAGAGCCTCACGGTTGAGGAGCGGTGGCAGCTGCTGTACCAGGCGGTGATGCAGCCAGTCAGGATCCTCTCTATGGTGCACCTGTAGAAGCTGCAGAGGATCCTGGAGTCCATGTTGAGCCTCCGCAGCCTGCGGAGGAAGAAGAGCCGCTTGTCTGGCTGACTTTGTGATAAAGTCAAAAAAGCCAAAAAGATTGGCTCACACAGCTGCTCACCTGGACACAAACCAAACAAACTCTCTTTATTCACACCTTCTTCTCCGATCTGAACACTGAGTTTATCAGTGAGATCTATCTTACACACTGACACCAGAGTCAGACTCAGTCAGTGACTCTCAGACTGGGTGACCAAGAGTTATAATAGTTATGGTGACACTGGAGAGACACCTGGGACAATATGGTATTTATCTTTCATGAGAATGAACCCCAGTAAGACAAACTTTGGAGACACCCCCCTCCCAGAGGTCCTAAAAGGCGACTGAACAAAAGTTATCAACTCACGCAGATGTGATATCAACGAGTATAAGATTCATCTGCAGAAAGCTGTACAAGAACCAACATAACCTTAAACCCCCCCAGGCCAGGATGACATGTTTTCATTGGGTGAAAGGTGCAGCACGCAGGTCCTGAGCCCAGTAAGATGCACAGCAGTCCAGCCAGGAATCACCCCACAGTCCCTGCAAACACCAGAGTCCCCGAATCCCTCAGTGACCCCAGAGTGACCCCAAAGTGACCCCAGCCAACAGCTGGAGTGAGCAGATGCAGTTTGATAAAGATGAGATCAACATAATTCGAGCCACAGCTAAAGGAGATGCAGACAGTCGAGTACACTAAATGACTGCCATCAGTGTCAGTTATGCATCTGAAAGGTTTGGCCATTTTAAGAAAGGCAACACAAAGCCCGCCACGAACCGCAGGAACACCAAAATACACGACGTGCATCAGGAGCTTTGTATCCTCAAAACCTTCTATAAGAAGTCTAAAACTACAAGATTTCTACCCAAGAGGAGAAGAAAACCTGCAAAACAGTTTAAGGAAAAGGCTTTCGACCCTCCACAGAGCAGAGAGGCACGGGACAAAGGGAGGAGAGAGCCAGGAAGCAAGCCTTCTTCACTGGCTTGGAGGCCTCGAGCCCACAGAGGTGGCTCGAGGACGCTGACTCAGCAAAGTCCTGGATTGGTTGGGGATCGCAGAGACGGCAAAGAAGAAGAAACCGTTGAATCTGCGGCTGAGAGCCACTAGGTGGATTTGGACTAAGAGGGCAGATTGGTCGGGTGGTTGCCCGTCATGGCCTGACTGACCTTACTTTGTCTGGGACTCCATCTTTATTTAAAACATCCAAAACACAAAACACCTGCCAACACCTGAGCTCAGAGTCCGAACACTAGATGGGTCATGCTAAGTTTGGCTAAGATAAGCCAGGCTAAGATCAACTAAGCTAAATCAAGATAGGCTAGATTAAGATAAAATGAGCTAAACTGAGCTAAGAAAGGCTAAATTGAGCTAATCTAGGCTAAGAGAAGCTAAGCTGGGTTTATCTCCGTTCGGCTCGGCTCGGTTCGGTTCGGCTCGGTTCGGCTCCTCCGAGGCGTCTCATGATGTTCCCAGCTTCTGGTCCTTTCCAAGATGGCGGCTCTCTCTGAGAGCTTTGTTATGGTGGACCGGCCCGTTGTCATGGCGACGGTCGTGGCCTTCTCTTCACATTAGTTTCCCTCATAATCATACATAACCTGTTTGTGTATATATTTCTACACAGTACACAACCACAGACTGTGTGTAAGTGTATCTCAGTTTAAGAACATATATTAATACACATTAATTTACACACTGAGCAGCACATCTGGCCTGATGTTGGTTCCTGATGAAGTCATGCAGCTCTGTGAGGGACACTTTATTTATTTTATGTTTATGTTAAGAAGTTCATTTGTTAATCAGCCATTACATTTATGTGAGCAGCTGAACATAAAAGTTTTAAACTGGAGTCAGTTTGTGTCCAATAAAGCTGATTCTGATCACATTACAGCAATAATCAGATCTGTGACGGGTTAAATGACGTCTGATATCTCAATCCATGGGTGTATCTACAGAGGATGGATATATGTATTTATGCTTACAGTGTATTTATGTGACGTTTATAAGATGTTTTTTCACGTGTGATAAATTGATAAAGGTGTATTTATTCCTGATTGACGGCTGATTGATTGGGCTCTGTGACTGGATGATGGTCCAGGTGTGATGACCTCCAGCTCTCCACGTGGTTTGCATGTAGTCACCATGGAGTCAGCCCATCTCTGATCTAATCAACGGTTTGGTCGCCATGTGTCGTTAGTGTTCAGCCGACGTGATATTTTTATTCTAGGTTAAATCAAAAGATCCACAGAGACGATCATCTGAAAGACAGTCTATGGAAGAGGATTAAGGCCACATGTGAAATTTTCTTTTGACTTTAATCTCAGAGGTCTGAGAATTAAATCTGAATTCTAAGAAAACTCACACGTGGCCTTACATGAATTTACTGTACTCTTGATGGAAATATGACATAGAAATGCGCTTTGTTTCATTACAGCTCTAATAAACTCTAATGATCCCAACAAAGACACGTTTATCTGACACAGCCCGGGCACAGGCTGACACCTGCTGGGGAGTTTATGGAACTACACTCACATTTTGAATAAAAACTACAACAGGAAACAGGAAACAGGAACATATTTGAGGAACTTGAATAAAAACATTCACATATCATAAAACCAGTTGAGGGGGTCAAACAGATCAGTGTTAATCTGAAGAGTCCCCCCTGCAGTCAGACGGGGTTTGTGGTGCGGGGGGGGGAAGGAGGAGGAGCTCTGAGTAAATCTTTTGACCGATCTCTGACCAATCCTGGCTGCGTGACGTACTCATTGCGTATATTTCCCATCAGCCCCTGAAACTCCTGAGCGGGGCAGACTGGACCCGGAGCGGGTCAAAGCGGGTCAGATGGGGTGTTGAGGGGTCAGTAAAGGTGCCTGCCTTGATTTAAATCATTTAGATGCATCTGAGTCTCCTCCAGCGGCGTTATGAAGTGACACCATAACAGAGGCCTCTCCCGGGTCAGACCCCCTGATATAGCCCACAGGCACATGTGGCTGTCGTGTTACTCCGGTAGCACATATACTAAAATTGGAACGATACAGAGAAGATTAGCATGGCCCCTGCGCAAGGATGACACGCAAATTCGTGAAGCGTTCCTCATTTTACCTCACGCACGTTTTTTACTTTTTATTTGGGGAGAAACAGCGCCCCGCGGCCTGTGGCGGTACTGCAGCACTGCAGAGCCTCAAAGTCTGAATCTGTGAAAACTCAGAAAAAGACTGAAAGCTGCACTGATGAGACTTTACTGAGCTGAAGGAGACATGTGATGAATAAAACTGTGTGTGTGTGCAGCACTATAATGAAGACTACAGTGGGAGGTGTGTATGTGTGACATTAAACATCTGTTGACCTGTAAATGAATCAATGCTTTTCCTTCACTGTGAGTTTTTTTTTATTATTTATCTGTCTGTTTCTCCATCCCTCCCCAGGTGTTCTCATCTTCAGGTGCTTCCTGCAGCCTCTCTGATCACTCAGGTAATCACCTCACCCACCTGCACCGAGGATGTCGAGGATGGAGAGACAGTAAACCTAACACCAAGTATTTCACAGAGGTCATATTTATAGCTGTTTAATTATGTTGGTTTGGAGCATAAATTGAACACTTTGTATTTTTTTTTTTTGCTTTATTTATTGTATTTAATTTATAATATCTGTTTTTTTACATAATTTGTCATTTTATACTTATTGTGCTTTGTTTTTTAACCTGCATATCAAGACAGATTTCTTGTGAAATGTGAAAACCTGCTCTGCAATAAACCTGATTCTAATGTCACTTTTTTATTTTATCATTAAAACTTTCCTGTTACTAAAAATAAAACACACGAAAAAAAACAACAATCTTTCAAGCACCTTTTTACATTTTTAACTGAATATGAGCTGAGCTGAGACTGTGGTGCGTTTGCGGACACACCAATTCCCATATTTCCGACAGTATTGAAAGCAGCATTGACTGCAGTGTTTCGTCAGCTCTCAGTCGGACAGACAGACAGACAGCTCGGTGCTTCTCTCGCTGCTTTCTCCGGCTCGTCTGCGGTAAAGTGTCGATCATGGCCAGTAAGAACACGGAGGAGACGAACGTGGAGCTGCAGGAGAGCAAAGATGCTGAGCTGAAGGATGCTGAGCTGAAGGATGCTGAGCTGAAGGATGCTGAGCTGAAGGATGCTGAGATGAAGGATGCTGAGATGAAGGATGCTGAGCTGAAGGATGCTGAGATGAAGGATGCTGAGATGAAGGATGCTGAGATGAAGGATGCGGCGGGGCTCGCTCCGGATGCTGATGCGACCGAGGCCGACGTGAGCGAGGCGGACCTGGACCAGGAGGAGCAGGAGAAGCAGCCGATGACCGGAGGAGGAGACCGGGCCGAGGACGCTCCGTCTGCCGGAGAGGAGGCGGAGAAAAACGGCTCCGTGAGGCTGAAGATCCCCGAAGAGGCGGAGGAGGCGACTTTCACCGGACTGAACAAGGAGGAGCTGCTGAGGGTGGCCGGGACCCCGGGGTGAGGGGCACCCAGGATACACACTGAAAACACACTGAAAACACACTGAACACACACAGTGATCCTGCAGGCTGCGGTGCCTCGGACTGACCTGGGATCAGCTGCAGGGTGTGGCTCTGCATTTTAAATAAGATCAGACCAACAACACACAAATACTGAATGAATGAATGAATGAATGAATGAATGCACATATAGGCATCAGTTAAATAGTGAACAATCTTCATCATGTCCTCTGGTCTTCATCGCGTCCTGGTCTTCCTCCTCAGGTGGGTCCGGACTCGCTGGGCGTTGCTGGTGGTCTTCTGGCTCGGCTGGTTGGGGATGCTGGTGGGCGCCGTCCTCATCATCCTGCAGGCTCCTCGCTGCAGAGACCTGCCGAGTACCAACTGGTGGAACGACGGGCCGCTGTACCAGATTGGTAACATCCAGGTGTTCACCGACAGCCGTGACCTGAGAGGTGAGAGCAAGGCATTCTGGGAAACTGAGAGAGGAACAGCAGTTTAATGGAGGAGATGGGATGGGTTGTTTGAATGATGTTTGATTTGTTGGGATTGCGATTTCTCATCATTATAATATATTCATTATTATTAACATAAATTCATGAAGATAGTGAAGAATAAATAAAGAGACCAATAAATAAACGATAAACGATGAGGAGCTGTGTGAGATGTTGCTGACTGCAGGTCTGACATGTAGCAGAAGTGAAACAGGCTGAACTATCTCTGATCTTTCAGCAGAAGAAGTGAAACTCTGAGCTTCAGCTTCTTTCCAGGAGACACCGAGTGCAAAAAAATTTACAGAAACAACACAACCGCACAAGGAACAAAGAAAGACAAACACAAACTCATAAAATACCACATAATAAAGCTTTGAAACCTCTATAGGAGAATGTCAGACTGTAGTTTGCATCAGCCTTCAGTGCAAACACGGGTAGGAGGAGTTTCTGTTTTTGTGCACTGTTACGAGAGTCAACTAAGAGTAGAGATGTGAGGTAGTTTGGAAGCTCCAACAGTTTATAAATGAACAACATGTGGTGGTTTCCTCTGTAAGCAGATCAGAAACGATGACGAGTATGAAGTCAGTCATTTGTGATAAATCATAATTCTCGATGCTTCACAGGGTTTAGCAGCTGAAGTGTTGATGTGGCAGCTTTTAAATAAAGAACATCTCCAGTCAAACACAGACATCCTTTAATTTTATACAAGAAGTCAAACTTGAGTTTTAATTTTTAAGTCAAATGTTGAACATCTTGCCACTGAGTCAAATTCTTAAGACTAATATGTGGGTGCTATTTGAAGTTTTAATGGTGAGGTAGTCGGAATCACTGGAGGGGCGAAAATACCGTTTACTGTTCTGCACTTAAAGCAAGTCTGTGAATTCAGATGCACATTGAAGAATCACGTAGGAGTGATTTTGTTGTTGATCTATAATCTATCATCTATAATAACAGCAGTGGACCAAGGATGGACCCCTGTGGTGTCCCACTTCTGACGGTTAGACAGATTGACTGAGTACAACCTGCAACAGTGTTCTGTAAGGAGCCAGTTTACAGTCCTCCTCCTCCTCCTCCTTCTCTTCCTCCTCCTTCTTCTCCTCCTCCTCCTTCTCCTCCTCTTCAGGCCTGGAGCAGAAGATCAGCAGCTTGTCTCAGCTGAAGGTCAAAGGTCTGGTGGTCGGACCAATCCACGTCGCTCCGGCAGACGAAGCCATGAGCTTGAGGTTCGAGGAGATTTCCCCCGAGGCCGGAAACCTGGATCAGTTCAGAGGCCTCGTCCAGGCCGCTCATAAGAAGGGTGGGTACAAATACTGAGGACAGATGTGAGGTTCAAAAATGGGGATTATATGATTTAGAAACGTATTAATTATATGTATTAAGTCACATTTTTATATTTACTTATCTGAAACCTTTTAAATGACCTCTGACTGGCTTTGATTCTTGTGTTTACATTTGCAGTTAAAAGTCCTCACTTGTGTTTTGTTTGTTAAAGTTAATGATAAAGACAATAAGATGCAGAATAAATGGGAGGTTTGAAGATGAGTCAGTTTAAAGTTATAGTCTCCTTATGAAATATTAAATATACGCTTGTAAATGTATTTAGTCCCAGTTTGAGGTAAATCATCTCCATGTCGTGTGTTTCTGCAGATATTTCTGTGGTTCTGGATCTGACTCCAAACTATCAGGGATCATCTGGGCCGTGGTTCTCCAACGTCAGCGTGACCAGCGTGGCTGAGAGATTGAAGGTGAGCGTTCAGTGGAAACAGGACGGAAGTTTAAAACACACACATAAAATAAAAGCCTGTCTGACGTCCGTCTCTGTCCTCAGTCTGCTCTGGTGTTCTGGCTGAAGGAAGGCGTGGACGGCGTGCAGCTGTCGGGGGTGGAGCGGGTAGCCGGCCTGGTGCCGTCTCTGTGGGCCGACATCCGAGCCATCGTCCAGAACGGGACGGACCAACGTCCCAACAAAAGGTCAGAAACCAAACTGTCAGACTGTTCAACAAAAACACACAGCAGCTCTCTGAAACCAACAAACATCCACCAATCCACAAGAGATGTTCAGAGATCTGCGAGAGTAAACAAACAAACCAGCGTATGCGTGAACAGTCTGCTTCTACACATCCACGCACTCTTTTCATTTCTGATATTTTACTGGTGAAAGAAGTAAAAGTTTGATGTCATAAATGTTTTCAGAGTCCTGATCGGCGTCACTGAGCGCTCCTCAGCTGAGGACGTATCCGACATCCTGTCCTCCACCGGCGTCGACCTGCTGATCTCCAGGGTCCTACGCCCCGCCAGCACGGACGCCACGGAGCACGCTCAGTCTGTCCAGTTCCTGTATTCGGCCCACAGCCAGACCAAGCTGGCCTGGAGCCTGGGGGGGCGGGCCGAGGGTCACCTGGCGTCGCTGGTGGGCCCGGCTCTGGTCAAACTGCACCAGCTGCTGCTGCTGACATTGCCCGGGACGCCCGTCTTCAACTACGGAGACGAGATCGGCCTGATGGACGAGGTGAGGACGCCGACAACCCTCACAAACACACTTCATGTCTGAAAAAAGTTTGATTTAAAGTGATGAGAAGCTCGAATCATCACAACAGATTTTTATTTATTTATTCATGAACCAGCTCATGGCTCTGAGTCGACACAGCCACCAGAGGGCGCCGAAAGATCGAAGAATTTAAAGAGCAGCTGGACTTTATTTTTAAAATGTTACTGTAAATTTGATTAAATTCAAACAAGCAAAATAAAATCTAAAATAATAAAGATGATTCAGCATTTTAGTTTCTAAAACAGTTCAGCTACATCTGAACCGGTCAATTTAAATTCATGATCATTAATATAAAATATCTTATATATGATAATAATAATCAGTAATCTATAATCTATAATTCTGCTAAGGATAATTTAGACAGAGCACTTCCTGTCTAAACCTAATCAAACATGATTGATTATTACTGATTATAGTCTGAATTTAACTTTTAACATTTTCTCTGTTAAAGGGCACCAAGTTTCCCAGAATGCTTTGGGACTCTGACGAGGAGCTGAACGGGACTCTGCAGGTAAACAAACACACTGTGTTATTACAGCAGACGTAACAGTGATTACAGGCGAAGTAGAAGTTGTACAAACAGCAGTTATAGAAGTAGTAGATATAGAAGTAGTAGTAATAGATGGATAGATATAGTATATAGTAATAGTAGTAGTAGTGTCAGTAGTTCTGTGTGATCCTCAGCACTGTGTCGTCTCGTACAGGAGGAGAGGGCTGAGCGTCTGGTGTGTCGCAGTTTTTTCCGCGGTGTGAGCGAGCTTCGTGTTAAAGAGCGCTCGCTGCTGTTCGGAGACTTCGTCCTCCTCGCCAACTCCTCCTCCTCGCTGGCGTACCTGCGGGTTTGGGATCAGAGCCTGCGTTACCTGGCCGTCTTTAACTGGGCAGAGGAGGTGGCGGCGCTGCAGCTGAGCGGCGCGGCGCTGCCCCGACAGGCCACTGTCGTCCTCAGCACCAACAGCAGCGTCCTGCCAGCAGACGGCAGCGTGGACCTGACGGACCTGCGGCTCGGCCCTGGACAGGCCGCGCTCCTCAATTTTCCCTACACCGGGTAGAGCTTCTGTTTCATTGGCTGGTACCTCCAGAAAACACGACTATTAAAGCCTCATTCAGACAGAAACGTCAGAATCACTGAGCTCGTTTAATCACCATCATTATCTCTGATGTCCTTTCACAAAAAAGCTCTTCCTGTTTATCAGTTTCCTTCAGTGATGTTTGTCTGATCCATGAGCACATGACAACAGACCGTCTGAGCTTTACTGTGAAAAATCTGTCAGAAACCGTCTGAATGAGGCTTCAGTCGAAGGATCTAATGAGTTCATGATTTTGTGTTTTTCTCAGCAGCTCTGTCAGATTTTCTGTAAGTGGTGAAACAAATGTGACGATGCACCATCTACATGTCGTGTCTGTGAACAAAATGAGATAAAAATGAACAAAAGGTATTTCAGTCTGATGTTTTCTTTATGTGTGAGTGTGTGTTTGGTTTAAAACTTTAGAAATGACAGAAATAACAGACAGAAACAGAAAACGTCTCCCAGGCTGCAGTTTAACATCAAACACAGCAGATATGAGACGAGTCGATACGAGTCAGTATTAATCAGATTATTTCTTCTAAAGACCTTGTTTGAGTACATCTATGTGTGGATAGTGATGAACCCCCAGAACAAAGGGAACAACAGAAATAAGTAATGCACAGGGCGGTCAAAGACTTCCCATAATTCAACGCCTATGTTTATGACATGACAACAATGGAAAGATGAAAAAGGTTGTTGAGGACGTGCACGTGTAGGAAAAAGAAAACATAAAATAAATAAAATAAAATTCTTGTTGTATGTGGGAACAGCAATTAGAACATTTATTCAAAGTTTCTGCTGCAGACGTCCTGATGAACTTTAATAAAGTTTAATAACTTTAAATAATAAAAATCAGGAGTGCTTCATGTTACAGTGAGTATCAGCAGGAACTTTTAATTCACTGTTAAACTTTATTGCTGTTAACTAAAAAATTCTTTTATTCATGATGTGTTAGTTCGTTTTACAGCGAGACTCAACAGCTTCTGTATTTTAAACTCCTCCGCTCAGCTTCCTGCTCACTTCATTATCTACCTGTTTTCTTCATCACGTCTGTCAGTCTGTCAGAGGTCAGAGGTCACTTCAGTTCAGAGTTTCTCCTGCAGGGGGCAGAATCTGCTCACAAACCAAACAACGACTGCAAGTCAAAAAGTACAAAAGTATTTGTACCAAAACATAAATACCAAAAGTAAAATGCTCATTATGTAGAACAATGTGAATTACTGATCATTCATTTGTTTACCTGATTTCTATTTTAATGACTTTTTATTCTGCTGATAGTTTGCAAGGATCAATAAAGTTCTTTACTAAAAATAATAATCCTCATTATTTGGTTGATCATATTTTATCAATTAAATCTGCAGTTAGCTCGAGTCGTGAAATGTAGTGGAGTAAGTATAAAGTATGAAGTGGAAATACTCGAGCACTTTGAGTCGTGATCCTGCCTGATCCTGGCTGGGATCAGGTCCAGCTGCTTACAGAGCTCTACAGAAAAACTGCTTCGCATCTTCAGACTTTAAAGTTTCAAGTGGAGCCTGAAGCTGCAGGAGACTGAACACGAATCAACATGATCAACATTCGACTGATCATCAGACTGAAATGAAACATAAAGCTGAAGGTGGAGCTCATTAAACAACATTAACATTAAACATTATATATAATCCAAAGATAAAACAGCAGCGTGATGAATGTACATCACAATAAAAGTTATCAGTTTGTTTTTTGTTTTTACAAATATGATTGTGAGAAATAAAATACTCACAACCTCCATCACAGATAAATCCACATTTTAATAGAGAAATAAAATTTGTGCATCCAGGTATTAAATCGTCTCTCCTGATTGGCTGCTGAGCGTCTGTGAAACAAACCCACTGACATGTTTTATGTAATGTCATATTATTACTGCATGTATTTATAGTATAGTACTGTAGTATATTATATATGTATGCGTATCTGACAGCTGCTGCATGATTCAACTGCTGGAGATGAAAACAGTCTGATTATCTATTGAGACGTTCAGGAAACACGACAACTATAATCGTGTGTGTGTGCAAATGTTCTGTATTGTATATTTATACGTTGCTCTCTGTGTGTTATGACTGAATTCATTTTAAATTTTCATCATTAAAAGGATTTATTTCATGTGTGACGATGTCTCCGCGCTCTCTGGAGTTTTCCTCCTCGCTGTCTTTTATAATTAAGAGTCGGCTCTTAACTTCTTCACCTGATTACTGAAACTACATTAAACATTCAAACTGGAGCTCAATCAGCGCTTATCACCATGACAACAACATCCATCCCTCACCTCCTCCTCCTCTTTCGTCTTCTAAACTCGGATGTGAGTCGACATCAACGTGACGCAGAACAACAGTGATCTGTCACATACAAGCTTTTCTCTCTGTTCGTCATCTGAGTCGCTCAGCGTCTGTGAATTAAAGATGCTTTTGTTCATCGAGGTCTTCAGACGGGAGGGCTGAGGCCTCCGTCGTGTTTCCTCATGAACGAAGCAGCCCTCGGGGTGGAGACAGGTACCGGTATTATTCTTTAATTGATTTTTTACAGGTGATCAAAGAAAAAGATGCAAATGTTCAGGACACAAAGAAGAAAACAAGAAGAGTTTATTCAGCACGGAACAGGATACGGAAAGTGTTTAAACGGCACATCACAAACTGCACTTTGACTTTTTATCACGATCAGGTCAATCCGGGTTCGACCTGCAGACCCGTCACGTCCTCACTTCCAGGAAATGATTCAAAACTTCACAGTAAAATACCCGACGATCAAACAAACAGGATCCTTAATTTGGTCTCAACTGTCAGTTTGACTGTTTCTTAACATCGATTTAGTGAGTTTGCTGCTTCAGAGCGTTTTAACAGCAAACAGGACTCACAGCTCAGCATGTAAAACAACCTGTAAACCTGTAATATGAAAAATGTCAGTATTATGGAGTTATTTTTTAACAGGTTGACAAACCATGTCTGCTGAGAAACAAACAAACAGGTGAAAAATTGAGAATAATTTGTTTGAAGGTGTAGGGAGTCTGGTCTTCATTTCATCATAATTTAGATGCCAAAAGTCATAATTCTGACTTCTTAATCATTATTTTAATTATTAATCATTAATAATTATCTGTGAGTCATAGATTTTACACAGAAGTAGCTTTTCATTTCAAACGTATTAAAACAGATTTAACAGGAATCACTAATCTAACACTGTGTAAGTCTCTAAATGATTTTTAAATTCAGACTTTGTTCTTCATATTTGTTTTGGCACTATTTGTCCTCCGCAGACTGCCTCTCGGCCTCAGGTCTGTTTCAGAGTCGGCACGTCGCTGAGATTGAAGCACGTTTTCTCTTTAATGTCGAGATGCTTTGATGGTGTGTTTGTGAGTTTAACTTTAATCATAATGTAGAAAGTCAGTGTCAAAGTGTCAGTTTGGAGGATTTATATCACGCAGCTCTACCTTCATCACTTCTCTGATCCTCTGATCAGACACAGAAACTCAATTCACTTTGTTTTCATCAGTTTTAATTTAAAAAATGTTTTAATTTAAAAAACAACAACAAAGTTCAGTCACTTCGTCTAACAGGTGATGGTGTCAGGAATGAAAAACTAAACTCAGTGAAAACAAACTCTTCTTCTTCTTCTTCTTCTTCTTCTTCTTCTCCTCTCGTGTCCTCCGTCAGTCTGTAATAATAAATGTTTGAAAATATCTGTGAGACGTTCAGGGACCTCGTCTGCTGCCACTTTAAATCACTTTCATCGTAGGATTAATGAATGAACACGTTTAACAACCTGAATCCTTCTGACAGGAAACAAACAACACGTCTGATTCAGGATTTCAAACTAAAAGAACACTTTAATTTTACAAGACAAATAAAATCCTTCCTCTGTTTGTTCCTCGTCCTCTAGGGAAAAGACCAAAAGCATCGTAAAAATCAGTTAAACAGAAACAGAAGATGAACTTTTAACCTTTAAATGAGTTTTGAATCAGTAAATATCAGAGTTCAGTTTTGGTTTGGATCAGGTCAAAGTCTGCAGGGATTCATTTTCAAAAATTATCATTTCATCATCAGGTGGAAAGTCACTAAATACCTTTACTCAAGTACTGTACTTTTTGTATTTGTACTTCTAAACTGCTTCTGAAAACACATTTTGTTACAATTAAATCTTCTTTTCTTTTTCACGTTTTTCTGAAAATATATTTTTATGTTGTTGTTTTTTTAATATCCTCTTTCAGTTTGGGTGAATTCGTCTGTTTCATGTGTAAAATGCTAATGAAACCTTTTTCTGTTTCTTTTTCATTTAGTCATGAAGCACTTTGTTAAGTGCTGTAAAATATAAACTCATCATTATTTATGATGCAGATTTTAGATGATAAAAAAACTCTTCAGCTTGTATCAGATGTTTTTGGATCAGTTTGTCTCTGTGTGTCTGCTTTAGCCTAGCTTAGCACAAAGACTGGGATCAGAGGGACTGCTAGCGGAGCCTCTTTGCCTTGCAGCTTGTCGTGATGGCTTTCTGCATTATTGACGAGGACGAGGGCCGATTTCTGCTCTGTTAATAATACATGCAGATGTTGACTTTACTGGAGATGCTCTAACTGCTGAAACAGGATCCTCGACTCTTTGTGGTACACACTTTTGCCCCTTTTCCACTAGTACCTACTATCGGCTCGACTCGACTTCGACCTCGGTTTGTACTGCTAGCGTTTCCATCCCGTGTTAGTACCTGGTACCATCCCGTGTTAGTACCTGGTACCAGGTACTTTCGTAGTTCCTACTCAGCCGGTTCCAAAGCGAGCTGAGTCGAGGAGCCGAAAATGTGACGTCGGCAGACGGCAGGCCACTGATTGGCCAGGGGCCTGACGTCACTAGATGCGTCGTCAGGAGAGCGACTTCGATTCGTAAGAGTCAACCGCGCCATTTTTAAAACGCAATAACAACAACGAACACGATCAGAGATGCTGCACAGAAATCAACCCCGCGGAGCAACGACGAGCTGCAGACATTTCTTTGTCTGGTGGCCTCCATTGCTCCGTGAGTCGTTTCGTGTTTGTGTCGCATAACAAATGACGTCGCTGGAGTTTCGGCCGCGTTGCCACGGCGACCCCACCCCGCTGAGGTGGTACTGTTGTGATGGAAAAGCGGCTGAAACTGAGTCGAGAGGTCGAGCCGCAGTAGGTACTAGTGGAAAAGGGCCATTTGACTTCAGATGAGAAGTCAACACAGAGAGAGCAGCACGCCTGAACTTTATGTTATTATTATTATTATTATCATTATTAATTTATTAATAAATGATAACATGATAAAATGATAAATTATTAATCTATTATCTCCTATCTTCTGTCACAGAAGACACACAGACGTCTTTTCTCCTCTAAGCTTCTCACACGGTTTCTGTTTGAATTGTTGAATATTTCATTAAAGGGTCTGTATATAACATCTGTTCACTGACCTGTCCACTGTGGGCGGAGCCACCATGCCCAAAACAGTGACATCACACACCTGACTGACCGTGATTGACAGGCGTCATGTTGATAATTTGATTTTCAATAAAATGTTTTCTTTTAAAACTAAACTATTAAAAAATGATCAATATATGTAAATTATAACACACGACCCCTTTAAAGCTCAAAGAAACTGAAATCTAATTTGTGTATCAGAAGTATTTTTTCTTTTCTCTCCATCAATCATCTGACGACCCCTCAGAGTTTCCTGGTGACCCTCAGAGGGGCCCGACCCTTATGTTGGGCACCACTGGATGAAGTTCTTCATAGATATAAACAGATATTTTATTCAACACGTGAACGAGCTGCTAGTTGAAAAGGTTAAACTTTAAAAATGGCGATGTGAAGTAACACAGCTTTAATAATTAATGAGGTTTTTATAATTATCTTGAACTTCCTTTAAAATGGAGTCAAAGCATCAGAGGAGCCCTTCAGTGTGTTTTGCGCATTTTTCGTCTCTTCTTCTGCTGTTTTAATCCTGTCATGTTGTTTCTGTGAATACTGAACGAACGTCGGCGGCTTCACGAGGGATTTGCACTTCACATCAGTTTGTACGAGAGCTCAGCTTCGTGTTAGAGCAAAGAGAGTTTAAAGAGGAAACAACCAGTTCAGATACAGAGATTCACACGAACTGCAGCTTTAAAGGAACATTTCACCACATTTTCTTCACTGACTCTTCATAATCTGTCTTCAGTGTCAAAGTCTGAAACTGAACTAACTGATTTCCACCCAAATCAAAAGCTCTTTCATCCTTTTCTTTCTTTTAAAACCTAAAAAGTGACTCGACAACGACTTTTTATTTTCCTTTTGTCTGTTCAGACAGTGAAGGAGGAAGATTTATTACATAAGAGGAGCAGAGACTTCAACTTCATGACAGAGGAGGAGAAACAGGAGGAGGACAAAGAAGAGAGAAAAAGACAAAATAAAGGAGGAGGAGTGGTAGAAGATGATCACATAAAGGAATGTGTGGAGGAGGAGAAACAGGAGGAGGTGGGTGAGATGAACATGATGAAGAAAGAAGCAGAAACAGGAAGGAACTCGAACATGAAGGAGGAGGAGGAGGAGTTACTCCTCTTCTTCAGACGTCCTGATGGTAATCTGCCGTCTCTTAATGAGCTTTAACTCAGCAGGAGACAAACAAACAGCTGCAGTTTAATCCGTCAGACTGTGAGCATCATTTTCATCAGACCTTCAGACATTAAACAACAGAAACCTTTAAATAACTCGAGATTAATATGTCATGAAATAATCCTGCATGTTGGAGCTGTAACAAACAAACAGCATCATGAACGTAAACAACCAATATGGCTGCTGTTTCAGCTCATCGGTGAAAAGTCGACTTTGGTTTGACCTCCCACTTCATCCAAACTCATTTTAGTCAGTTCTTCCTCCATCTTTCTTTTCTTTCTCTTCTTTCTCTTCTTCAGTTCGTTAGCTTCATCCACCTCTCCTTGTGGCAGACTTCACTCCTGAGCAGCGAGCAGACGTGCAGGTAGCTCGTCCAATCAGCACATTCAGGGACAGACAGCGGATATCTTTCCATCTTTAATTTCAGCTGATATAAAGAGCTCCTGAAATACTTTTCCTGTGAAGCTGCTGCACAGTTTGAGCAGCTGATGTTCAATCAGCAGCAGCGTTTGCCTGCAGAGGCGACGACTCACCAGCTAAAACAGAGCGTGCGGTTTGTCTGGAGGCCGCTGGTGATTTCAGGCCGACACGCCGCCGCTGTGCACGAATGCTGACGTCTGACTCTGACATTTTTTTCTCCTCCGTCTCCTCTTTCATGCGTCCCTCAGGGCCGTAAACAAACGAAACTCTGCACAGTGCTGATCCCTGCTGTTATCAGCCCGCCGTCTGCCGCCAGCTGACATCCAGCTTCACCGTGGAAGCAGGAAAAACGCAGCGCAGAGCGGCATTTCAGCGGCAAAGGCGGCTCGAGGAAGACGAAGAATGCCGTAACGACCCGTGACAGCAGCAAAACTGTGGAGGAACTTTTCAGATTCAGCCTTCAGTGTTTCACTGTGTGACTGGTAGCAGACAGGACGGATGTTACAGGCGACGAGAAAATCTGTCCTCAGTTTCTGACACTGAAAAAAGTTTGTTCTCAGTTTGAGCTCATTACAGCGTTTTATCGCCTGTTAATTTACTTTTTTGTTTTTAATTTGACAATGAATCATCAAAAAGTAGTAAAAAATGTTAATCCAAGCTGACATCTTTAAATGTTTTGCTTTGTTTAACTAAAAGTCCAAACCCCCAAAATATTAATTTCGCAGTGATGAAACAAAAAATCTGAGACATTTTTAGCAGCTGTACTAGCAAATGTTGAAAAGTGGTCGAACAATTATTGACTTACTTAATTGACTTTAAATAGACAGTTCAGAATAATAAATAAAAACCCAAATGTTCAGGATGTAAATGCATGAAGTAGTAAAGCTGGTCATCCCATTGTTCAACCGTCGCAGTTAAAGGAGAGAAGGGGAAATGAAAACCTTCTTCCTTTCCAATGATGTCCATTATTTAAAAACTATGTTTTCTTCACATCACAGTCGTCACTTTAAAAGATCCATTTAAATTCCAAATATTTCTGTAAAAACAGGTTCTGAAACAGGTTTCACTTTCCAACTTCATTTTAGCTTTCCCAAATTGTCAACAACATCTAAAATCTTTACCTTTGAAAATGTTTAAATTCGTCTTCCTAACAAAATGTGTCCTCAGTTTGCAGAAGAAAGTACAAACACAGAAACAGGATCTGATGTGCATCACATTTAAAATCTCATCACAGTCTGATTAATTTCAACAGTAAACAGTAAACAGTTTAATAAATTTAATATTTCCAAAATACCCAATATAATGTATTCAAGCCGTATATTCTTCAGCCGTTTTTCTTTACATTCATGTCATTTAGCCATCACTGCTCTTCATATTTTACTCTGCTCCTCCTCTTCTTCATCACCTTTTTGTCTTCTTGCGGTTTCGTCCTGTAAACGTTCAGCTCTAACTAACTGCTTCATCCAACTTTCCAAAAATGTCCCAGATTTAAACTAATAATCTTCATCAAGGAACATTTTAATTTTTTATTAAAATCAAACAGTGTAAATTTGTTTTCTTTCTCTCTTTGTTCTCTGTCTTTTTATGCCTCCTTGTTTCTCTGCACTTATTTATGGATCCTGTTTCCTCCATCAACCTTTTGTTTTGTCTCTCTTGAGTTTCCTTTTGTTTTGTCCCCACACTCCTCCTCCTCCTCCTCTTCATCTTCGTGTCCTTACGTCTTCTTCTGGTCATGGCGTCCGTCGCGGCATCTCCTGTAAAAAGCAGAGAGCATCTGTTCAGCTCTGACTAATTGCTTCATCCTCAGCCTCTTTGGAGACCATTACGCCGCGCGCACCATCCGTCAGAGGACCGAGCTCCATTATCGAGTCGAAGCCTCGACACAGACACATTATTCTGATAACGCTCGGAGGTTAACAGCCTCTGCAGGAACACACACTTCAACTTCTGCTGCCAAACAGGCTCCTCCATTAACAAGCTCCTGGGAGAGTTCAGAGCCGATCGAAGCTTCAGACCGTCGGCGGGATCTTTTCTTCTCTTTTGTTCTGATGGTGGTCTCAGACTCACCTGTCCCCGAAGACTTTTTACCAGAGAGCTGTTACGATTCCCAGGCAGAGAGGAGCTAGACCCCGAAATGCAGACCAGAGCAGACACCAAATGGATTGAAGTTTCAACAGTTTTAATGTTCCTTTCAATGAGTAGAAATCACAAATCAGAGTTTGGCCAGCCGTGGGCGTCACGGCTTGGCGTGGGGCTGATGCCGCAGGGGCAGAGAGCCGAGCTGCACCAGAGAGCTGCAAGGAGGACTGCAGAGGGGGAGATGAGGCCAGGAGGAAGACGAGGTAAGCCAGGGAGGCAGCCGCGGCGGAGCCAGGAGTCTGGAGTACAAAAAACAGAATGGGTTACGGTACAGGCAAGAGTTCAATGAAAGAATTTCTAGAAGCCACGAAGTACCGAGAGAGGTAACTGAACGATCTGGCGATGAGTGGATGAATGAGCCGGGCTTAAATCCTGTTGGTGGGTTGATTGTAGAATGACTGCCAGGTGGTGCGGCTGAACCAGGTGTGGTAGTGAATGCCCTGGAGTTACCTCGTCCTCCTATGCGGCCAACAAACAGACAGTGACAGACAGGGGGAGACAAAACACAAGACAGGGATCCTAACAGTACCCCCCCCTCAACGGTCACCTCCAGGTGACCCTTTGGGCTTGTCAGGGTGGTCCCGGTGGAAACGTTTAACCATGTTATGGTCCAGGATCTGTCGTCAGGGGAATCCATGATCGTTCCTCCGGACCATAACCCTCCCAGTCCACCAGATACTGTAGTCCCCGGCCCCGCCGTCTCACGTCCAGGAGGCGACGCACCGTGAATGCTGGGTGGTCATCAATGATCCGGGCGGGTGGGGGGGTTCAGGAGGTCAGGAGGAGGACTCAGGGCGCTTGTGACAACCGGCTTTATCTGGGACACATGAAAGGTGGGATGGATCCTCATAGACGAGGGCAGCTTGAGGCGGACGGCGGAGGGGTTAATGATTTCTTGAATTATGAAGGGACCCAGGTAGCGAGGGGACAGTTTGCGGGACTCGCATCTCAGGGGAATGTTTCTGGAAGACAACCAAACGGACTGACCTTGGGAGTACTGGGGAGCAGGTAATCGGTGCTTGTCTGCCGATCGCCGATTCCGCTGAACGGTGGCCTCCAAGGCGGCCTGGGTCCTTTGCCATACCGCCTTACACCGTTGGAGATGATGTTGGATGGAGGGAACGGCCAACTCTTGTTCCTGGCGTGGAAACAGTGGTGGTTGGTAACCTAGCGAGGCCTCAAAGGGGGAAACACCAGTAGCGGAACTAACCAGGGAATTGTGAGCGAGTTCGACCCAGGGGAGGTATGTGCACCAAGTACTCTGGTTGCCGGCCGTGACACAGCGTAGCGCTGACTCTAGGTCCTGGTTCGTCCTCTCCGTCTGCCCGTTTGATTGAGGATGGAACCCCGAGGTGAGACTCACTGACGCCCCCAGTCCCGTACAGAATGACTTCCAAACCTGTGAGATGAACTGCGGACCCCGATCCGACACAATGTCCCGTGGAATGCCATGAAGGCGTACGACGTGGTTGGCGAGAAGGTCGGCCGTCTCACGGGCTGTGGGGAGCTTGGCAAGGGCAACAAAGTGGGCTGCCTTAGAAAATCGGTCAACTATGGTCAATATGACTGTCTTCCCATTGGACGGGGGCAAACCTGTGACAAAATCCAGGGCGATGTGGGACCAGGGCCGCCCAGGAACAGAAAGGGGCTGAAGGAGGCCGGACGGAGGTTGATGAGAGCTCTTCCCTCTGGCGCAGACGGTGCAGGCCTGAACAAAACCCCTTATATCTGCCTCCATGTTCCTCCACCAGAAATGACGCTTAATGAGAGACTGATGGTACGGTTGATGCCTGGGTGACATGAGAGCTTGGACGAGTGAGCCCATTGCAGAACTTGTGACCGGACAGCGTCAGGGACAAACAAGCGGCCCGGAGGTCCCTGCCTGGGGTCTGGCTGCTGCTGTTGAGCCCGCAGGACGGCGTTCTCTATGTCCCAGGTGATAGCAGCGATGACCCTGGAGGTAGGAAGGATGTTCTCCTCCTCCTGCACCTTCTCCTCCACGCTGAACTGTCTTGAGAGGGCGTCGGGCTTGATGTTGCGGGACCCGGGGCGGTAGGTGAGGACGAAGTCAAAGCGACTGAAGAAGAGAGCCCATCTGGCCTGACGAGAGTTCAGCCGCTTCGCCGTCTGTATATAGGCCAGGTTCTTGTGGTCGGTCCAGACAACGAAGGGCTGTGTTGACCCCTCTAACCAGTGGCGCCACTCCTCCAGCGCCATCTTGACCGCCAGCAACTCCCGATTACCGACGTCGTAATTGGCCTCTGCAGGGGAGAGGCGGCGGGAGAAGAAGGCACAGGGATGGAGCCGACCGTCAGACCCCCGTCTCTGGGACAAGACTGCTCCGACCCCGATATCCGACGCATCCACCTCTACCACGAATTGCTGAGCTGGATCTGGCTGAACCAGGACTGGGGCCGTGGTGAACAGAGTCCTTAGCCGATTGAACGCCTTCTCAGCTTCCTCACTCCAGACAAAGGGACGAGACGGGGAGGTGAGAGCTGTCAGGGGCGCCGCCTCTTGGCTGTAGTTCCGGATGAAGCGTCTATAAAAGTTGGCAAACCCCAGGAAGCGCTGCAGAAGCTTACGGTTGGTTGGAATGGGCCATTCTGCTACTGCTCTCACCTTCGCTGGGTCTGCTTGCACGCAGCCTTCCTTTATGATGAAGCCGAGGAAGTCGACCTGGGAGGCGTGGAATTCGCATTTCTCCTTTTTAACGAAGAGACGATTCTCCAATAACCTCTGAAGCACCTGGCGGACATGGAGCTGATGATCAGGTAAGTTCCTGGAATAGATCAAAATATCGTCCAGATACACAAAGACGAAACGGTTTAGGAAATCACGGAGGACATCATTTATGAGGGCCTGAAACACTGCGGGGGCATTGGTTAGCCCAAATGGCATCACCAGGTACTCGAAAGTGGCCCAGGGGGGTGTTGAAGGCTGTCTTCCATTCGTCCCCCTCCCGGATCCGCACCAGGTGGTAGGCGTTGCGGAGGTCTAATTTGGTGAATATGGTGGCACCTTGAAGGGGAGTGAAAGCGGAATCTATTAGAGGTAGGGGATATTTGTTCTTTACCGTGATATTGTTTAGGCCTCGGAAGTCTATACATGGCCTGAGGGATGAGTCTTTCTTCTTAACAAAAAAAAACCCCGCCCCTACTGGAGATGTTGAGGGGCGGATGATGCCAGCAGCCATGGAATCGTTAATGTATCCCTCCATGGCCTCCTGCTCTGGTCTGGTCAGGTTATACAGGCGGCTGGAGGGAAGAGGAGCATCAGGAAGTAGCTCAATCGCACAATCATATAGGGGCGATGAGGTGGCAAAGAGAAGCGCCTTATCCTTGTTAAACACCTCTTGCAAATCGTGGTAGGCAGGGGGGAACCCCAGACAGGTCCACTGGCTCGATAAGAGGGCTATGTGGTGTCGGAGCCTCCCCTGTGGGCGATAAAGCAGACTGCAGACAATGTTTATGGCAATAGAGACTCCAGCTTAAAACCTTTGCCTACGGCCCAATCCATGTGAGGATTATGAGTTGCCAACCAAGGATACCCTATGATGAGGGGTGTAGCGGGGGATGAGATGACAAGGAGCTGGATAGATTCGACATGATTGCCAGACAGGACAAGTTTCACAGGGAGTGTGCGGTGAGTAACCTGAGCCAGGATTCGGCCGTCCACTGCGAGGGCGTTGCGGGGTCTCTCCAGCGGCTCCGAGGGAATGCCAGCCTGCTCTGCTGCCTGCTCGTCAATAAAATTCTCCTCCGCCCCGGAATCGATGAGAGCCTGAAGGAGAACCGTTGAAGCTGGAAGCAGATGGTGGCTGGAATTTGGAGACGAGTTAGAGACCCCCTGGGACTTTGGACCCAGGCCCGCCAGAATTCCCATGCTTACTGGCGGGCCCGGTCTTTTGGTCGCCGGGGACAGGCAGGCAAGGAGTGACCAGTTCTCCCACAGTAAACACACTCACCCGCTCGGAGCCGGCGATTCCGTTCCTCTGGGGAGAGATGAGCCCCTCCCACCTGCATGGGTTCCTCAGGGGTCGGAACACTCGGAACACTCGGAGATTCAGGAGCCCGACTTGCAGAATTTGGAGGCGGTCCCCCGGGGAATTAGGGAATCTCGGGGAAAACTGGAGGCGGGGCCACGGCGCTCACGTCCGTGAGCCTGTAAGCACGGGAGTCTATATTGCCAGTTAATTTTATTAGCGCCTCCAAGCCGACAGGCTCCTCCCGAGACGCAAGTTCGTCCTTGATGTACTCACGGAGCCCATTGTAGAAAGGCGGCACACAACGCGTCCTCGGTCCAATCCACCTCGGCCGCCAGGGGGTCCGAAACTCCAGGGTGTAATCCAGCGACCGAGCGCCGGTCCTGGGTGATGGTGAAGAGCCGCGAGGAAGCACAGAAGGGGGTAGCTGGGGACTCAAAAACCCAGGCGAAACTCCTCGAGGAAGGCAGGAGAAGGTGAGTCCTGGAAAAAGTCCGCCCAGCGAACCTTGCTTCAGCCCAGGTAAGAGCCTTTCCCTGCAGCAACCCCAACATAAAGTGAATCTTGGAAGAAGTCGTTAGAGAATGATATGGACTTGAGCTGAAAGAATAGCTTGCACTGGAATATAAATCCCTTGCACTGGGAAGACACACCTGAGAACGGTTCGGGGGGCACCGCTTGAAGGTCCCGCTGCTGATCGTCTCCAGTCTCAGGCTGGTTCCGCTGATCCGTCGGGGCTGCCGGAGCTTGCAGGGAGGCGAGCTGAGCTGAGAGTGAAGCGACCTGCTGGGCGAGAGTTTGGTTAGCGGAGATCAGAGCTCGGATGTTAGCATCATGTTGGCCCAGTAGGATCCCCTGCTGGGTCACAGCCTGCTGGACTGGTGCCGATCTGGGTTCTTGGTCCGCGGGGTCCATGTTTTGGCCAGATCGTAATGTTACGATTCCCAGGCAGAGAGGAGCTAGACCCCGAAATGCAGACCAGAGCAGACACCAAATGGATTGAAGTTTCAACAGTTTTAATGTTCCTTTCAATGAGTAGAAATCACAAATCAGAGTTTGGCCAGCCGTGGGCGTCACGGCTTGGCGTGAGGCTGATGCCGCAGGGGCAGAGAGCCGAGCTGCACCAGAGAGCTGCAAGGAGGACTGCAGAGGGGGAGATGAGGCCAGGAGGAAGACGAGGTAAGCCAGGGAGGCAGCCGCGGCGGAGCCAGGAGTCTGGAGTACAAAAAACAGAATGGGTTAGGTACAGGCAAGAGTTCAATGAAAGAATTTAGCTAGAAGCCACGAAGTACCGAGAGAGGTAACTGAACGATCTGGCGATGAGTGGATGAATGAGCCGGGCTTAAATCCTGTTGGTGGGTTGATTGTAGAATGACTGCCAGGTGGTGCGGCTGAACCAGGTGTGGTAGTGAATGCCCTGGAGTTACCTCGTCCTCCTATGCGGCCAACAAACAGACAGTGACAGACAGGGGGAGGCAAAACACAAGACAGGGATCCTAACAAGAGCAGAGTCTTTAATGGGCCGGCGTCTTTAACAACACAGTTTTTGTTTGGCTTGAGAAACTTCAGCTTTTACGTCCCACAGAAAAGAAAGAGGATGTGAAGACTCCTTTAAATATGATGGATTCACTCATAGATTTGTGATTTTCAGATATTTCACATCTGAAATGTAAATCACAACAATTGAAGCATCATACTGCAAAGATTTATATCAACTTTCTCCTACAAAATATATATTCTTCTACATTTTTCTGCCGGGATGACAGACAGGACTCAGGATGTGAACTTTCTCCTCTCAGATGATATCGAGTTTAAGTTTTTTAGTTCACGTGTTGTTTTTTAATGGTCAAGAACGACTTCAGCTCTCGTTTGTGTAGTTTTATTTAAAGATTTAAAGAGTCTGTGGCGTTGAGGATTCACATTGTTAAGATTGTGAAGAATAAATCGCTCTTTACTTCGTTAGCACTAAATATTAAAACATGTTGAAACACGATGAAACTGCTTGGACTCAACTTTAGATTATTTGCATGCTGCATGATCTTCAGAGCGACTCAAAGACGAACGTGAACACAAATGAAACACAGCACTGGGGGGGTCTATTCGTTGTATTGATTAAAGTTTGGTGCCCTCCAGCTGTTTGAGCAGAGTCCCAGAAGCAGCAGCGCTGCAGGAAACTCTCTGGTATAAGTCGACTCTTCGGACGGAGGAGGATGAGGCTGTTTGGTATTCTGCTGCTCTGCCATAATTAAAATGTGAAATATTTCATCACTTTGACCAGAAACTGAAGAGTCCTGCAGGAAAAGATGGACAGCTGTGAGAGAAAGGTCAGGAAGCTGCTGACACGAGGAAACACTGAAGGTCCTGGTTGATTTTTCAAACTGTGGAGTCACTTCAGTCGTCACCTTAACGTGGCTGATTTTCAGTCCCATGTCTGATCGACTGTTCGCTGATGTTTAATGAGTCCAGTCCAACCCAGCAGATTCCTGAAGCTTCACCTGGGGAAATCCTTCAGTCTCAGTGCAGTTTAGCAAGCTGATTTCCTGTTAAAGGCTGAAAATCCCATTAAAGTGCTGTAATGGTACGTGCAGCCTGCAGATCTAATTGATTCTACGCCACGAAAACCTCGTCTGAATCTTATTTCTGTGTGTCGCTTCCTGTTTGAGCCTCTCTGTCTGTCTCCATCTAGTCGGTTTCACTCTCTGCTGCCTTTAACGAGAGAGCCGAGGTGATTTGCCGTCGTTCGGCCAATCAGGAGCCAGGAGCGGTAACGATGTCGTTAGCGTTTGTTCCCATTCGATGACACTGCATGATGGGAAGAAAATTAGGAGTTCATCTGGCCATGTCTTTATTTTAATCTGCATTCAAAGAGTGAAACTCTTCCAGATAAAAAGAGAGAAAAATTCCTCTGATCTCAGATCTTGTTTTGTAAAATTCAGATTTAAAGCGTTGTCGCCTGGAGGCAAAGCTGATGTGAACATCTTCAGCAGTGTCCTGTCAAACTGACATGTTCTGTCGGCTGAGTTTAAACAGAGACTCTGACTCTAGTCCAAAGGGACGAATCTATAAACTCAGTCTTACAGGATCTTCACTTCTCTGAGTTTCTGCAGACACATATGATGATAAATGTGACGTTAATCTGAAACTCATTTAAACCTGAAAATAAGCAGCAACATTTCATAAACATGCAACTCATCTGTTAAAATGTCGAACTGTATCAGACCTGCAGTACAGACTGCAGGTACAGAGCCTGAAAACATCCCGTCAGGACTAAAAGAGACGAAGATATCAGAGGAGAAACTCATTTAAAATTGAACAAACATCATAAGTGTTCTTGATTAAAGTAAAAACTTGAACAGAAACAGAAATATTTGAATGAATCATAAAATTTGGTTCGTTAATCCACCATCAGCTCATCATCTCAGCCTGAAGAAATTATTATTCTGCTGTGACGTAAAAATGTGAGACTTAAGATAGGTTAAGCAATAACTGATTAACGATTACCAATAACTGATTAATGATTACCAATAACTGATTAATGCTGCACATTAGACTTTAACTGGAGTCATTTTTAGTGTTTGTTTTCAGTGTCTGATTGTTAAGACATGACAGAGAATCTGTGTGAGCACTCAGAGCCAAATATAATATATAATGTTTAATATATAATGTATAAATGACCATATATGCTGTATATAATATACTGTACGCATATCAGTGTAATATTGATGCATATAGAAAAAGTCAAACGGCACAAAGGGAAACACAGAGTAATAATAACTAAACTTGTACTTTACTTCAGTATTTCCATTTATCCTTCATTCTTCTCCTCCATGTCTCAGGGAGAAAGGTTGGACTTTTAACTGCACTACATTTATTTTACAGTTGTTTGAAGATTTTACATTAAAAACATCTGATAAAATGATTCAACTGCTGAAAAACCAAAAAGGGAAAAATGAGTAAGAGGAGGAGAGACAGTGATGATGAGGAAGATGGAGATGAGCGAGGATGAAAAGGAAGTGTGAAATGAAAACAGTAACTGAAAGAGGAAGAAGAGAAGAAGAAAGGAAGCAGATGAGGAGAGGAGGATGAAGAGGAGGACGTCTGAAGGTCGCTCTCTGTCTGTTCATCCACCAGCTCACAGATGGAGAATCATTTTCCTCCACAGAACGTCATTAAACTGACGACTGAGGTTTGTCCCAGCTGAGCCTCCGTACTGTGCGTCACACCTTCTTCTTCTTCTACAGACTCTGATGTGGACGCTCAAACAGGGAACACAGAAGGATTCTTCTCATTTATAAAAGTGTTGTTGTTTCGTTTCACCTCCACACTCAGAGGTGAAGAAACAACCTGAAACATCTGTTTGATCCTCCGTCTGATCAATCAATAATCAATAGAGCTCATATTGACACAAAGTGCTTCACAGTTCAGGATGAAATAAACAGCTGAATAGTGTGTTGTAATGGAAATCCGCCTTCATTATTATGTTTCCTTTCTTATATAATAGGCTTTATGTCTTATAATCATATATAATAGTCTACTTTTCTCTCATGCCATGCTGAACTGATCTCATACAACAGACATCACAAGGTTGTCTCTTACTGGTTTTAAATCTTAGCCACAACAGTCTGATTAAATATCTTCTTTCTAGATTCCTTTTGCATGCAGACGATGTAAGTCTGAAACAGTCTACTAGGAGGGTGGGGAGACGTTGCACCCTCTCTCTGTCTCACATGCCTTTGTTTGTATTTCACTTTAAGTATCTGTGCTTTTTCTGTCATCACTGGTGAGTCCTCATCCAGCCGAGCACACACTCGGCTTGTCTGACGGCTCACCTTCTTGCAAAGAATACATTAAAATATAAAAGACACTCTGGTCGGATCAATTCTTCTTTATTTCCAGTACAGACAAAATATATTTTATCCACAACAGTGTTTAGATAAAAACAGTGCTGATTGATTTCAGATATTTGTATTGATCAGCTCCCTCAGTAACTATTAGACACAGAAAAGTTGACATGTCCTGTTTTCTTTATTTCAGGAGCAGTTTTAATATCACAGGACAAAGAATTTCTCCCATTCAGCATCAGAGTGAAGTTTATTCTAAAAAATAATGAAGAGATGTGAAATAAAACCTGCTAAAAAAATAAATCAAACATCAAATAAAAGTTTCCCAAAGATGGTTTCTGTCATTTTACGTAGTTCTGATCACGCTGATGTTTGATTCAAGTGTTTTTTTTCTGATCAGTTTGGTTTTAATTAGTTATTTGATGCTATAAAAGGGGGCGTGGCCTCATGATTGACAGCTGTCAGTCACAGTGGCGTGAGTAGTCGTGGAGGCGTCTGCTGCAGACGTCTTTTCAGGAATAAATGTACGTAGAGTAGAAACATCGAGAGGAGACGTAACTTTAACTTTAGCAGGTGATCGTTAGCTAACAGTCACTAATTATTGATTACTGATCGCGTCATGCAGGTGTGTGGGCGGGACTTTGAAACACAGACTCCTCCCCCGCAGAACAAGATGGCGGCGCCCGTGTTTGAGATTTTTAGCTTCATCACAGGGAGGAAGTGGAGACGTCGTCCATCTTTGATCCAACGACACGATGAGAAAATATTTACAGCAGGTTTTCTATCGATTACAGCTAACGTCATGACATCAGCACAAAAAGGATCCAAAGAGATGACTCAGCAGAGCTTCAGCTGTCTGCGTTTAAAGGGACCTGCTGACCTTTAACGATGATTTAAATCATCAAACAGAACTTCAATGAGGACTCAAACTAAGAACCAATCAATAACTGATAATCAATAATCAGGTGTTTCCCGCCACACTCTGGATCACCTCCCGCCCCGCGTGCCGCCCACAGGCTGCGCGTGCGGCTGCGCGCGGCAGATTCCGCTCCGCGTGAAGAGCGCGGCATTTAGCCAGGCGGAAACCGGAAACACAAACACACACCCGTCAAAATAAAACCACACGATTAGGTGACAGAAATGATGCATGATGTAAAAACTAACGTCAAACTTATGTTTCCAGGTAAAATTTAGTCAGATCGAAAGAATAATGGTAATGTGTTAATAACAGACTGTTGTGGCTTTAAGATTTAAAACCAGTAAGAGACAACCTTGTGATGGCTCGCCTGTCTGTTGTATGAGATCAGTTCAGCATGGCATGAGAGAAAAGTAGACTATTATATATGATTATAAGACATAAAGCCTATTATATAAGAAAGGAAACATAATAATGAAGGCGGATTTCCATTACAACACACTATTCAGCTGTTTATTTCAGATCGAAAGAATAATGGTAACGTGTTAATAAGTATTCTCACGGTCTGTTCATCTTTAGAAAAGACTGTAACATTTTCTCCTAAATTTAAATGTATTAATCTAATAATTAGTGACTCCTAGTTGTTCTTCATCCTTTTGTGTCTAAAACATCATTTTACTGCTTTATTTTGAAAATATCTCCCCGGAAGTTATGCTCGTGTTCCCTCTGTGCCGCTCTGCCGCTCCGCCGCTCCGCTCGCTCTGCCGCTCTGCCGCTCGGTGACGTCTCTCTCACCGGTAAAATCCACCGACGAGTCGACCGGACTGACCGCTTCTCCTTCTCCTTCTTCTTCTTCTTCGCCGGAGCTCAGAGCGGCATCACGGCGTCACGGAGCCCCGACTCTCCGCCTCTCTCTCCGGCCTGAAGGGCCGCGAAGAGCCGCTGACGGCGCGGTGAGGACGCGGACAGGACGCGGCGCGGGTCCCGCTTCTCTCCGGGATGATGGATGTAACTCCGGTACCGACTAACGGACAAGAAGCGCGGTGGACTCGGCGGAGGGGCAGCGGGGACCTGTGAACAGCCTGCCGGCCAGAGGCTGCTGACAGCGGCGGACTCTTCCACAATCTGCGCGTTCCTCCACAATGTCACCGCCAAGGAGACGCGGCTGAGGCGGCGGCGGCTCTCCGGTCACCGGCACGGTGACGGTTTGATTTAGCGGACGTTAGCTCCGGGATGAGCAGCGGCGGACCTTCCTGTCAGGTCTGAGCGGGTGTGGGGGGGCCGGCGGCGGGGACACGGCGGGTCCGTGGATGAGCGGCGGGCTGCGGGCGGAGGGACGCCGCTCTGAGAGCTTCACCGCGGGGGAGCGGCGCGGCGCGGCGCGGCGGCCGCAGGAGGATGTGAAGATGGAGCTGCTGCTCGGTCTCCTGTGGCTGTTCACCGGCTTCCTGCAGGGCGTGCACGGCCAGGGCGTGTACGGTAAGGACGTCATTCATACACCGGTAACGGGCGCCACTTTTATTCACATCCAGAGCCGTTAAACTCGGAGAGAGGCGGAATTTAACACGGAAAACACCGCAGCAGCATCAGCAACATGACCTTGTGAGGGATTTACTGAGTGTGTGTGTGTGTGTGTGTGTGCTGTCATGCCTGGCCTAAAGGCACAACAGGTAGGCTGCACACACACACACACACACACACACACACAGTGTGATGTGATGCTGCAGATAAACTGTGTGTCTGTCTGATCAGGGATGTCATCTCGGCTCCACTGAGTCCTGAACCAGACCTGCAGGCCTGTGCAGGACTGTAGTGGACTGTGAAGGTCTGTTTTGGACTGTGCCTGGCTGTGCAGGACTCTGAAGGTCTATGAAAGTCTGTTCAGGGCTGTGAAGGTCTGTGCAGGTCTGTTCAGGGCTGTGCAGAGCCTCTGTGGGTCTCAGGAGACTCTGACATGTTGTTACTGCGGCTGTTTTATAGCCGTGCGCTCTGACAGACCTGCAGCTGAATATTTGTCTTCCTGCTCCGTCGTTTGACCTTTGTTGACCTTTGTTGACCTTTGTCCTCTGGTCGTGGTGTTGTTGGTCTGTAAAAACCTGCTGATGTTCTCTGACTGTTTTAATTTAAACACACAAACACTGTTGAGTCAGTCTGGAGACTTTTTACCTGCTTGTTTCTGGATCTTCATCAGAAGTGTTGATCAGTTGTTATGATCAGTTATGATCAGTTGTTATGATAAGTTATGATCAGTTATGATCAGTTGTTATGATAAGTTATGATCAGTTATGATCAGTTGTTCTCGGGCTCTTGCTTGATGCTGGTCGTTCTCTTTAATGAATTTACAGCTGATGAAGACGACTGAGAAATGAAGGTGAAGCTGATTAGAAAAGCTCGTTGGTGGACTGAGTGACGACTGTTTCTTAATCAATCTATTTTCAGTGTCAGGAACTTTCACTTGTTTCTGTGATCGATCGATATTGTGATTAAAAATGTTGAACAGGATGACAGTGTATTTATATTCATGTTATTATACTTTATAGTTTAGAAGAGTAAAAGTACAAATTTATTTTCATGAAAATAAACTGAAAGTACCAAAAGTCTTCATGATGCAGAATAATATATAATCTATCATTGAATAGTAATTATTGATCTTTAATGTTCATCACTTTAATGTTGCAGCTCATTTTTACAAGCACATCAAAACTGTAGTAAAATGCAGTACTTAGTAAATGTACGCGATTACTTTCACAGTACTCTACTGTATCACCTGATAATATGATTAGTTTTATATTTCTGTAACATTCGGACCAAACAACTTTCTGACATTTGAATACTTTTCCACATTTCACTGCTTCAGTTTGTTTCTGCTGTTTGTTGATCTCTTTAACGTCAGAAACACTGAACACGAGCGAATCTTTGGTTCATGTGTCGGCCTGAAGCTGAATCCAGCAGACTGATGGATGTTTTTAAAGAAAAGCTCCTGACGTGACTTTTCTGTCTGTATGGAACAGTCCTGTCACATTTAGGATCATCCCAAATATTATTTTGAAGCTTCAGTCAGACTTCCTGTGAATCTGGGCCAGCAGAGCCTCGCTGGTTCCAGTCGGACCGGTTCACATGGTGGTCTGAAAGATGAGCCTGAACCTGACGTCTGTCCACACATTCATGAAAGTTTGTGTTTATGGTTCCTTTAGTCCAATTAAAGCGTCTCTAACATCGTCAGTTAGCTGCTGACGAGCATCTGCAGCTGCTTCTGTGGTGTACGGAGGCCGAGAGTAGCCGTGCTGCAGGTATTTTTTTAATGTCGTTATCTCTGAATATCAAAGCATGTTTTTCTGGTGATAACTGGATAATTGTGTTGAACTCCAAAATGAGTGTGTGGTTCATTTGAGCACAGCTGATTTCAACCTTCAAGATCACTGTGATGACTGTCAGGGAGGATCCATAACTGATCAATAATTAAGGCCTAAATGTGGAGTTTGCTTTGCTGCAGTTTCTTCATTGGAGCAGACAATCTGGTTTTATAGTCTCCAAAGATGAGAGGTTGACCCATCTCTCTGCTTCAGCCAGCAGCTGCTCAAATAAAGCCGTTATATATATTATATAGAAATAATGAAGACATTATTAAGCTCATCCTGTTTGCTGTCCCACTGTACATAATGACCCCCACAGCATCTCCACAGAGCCTACAGACACCTGCTGATGGAAACTAACTGGAAATAAGCACACAAACATCACAAGGAACAAGAGGAAACTCACTCTGATTTCTCCTGAACAGCTTCATTATCTCGTTATCTCAAGATTATGGCATAATTTTAAAAATTGTTCGCACAGCAGCTCTTGGATTGCATTGTGGAAACGTTTAATAAAACAGGAACTTTATTGACTCTGCAGCGAATACAACACAGACCTTTATGGCCACTTTATATTCAAGATTTCAGGGTTTTATTTTTCATGTTACAACAATCATATGGAGCATTTATAGCAGTGAAATTCTTTAATTCACAGGCTTCTTCTAACAATGACCAAAAATATTTGGAAAGAAAACCAAAAGTACAAGATGTAAGACCAGAATGTAGTGTATGAAATAAAATATACAACTACAATAAATAAATAAAAACTAAAGTTATGCAATAAAGCATCTATAATGAAATTAAAATAACATATATAACTAAACAGATTAAATACAAAATAGAATCTAGATAATACTGTTAGTGGTAATGTGCATTACAAAGAACATTTAGGAATATAAGGAGCATTTCTGCTGTCTGCTGGACCTGAACAACCGCCAAAAGCTTCATGCTGTCTGCTGCACACACAGGTGCTGTTTCTGCACACATAACACACCTGACACACTACATTACTCACAAGCCCACTTTCTTAAAGGGGAAGGATCAGCAGGTAGTGCATGAAGTGATGAAGTGAATCAACAATAATAAACTGAAAACTGATCCTCCCTAACAGCGAATATCTGAACTGTCGAATATTCAGCACCGTTGATATTCTTCTAATATTTTGGAGGCTAACTGTGATGAGTGTTTGATCTTCATCGTACCTTCAGGAATGTTTTTATCACCTGTGACTTTTTATCAGACACTTCTAAATAAAAATGAAATATACCTGTGCAGCTGTTTCTCAGTAGTGACCTTATAAAAATACACCTGCTGTACTCTTGTGTTTCTGAAGGAAGAGCTGTGACCTTTCAGAGCTCTCATCTGTCTTCATGTTGTTTACGTCACGCTGCTTCATCTGTCAGGAAACATCCACAACATCATTATATAATAAACTGAGCTTTACACTGACTCACGTCTTCATCATGTCGGTGCTATGTCAGCAGATTATTTTTCTTTTATTTGACTTTTTTTAAACCAATAAAATGAGTTTGATGGGATGGTATCGGCGGCTGTGATCCTCTGTACGTGTCCTGATGCTGATTCGCCGTCATTGTGACGTGCGGCGAGTGTTTCCTGCTGGGTGTTTCAGTGTGACGTCGCTCACACACTCAGATTATCTGTAATCTCACACGTCACAGATTAGAGAGCAGTATTACATCACAAACACGGTTACTTACATCCACAGAGCTTAAAGAGCTAAGGGGGGAGGAAGGAAGGAAGGGAGGGAGGAAGGAAGGAAGGAAGGAGGGAAGGAAGGAAGGGAGAGGGGGAAGGAAAAAGACAGAAGGAAGGGAGGGAGAGGAGGGAGGAAAAGAAGGAAGGAAGGGAGGAAGGGAGAGAGGGAGGAAGGAAAGACAGAAGGAAGGGAGGGAGGGAGGAAAGAAGGAAGGAAGGAAGGGAGGGAGAAAGGAGGAAGGAAGGAAAGAAGGAAAGGAAGGAAGGAAAGAGGAAGAGAGGAAGGGAGGGTTAGGATGCAACATCTGTGCGTTGGTTTTGGTAAATGGAGGCCTTTCAGCTGTTGGCTCTGTGTTTCCTGTGATTTTCTGTGTGATTGAAAACATGAAACAGAAGCTTTGTGAAAGAAACGATCAGTCGATCAATCAAAAATCAATCGATTAGTGAATTGGCTGAAAATGGATCTGGTTCCATGTTGTTTTTAGTCTTTTTTTATTTTACAGTGAACAGACGTCACGGCGAACATGTGATGGATTTATTTCTGTTTGCTGATACTCCAGACCAAATGATTGATTGATTATTCCAATTGATCAATAACGATAATAATCATTGGTTATGTTTCAGAGACACCTGCTGCCTGATGGGTAAACTCGATCTCAGTTTGTCGTCAAACTTGGAACGGGAGACACAAGAATGATTTGTTTTAATTATTGATCAGTCTATTAGTCTATTGATTAGTCTATCAGAAAGTAAAAAGAAACTGATCACAAAGTGTTTTTCTTATTTTCTCCTCGTGTGGTCGGAGCTGAATCACTTTACTGTCACAGCTGCATCTTCATCATCATCATCATCCTCATCATGCAGCTGCAGCCTGCAGGCAGTGTGTTGTTTTTGTTTTTGTTGTTGTTTTTGTTGTTATTTGCCGTCAGCGCTGTCGTCCGATTGGTTGTTCTGACACTGATCTGGTTTCATTTTCTGCCTCATGACAACGATGCTGTGAAGCTCGTTTGGATGAAAAACGGTCTCCCTGAACAGCAGCAGTGTGAGCCCACAGCGCCGCCTGCAGGCTGGGTCAGGGACTCATCAGAGTTTACGTTAATACTCCACCTCAGCTCAGAGACAAATATTAATCCAGGATGTTTATTTAAAAATAGAGAATCATCGTAATACTCAAACTCTTGACGTTTAAATCGAATAAGTGAAAGAAAACTGTAATGAAGAAGATAAAGTGGAGTTTTAACTTTTCTTCCATTTGTCCTCCTGAAGTGAAATTAGTCATCATAACCTGTAACGTCGTCCCCCATCGATGTGATGACGTGTCGTTGCCGTGTCGTTGCCGTGTTGTTGGCGTGTTGTTGATTTGTCATTGGCGTGTTGTTGCCGTGTCGTTGATTTGTCATTGGCGTGTTGTTGCCGTGTCGTTGGCGTGTTGTTGCCATGTTGTTGATTTGTCATTGGCGTGTTGTTGGCGTGTTGTTGCCGTGTCGTTGTGTGCATGTTGTTGCCGTGTTGTTGATTTGTCATTGGCGTGTTGTTGGCGTGTTGTTGCTGTGTCGTTGGCGTGTTGTTGGCGTGTTGTTGCCGTGTCATTGGCGTGTTGTTGCCGTGTTGTTGATTTGTCATTGGCGTGTTGTTGGCGTGTTGTTGCCGTGTCGTTGGCGTGTTGTTGCCGCGTGTTGTTGTCATTGCGTGTTGTTGGCGTGTTGTTGGCGTGTTGTTGGCCGTGTTGTTGATTTGTCATTGCGTGTTGTTGTTGCCGTGTTGTTGATTTGTCATTGTGTTGTTGGCGTGTTGTTGGCGTGTTGTTGGCCGTGTCATGTTGGCGTGTTGCGTGTTGTTGCGTGTTGTTGCGTGTTGTTGCGTTGGCGTGTTATTTGTTGTTGATTTGTCATTGGCGTGTTGTTGCCGTGTCTGTGATTTGTCGTTGGCGTGTTGTTGCCGTGTTCAGGGTCACAGTTCAGTAGTTGATCCTGGAGGACAGTTGGAGGATGGCCTGATAGTGGTGCTATAGAGAAGCTCAGAGGACCTTTAATTTTAAACAATCACATTATTATTATTTGTTACGTTATATAGACATCATCACGTGTACAAGATTCTTACAAATAATTGATGAACAGGACGTGTACCAACAGGAAATGACCTCCAAAATAAAGTTCACAGCGTGGAATAAATGGAGCTCAGTCTGAGAACACCTTTAACTTTTACACACTCACACACACACACACACACTCAGCTGTTTAATACCAACATGTTAGCATGAAGCTAACATTACTGTGTGTGTGTGTGTGTGTTAATCTGCGTGAACAGCAGCATCCTGAGACCATCTGTCTCACACACAGTGGACACAGTTTTATTGTATAAGTGTGTTTGTGTACCGTGTGTGTGTGCTCTATATGTGTGTGTGTGTGTTTATTCTGTGTGTGTGTGTGGTGTTTGTGTTTGTCTTCTGTGTGTGTATGTGTGTTTCCCGTGGTGTGTGTGTGTGTGTGTATTTCTTGCGATGTGTGTGTGTGTGTTTATTCTGTGTATGTGTATGTGTGTGTGTGTATTTCTCGTGATGTGTGCGTGCGCGTGTGTGTGTGTTCTCTCTGATGAATCATTAACTTCATATCTGACCTGCTCTCACGTTAACTTCTTTGGGAAATTGGGATTAATTATAATTGTTTTTTAATTATTTGTTCTCTCCCAGATGTGGAGTGTTTCGTTTCCATGCCGACATGAAACAACGCTCACACCCCCCCAACACACACACACACAGTGTGTTCCTGTGTTTATGAAGCCATTAGCTGTGAGTTTACTGTGTTAATAAGTGTTAATGTGTGCTAATGAGGACGGAGCGCCGTACATTACTGAGAACAGTGAGGACCTCCTGTTTACTGAGGAGAGGAGGAGGAGGAGGAGGAGCAGTCTCATTTTAATTCTTCTTTTTAACTCGTGTTTCTTCATCGCTCTTCTTCTGCTCTCTTCTCTTTCCTGTGAACTGCTGTTTTCTTGTTTATTGTTTGTTTGTTGTTTATATTTTTAAAAAAGTGTCCTACTTCATCTTTAACAGCGTCCATCAGGTTTTCTCCTCTCAGGAGGGTTAGGGGTTAGGAGTTTATTTTCTTCATTTATCTCCATAAACTCGGCCATGTTGCAGTTAGACTCACAGGTAGCTTCAGTTTTTTCTGCAGTTTTAACAGTCGTTAAAAGACCAATAAAATATTGTTGGCCAAAAATAAAACGAATGAAAATCTAAAATATAAATGTGCAGCCTTTGAACATGAGCTGACAGTCTGACCTTTGACCTCTGTCAGACTCTGTGTTCGTCCTGGTTTGGATGCTTTTGTTTTGCCGCTTGGCGCTGCCTGTTTCTGAAGAGTGTAGGTGGAGACAGCAGAGCGACACAGTGAACGTCTCTGTTCGTCCACCAGCCAGCGTGACGGGCGCTTTTCTGTTCCACTAAACATTCAGCTGAAGAAATTAATCAACATGTCTGTTTGGATTTACTGTGGATCCTCCCGGCCGGCCGAGCAGTGGAGGAGAAGAAACTGTGATGGGAGGAGACGATGAAGAGGAGGAGGCGATGAAGAGGAAACTCTCCACAGGTTTTTGTTAAAGTAGTGAATCTACAGCTGCTGCAAGCTCGACTTTTATTGTTCAAACTAACTTTCATCTGCAGAGTCGAGACAAGGGAGGAGACAAGAGAGGAGACAAGAGAGGAGACAAGAGAGGAGACAAGAGAGGAGACAAGGGTGGAGATGAGAGAGGAGACAAGAGAGGAGACAAGAGAGAAGAATCAAGAATCTTTCTTCTTCTTCTTGTTCTGATCTGAATCAGTCTGATGAGTAAATCTTCCCCCAGTGCATGCTGGGAGCTGAGAGGAAGGTGGAGGTGAAATAAATATGGCCGCCGGAGTGTGGAGGACGTTTCTCTGCTGTGATGACGTGTGATGTGTTCCCCAAGCGTGTGTGTGTGAATGTGTGTGTGGGGGTGTGTGTGTGTGTCAGGGGGAGAGTGTGTATGTGGGGAAAGTGTGTGTGTGTGTGTGTGTGCAGGTGTCACATTGATCATGTTTATAGCTCTGACTGTGTGTTTGGCTGTGATTCATACGGAGGACGTTTACATCCTCTCAGCCATCACACTCATATATATCCTCTGTGTGTGTGTGTGTCTGTGATGCATTAGTGAACATGATTACTCATCGTAGCAGCTGAGGAACTGTACGTCCTGCAGCCGAGTGAAGAAGAGAAAATAACGAGTGTGGTAGAAACATTGAGATTTAATCCTCCTGACGGGGCAACAGGAAGTGTGCCGACCATCAGAGCCAGAAGTCGTCCTCACATCCTGTAAACGAACCAACATGTGAAAGAAGAATCGTGATCCTCTGAGAGCGCTCAGTTTATTTTATAGACCTCACAGTGACGGTGAAACAATAGGCAGTTTTTCTAACAGAAGGAAATCTTTGACTCGTTTCTTCATCACTGAACATCCATCACGTAGAGTGATCGAACTCCAGACTGTCGATCAGATCTACAGCTCATCGTTCTCTCCTCTCACAATGCCTTTATCTTCTTTATCTCCATAAACTCAGCCATGTTGCAGTTTTTTCTCACTTTTGTGACATATAAAACCAAGAAAACCTTAAATACTTCAGTGAGCATTTTGAGGAAATCTTAAAGAGAAGACTTGAGGGTGTTTTTAGCAGGAAGTGAATTTTTAGAAAGAAAAATCTGTAGGTGTTTTGTGTGTCACCCTTTCGATGCTGGAGATATTCATGCAGCGCCACCATCACTGTCTATATTCCACTGTTTATATTCTATATTTTCACTATATTTTTACTGTCTATATTCTTTATTTTCACTGTCTATATTCTATATTTTTATACTGAAATTTTTTTATACTCTGGCGAGCAAATGCAACAACATTTTGTTCTGTATACTCTTGTATATCTGAATGACAATAAAGTCTGTCTAAGTCTAAGTCTATCAGGTCAAACTGTGTCCAGAGACCTGCAGACCTCCCGTCATCCTCAACTGATCAATCAGGAAACATCCTCAGACAACAGCAGCCATTAAAAGACAATAAAATGTTGCTGGTCAGAAATAAAACCAGTGAAAATATAAAAGGTGGCGATGTAGCGTTCATGGCGTTCATGCACATGGAGAACAGACGTCAGCGTGGATCATCAGATCAAAGAAAGGAAATGTTAACGTGCAGCAGCATCACAGCAGCTCATCTTCAGCTGCAGAAATCCCACCTTGGGGAGACTTATCTCTCCAAGTTTGAGGATTAAGGCCATGTTTGGAGAATAATACACAGTGTACAGTGTGCTTATGTAAGCTGTCAGCCTGTCAGCTCTGCAGGCTGATTCAGCCTCAATCCTCCGGCAGCTGCAGGCTTCAGGACACCAACACCACGTAGACGCTCGGAGGAAACAGGTGGAGGCAGTCGGCTCGCCTCAACAGGTGCTTCGTGTTGTGTTTCTGCGCTGCAATCAAGGATTATTTTACTGATTATTTGTCTTTTTACAGTGTCTGAAAATATTCTTTAAATGTTCATCACAGTTTCCCAGAGGCTCCGGTGAATGTTTAAAACCCAAAGAAATGTAACTTCTGATGATATAAACAGAAAAACACGTTGATGCTGTCTCGTACCATCACAAGTGCTCTCAAAGTGATTCATTTATTTTCATGTATTCAGAATTCAGCAGCTGTCGTATGAGATCTGTACGGGTTTTCTGTATGTGACGGGACACTTGTTTGAATTCGAATGAATTATTTTGACTGAATGAATGAATGAACCTGATCGCCGTCAGTGTGATGTGCATCACTTCTGATGAAAGCTGATGTGTTCGTCCTCTGAACCCCCCACACCAAACTTTATAATCGATACTTTTCATTAGGGATCAGTAATACTGTGATGATGAACCTGCCTCAAACACAACACAATGCCTATGTTTGCCAAAGCCAGCTACTGATCTGAGAAACAAAAATGAAGCGTCTCGATCATCTCAGTTTCAGATTTCTCTCCATGCTTTATTTTTCTCCATCAGTGTGTCCAAACATCGTCTTTTAAAAAAAGCTGTGGTGGTTTGATTTCTTTTGTCTCTTGCAGCTGCTCTGACATCTTGTCACGGTTTTAAAATGGAAACACGGCGACACGTTCTACGTAGCAGCAGCACCAAACTCCAGAAATGACAGAAAGAAAACTGATCTGATAATTGATTATAGACTTTACTGATCGATGAGGAATCATTCAACAAAACATCGAGATGCATCATAGAATCGATTATTTCCACCACGAGGACTTAAAGCCGGATCAGCGACTGACGTGGCTGGTCATCCGTTTCTGAGGCTGGCTAGATTACGTACTGATTTGGTTTGTCACTTTCTTCTTTTGTATTTTATTCGCAGATTAAAATACAATATGCACGCCTTTCCTCAACTGTAGAGAAATAGGATTTATCCAGATTCTTTCAATTAGTCCAGTTTCGTTTCTTAATTATTAAACATAAATGGATGGATGGATGTTTTTGTTCACGTTCATCCGTCATCCTGCTTCACTCCTCCTTCACTGCTGTTTGCTTCCTCTCTCTCTCTCATCTCTCCTCCACGCCTCAGCGATGATTTGAGTCATGATGTTTTGTGCTGCAGCAGAGCGGCTGGCTAATACAGTGTGAGTGTGATTAAGTATTACTGGAGCATTACTGTTAATAATAATAATCTTTATTTACAGAGCACTTTTCAAAATCACAGCTACAGAGTACTTCACAATGACATAACACAGACCAAACATTTTATGACAATATGAAAAAGAAAAACATTTTCATTTCAGACAGCAGAATTTGTTCTGTCTGTTTTTTTCTGGTTAACTGAAGAAAGTTTTTTGATATTCCGTTTTATTATTATAAAGACAGTCAGGTGAAGGACTCCAGGTCTGTAGATCTAACAGACAGGTACAGCTGTGTATCATCGGCATAGAAGTGAAAAGAGACACCAGGCCTCTAAATAAGCTGCTCAAACATGAAGGCTGCACTAAAGTCCAGGAGTATAATGACAGAGTCTGTCACACCAGCAGTTTGAAATGAATCAGAGACACGACTATTACTCAAGGAACTGTTGATGGAAATGATGGAGGGCAAACAGGGCCTGACAGACTAACCCTGTAGGTACCACGCTGTGGCCATGACCTCAGAGAATCCTGCTCACTGATTGGCTGGCCTCAAACAGAGTTCAGGTGAACATATTACCTGTAATTTATAGAACCTCTTCAAGAACCCCTGGCATCTTTTCAAGGACCTCTGAAAAGTCCTCAAGGATCACCTGAACCTTTATAGTAACTTTTACATCCTCCTTAAAAGGTTTTTAAAGATTTCTGGAGCTTTTTGTAAAACAACTTCTATAACCTCTGAAGGACCTGTGAAACTGCGCTGAGGGTCCAGAAACATCTTCAAAGACCTCTAGTATTTTTTCAAGGACAGCTGGAAACTTCTAAAGGGTTTCCAGGCCTTGCTCAGTGACCTCTGAAACCGCCCAAACACTCGTAGAGTATTTTTGCTTCTGTTAACTTTCGGGGCGACCTCTTTGGTAACCAATCAGAGAGCAGTGCTGATGGTCCAATCAACCAATCAGATGGTGGTAACGATCGTCACAGTCCAGTTTCCATTCATCTTCCTCTGCCTCATTACGTATGCAGATGGAGCCCCGTGTGGTCGACCAATCAGATGTGTGGATCTATTTTTAGCCGTCCCACTGACTCTGCAGCTTCCTCTGAGAAATCCTGCGCTCCTGAAATAGAGCGAGCGAGCTTACGTAACAGAGAGAGAGGATGTAAAAATCTTTCTTCTGACATGAATAAAACAGTGAAGTTCAATCTGACCTGAGATCAGCGGACAGAGGAGTTTTAGAGTGAACCTGGAGATGGATCTGGATCTGGGACAGATAGTGGATCTAATATTTATTTTCATGTCTGTCTGCCTTTGCTCTCTGACATAAATAAATGAAAAGCAGATGAAACAGTTCTGATCCCTGAATGAACCGTTCAGACTTCCTGATCTAGCCACGTTTGTAGGTTTGGCTTTTTACAAGTTTTTGCTTTTGACTCAGAGTTCACATCAGGCCTCGGATCAGTCCAGTTCACATGGATCCGACTTTCTTCACTTCTTCGGTGAGGAAGTAAAACCTAAAACGAGTCTCCAGTTATTGTTCAGAGAAACTTGGTCAGGTGTTTTCTGTTAGAGGAGCCGTGTTGGGAAAAGTTTCCCTTTTCAGATGTTTCTTTAATGGAGCTGCTGAAAGTGACTGAACACAGAAACTCATCAGACGGTTTATGTTCGGACCAGTCTGAATTATTTACTCTGTTTCTGAATTATCACATTATTCTGTCTCTGAGTACTACATTACCCATGAGCCTCCTCCAGGACCTCAACAACCTCCTTCAGAAGGAGGTGCTGCTGCGATGGACACGAGGTGTGAGATCAGACCGTTGGTGAATTCAGTATGTTTTGTTTTTAATTTTGGTGAGCGAAACACGTTTCCATGGTTACTGAATTAATCCAACCCAGAATTTAAAAGTGAATTAATTCAAGATGCAGGTTGTAAAATCTTTCAGCTCGTCGTTAGTGGAGCACGTTGAAGCTGAAAGACAAACGAACATAAAGATGTTTGAGTGTTGGACACCCGGAGCTGACTGAACTTCAGGTGAAGGTACAGGTACAGGTACGTCTCCCATGGCAACACAAACATTTGACGTCACCATCAAACATGTTTAAAGAAATTGATCGACTGCATCTTCAGATCAAACACACCAGCTGACCCAGACTGGAACAGATCGGGTCCAACTGAATCCCATCAGGCGTCACAGTCCTGAAGTGTGTCTTTACGCTGTGTGGAGCTCCGTAATTGGACAATTCCTGACAAAATGCATCCTGGGATTTTTAGTTCAGAAAGAAAGTGACGTGCAGATGTGTTGCACCAAACAGACTACGGAAGAAAAACAAACTTCTGAAGTTACTTTTCTTCTTTTTGCAAATAATCGCAAACACTGAGGAGAAGTGAAGCTCTGAGGCCACACACGCACACACACACAAAATACACACCATCACACTCACTGGATGAGACTGCAGAGAGCAAGCAGCTCTACTCTGCTGGAGGATGACTCACTGTGTGTCTACAACACACACACACGCTCTCTTACTGTGGTTAAATCAGGGCGAGCTTCTGCTGCCCTCTGAGACTCGCTGCTCTACTGTACAGGCCTGAGGCTGCCTGTGTGTGTGTGTTTGTACAGCTATCTTTGTGAGGACCAATTGAGTTTCATACCTGAGTACATTTCTCTGGTCCTCATAGAGCTTCAGAGGGCTGCCGGAGGGTTTAAGGTTCAGGTTAGAATCAGGGTGACACTGAGCATCCTTAAAGACTGTGTGTGTGTGTGTGTGTGTCTGCAGCATTAAACCACTTCCTGAATTAAAGGGATGAGAGATTAGAGCGTTAAAGGGGAGGAAACAGATCCTGATTTTCCCTGCAGGAGGTCGCTGTGTTTGGAAACAGCCGACTCCGTCATACTGGAACATACATGTTCATATACACGCCTGTGTGTTTACATGTGTGGTAGATCAGTGAGTGGAATAACTGGTGGCCATCAGGGGGGTTGACTACGTGCTCCAGTGTTCGACTGAAGTCTTACACAGACTGCATGTTCAGTATACAAGATTTCATGGATGTGAGCCAAAGCAATCGCACACACATCACCGAGACTAATGTGGTTACCAATCAGGACACACACACACAGTATTTATTTTATTTATATAAAAATAGTCTGTTTCACCTTCAAGAAGAATGAAATGAAGTTGACGGAGCATCACCACGATGTCGAAGCAGAAAAATAATCCGCGGCTCTTTCAGGTCATACATGGAAACGTTTCATTCTCTGACACACCAACATTTGTCTGACGATCATCAACAGCGCCACCTGTCGAAGACGACTTTACCTTTAACAGCCAGGTATTCAGTGGCAGTGTGAGAGAAAACACCACCACAATATTTGTTCATATTTGTGAATAAATGTCTTGAAATTTGAATAATGAATCCTGAAAAAGACATTTTGTTACCAGGCAGTTCGTGTTTCACACTCTGGTCGTTGGTATTTGTTCAGTATTTAAACATCAGGAGATTTAATGAACAGAGCAGGATGTCTGACACGTCTTCGCTCTTAAATCTTTGTGTTGAACTCACCTGCTGATGAGCCCAGGTGTCTCTTTGTTAACGTGTGGAGGCAGGTGTGACGGTTCACTTCGTCACCGCTCTTCACCTGTGTGCTTCCTCTCGCTGTGTTAAAGCCCTTCAGTGCCGTTTATCTGCGTTTGTTGTGCCGTTAAAGTCCAGGTGAGACTCAGAGAGCCCGAGGATGCAGCAGGTGAGCTCTGACGATGTTCGCTTTGTTTGTTTGGTTTGTTGATGTGCTGCAGGTCAGATGAGTCTGAGCCTCCCTTTTATCCTTGATTTAACTTTAGTTCATATGAATGTCTCTGCTCATCAGTGTTGATTGATAAACCATAATGTGATCATATTTTAGCATTAAAGAGATCTTAAAGAGATGTCGTCATGTCATTCAGTTATCGTGTCTTAGCCCACATTTGTAATAAAAGATTTAAAAGCTGCACAACGCTGCACCTTCTGACACCGTAAAAGTCATGACTCACCTTGCCGCGCTCACCTGCAGCAGTTTATGTGAGAGGATTGGATTTGATCTAATTCCTGGTTTAGCAGTGATTGTAAAGGGCCTGAGGGGGCAGTGTAATTCCTGAATTTAGGAGGAGTTGTGTGAGTGTTTTTGTATGTTTTGTATGCTGAACCTTGTACCGCAGGGATCAGCCGGTCCGCTGGGTTCAGGCAGGATTCATCACTTATTAGGACGTGAACGGTTTGTGGCGCTGCAGAGAGCACAGGGATTAGACTAATACCTGGTTTTAGGGGGGAAATGGAAAATACCTGAGCCAGAACAGGATCAGACTGCAGGGATGACGGGATGAGAGGTGAATACTGATGGAAAAGTGAACTTCTTCACCTCCGCCTTCCAGGAACAAAATGATGTTTCACACTTTATTTATTATAAGAGAAAAAATGAGACTTTAGTTCAGAAAATTGTTTAAATATTCAGACTTTTAACAGCAATAAGGTGATGTTGATTAAATGATTAATAATTAGTTACTGATTCATTTTCTCTCAATCGACTAATCAAATTTATTGATTTGGAAATCACAAAGAGACATTTCACAACAAAATCACAGTGAAAAAAAGCACAGCTGCTAAAATAATAATAATAATGATCAGTAGTGTGTGTGTGTGTGTGTGTGTGTTGAAGTAAATGAAGCTGCAGCCAATGATTCATCAGTCACAGGAAAAGAAAAACAAATAAATAAAATGGTCCCAAAGGTTCTTTCAGTTAAATTATTTAGTCTCACTCCAAAATTATTCATTTCAAAACCCAAAAGACAAAAAGAAGTTGGAGTCCCCGTGTGTGTGTGTGTGTGTATGTATGTGTATGTATATGTATATGTATGTGTGTATGTGTATATATATATGTATGTATGTATTTATACATTAAAAAACTCTCAGGTAAAAGAGAGCTTCAGAGTTTAACTCAGTAAAATAAATCTGCTGATTTCTTCTGTTTAAACTCTGCTCCTTTTATTCGGGTTTTACTGGAAGTCTGTCGGAGGCCTCTGATTGAAGAACTGCATGCTGGGAAGGAATCAGACTGTGTGTGTGTGTGTGTTTTGGGGTTTGATGACATCAGCAGGAAACATTAGCAGAGTCATCGATGGATGAAGAGACAAAAAAAAATCCAGAATTTAAAAATAGAAAAGAGAGAAAAAGTAGGACAACCAGATGATCCACAACACCTCCTCCTCTTCACCAGCTCCTCCTCCTCCTCCTCTTCCTCCTCGTTTTGTTCTTTTTCTTCCTTCCTGTTTTCTTCTTTCTTTCCTCGTTCATCTTTTCTGCTGCTCTCCTCTCTCCTCTTGTTTCTCTCGGCTCCTTCATCTTTAATGAACAAACGTTTAACGACACGTCATGGGTTCATTTTCAGGACACCCTCATGTCAAAGGTCAAACTGAGGCCATGTTCAGGTGACCTTCAGGTCCCAAACTTTAACTCCTGTATGACCCCCTGAAACAGTTCTGCTAAAATAAAGGCACCTTTCCTGTTTTATTCTCTGAACTCACTTTTTAAAAACAGTTTTCCAACTTTTGACTCATCCTGTGTTCAAAACGTTGTTTTAAAAACGACCCACGACTTTTCATCGACTGAGACTGAAACAGGATGAATCCTCGTTTTAATTTTTCTTTACATGAAGAAGTTCATTGTGTGTTTTTATATTTGAGTCTGAACACAGCAGGCTGCTGTACGTTCGATATGTAGAATGACGGCTCATGGTGTTTTCCATCGAGCACATCAGGCAGAGACGTCTTTTCATTTGATGGTGTGTGCGTCATTTGAAGACAGCTTTCCATTTTGAGAAGATAAAACATTGTTTTGAATGCAGTGTTTGATTTTTCGAAGGGAGAGTTTTAGGTCTTTGTGTTGGTCTGTTACAGGTTGTGTTGATATTTAAGAGCTGTGGAGAGAAGAAAAGTGCAGATGTAGCGTGATGAGCAGTGTTGGTGTAACAGCATTCATTGAGCCGTAAACATCATCCAAGATAAAAACACACCATGTGTTTCATGTGAGCTGAAAAATCTGGATGTTGATCATCCTCAGGCCAAGTTTTGTTCAGGATGTAACAGGTATTTAGTAAAAATCAGTGATTAATCAGTAGTGAGAATAATTGTCCGTGTGCTGGCCGATCACCTGGAGACGAAGAGCAGTTTTATACAGAGTGAGTTCAGCGTGAAATCAGAGATGCTGATGCTTTGTGGTTTCAGAAACACCCACAAGTCAGAGCACTGTATCACAGATGCAGGCGGGTCAGGCAAAAATAGTGGCGAAGTGTAAAAATAAAAAACGAGTGGTACAACATGCAGGATGCCTCGCAGCTGCTGACACAGAAAGTGTGCAGCTCACAAACAGCCCGTCGTACCTGCAGGCCTGCAGCTGCTTTACATCAGGGTTAGTGGTCCAGTCTGCCAACACCGACAAACCTCCTGTCAATTAGGATTTCATTTCCTGCTGACCTTTTTCCTCTGCTGCTCATTTATAATTTCACAGCTTTAATTAGCTGAACTGGTTCAGACAGTCACGTTCACCAGAGTCTGGCCTCAGATCTGACCTGAAATTCCAGGTGGGTTTCACCTGAGAGTCCCTGAAAGATCACAGATCACCTGCAGACGGGAACAACGAAAATAAACTCCAGTGGAAGAACTGTTTTTATATTAGAGAAGACATTTCCCTCTCAGTCCTGAAAGCAGGAATATCAGTGATCTGTTAACCTGATGAACTCCTCTGCAGCGTTTTTAACTTCTTCAGCTGCTAAAAGTTGGTTCTTAATGCAGAATAAAGATGCAATATGAAATATAATAATATGAAATATAATATAAAATTAATCTTAAACATGGAATATAAAACATTTCAAAATATAAAAGTGCAGAAAATAAACTGAATATTGGTGCCGATTTGACTCCAGCACACTGAACTGATGCCTCTTAAAGTATTTTATGTTGAAATATCTAAAGTCTCTTTACTGTGAAGCTACTTCACATTACAGTGGGGCTTTTATTGTGACACGTCTGCAGGGCTTTTACTGTGAAGCAGCAGCAGAGTGTTCACAAACTGAACTACACTTTGAAACCGGTTTCACGAAAAGTTTAAAAACCGGTACACTGTGGGACACTTTAGTGAATACTTAGATTTCAGTCAGTCTAAAAACATGCAGGAATTCAGAAAAAAATATGTCTGTATGTTTATTTGTCGTACGTATAGGAATAGAAGTGACATAGATACCCAAACACAGTAAACACTTACATACATGTCTACATATTTAAAAAAGGAGAATATAAATGTGTATTTTTATATAGTCAGTGTTTCCCATTGGCTCTTTGTTGGCGGCCCACCAGGTAGATAAATTATTCAAAGAATAATCGCTGAGCGAGATTAGCTGCTGTCTGTTTCGTTTGTTGTGTTGTGAGTGAACGAAACTTTAAACCTTTAAACCAGCTCTGTGATCAAACTGCTTTAACCAGCACCAATGAATTTAAACTTAAAAAGGTTCAAATTTTACATTTTCATCAGGCGACAAACAGTTCACGTCTCCTTTCCATCGCTGTGAAGCTCCGTCCGTGTTTGAGTTCATAACAAACACAAATGCAGTTTATTTAGTTTTTCTGTTTCTGTGTGAATGAAAGAAAACAGAGCAGTTTGTGTTAGATAAAACTGAAAACTGCTGTATTTAACATGGAGACGTCACACATGTGGCTCATGGGCGGATATTAGGGAGCAGAAGAGGCCAGAAATAAACCATGTTCATATATCACAGTAACCATGACCAAACAATTAACTGAATAATGTGATAATATAATAATGTGCATTGAAAACACTAAATATTAATGTTGCTGTGAGCCGTCAGCCACCAAATGATCCTCACTTATAACTCCTCACTTATACTAATATAATATAAAACTATGTGATATACACTAATATAACTCGTTGACTTGGATGTTGTTGATAAATATCAAACGTTCCCACAAGGAAGAAGCTTCATTCTTTTTAACTCTTAAACGCTGTAAAAACAGCGAACTTATATTCAAACACTTTCTCTCAGTGTATGATGTTAAACTATGTCTCGTGTCACAGACTTGTTTAATGACCCTGTTGACCGCCGTCACTGCAGTTATTAAACTTCCTGTTTTTATTCATGTTCACTTCTCAGGACCAAACTTTGAGTCTGTGAAATGTCAGAAATGCTGTAAAAAAGCTGTTAACACCCAGAGGACGCTGTTCTTCACTGCTCTTTTCAGGGACTTGAACGCCACGCCGCGCCGCCTCCTCGCCACCTGGTTCCCATGGCGACAGGTAGAGAGGATGCTGCAGGCTGCAGCGTCTGTTTGGAAGCTAACTGCTCCCCAACAGCTGCCTCAGACGCAGTTTTTCAGCTCACAGTAAAACTCAAAGCCAGCTGCTCCTCAGAGTTTTTATTTTCATATCAGACGTTTTCTCTGCTGCAGATAAAGACGCTGAATTTCTGTAAGAAATCACTCGTGAGGCGAGGCGGCGGTGGTTTTATTCTGCGATGAGGCGAGTGGGGGCGGATCAGAGCTGCTGCTGCAGGTTTAAAGTTTGTTTTATTGAAAGACGAGAATGTGCAAAGAGTTGCAGAATTTACAGACTGAAGAGTAAAACTGTGATTTAATAAAACAAATCATAAGTGTTGTAGGCGGAGGAAAAACTTTTGTTTTTGTAAAGTTCTGCTGATGTCTGCAGGCGTGTTACCGTAAATTCTCTCATAAGCTGCTATTCAAATAAAAGCGTGGAGTGTGGCCAGCACGAGCAAATAAAGGCAGCACACGATGAAATCAATAAAATATCATCGTGTGAACACCCAGAGGTGTTGCAGGAAACAATCAAACTACAGCATCATCTCTTTAACTGAAAGAAGCATCCAGTCATAGTAAAACCTGTCTGTTATTTCTTGGTCGGTAACCTGTGTGTTTGTCTGTGTTGTCGCCCACAGCGCCCCCTACAGTGCGCATTGTGCACTCGGGTCAGGCCTGTAACGTGGAGGAGGAGCGTTACAGCGAGCGAGTGTACACCATCAGAGAGGGGGAGACTCTGGAGCTGCAGTGTTTGGTGACAGGACACCCCCGACCACAGGTATACACACGCACACACACACACACACAGTGATAAAAGCACTCCCATCATCCCCGGCGGCCGGCTGTAAGAGCCAGAGCTCCTGTTGCTCTGACGCCTTTGTGTTTCATTAATGAGAGCAATCACAGAGGAGAAGACACCCTGGAGGAGTGAGAGAGAGACTTTTAAAGAGAAATCAGTAAAAGTGAAGGAGGGAAGATTCAGAGAAAGCAAATTACACACAGGAGGAAGTCTTGGCTCCTCTTTGAGTCATCGAGAACATTTATAGATTAAGATTTGATAAAACAGCTGCCTGCTGTTTGTTAATCTTTTATCTTTAATCCTCTCATGTCCACCTGTCTGTACACACCTGTTGCTGTGCGTGATAATTCCTACAGTCTGCGGTGACAGTGAAGTCAAACATAAACCTGGTTTCTGTGTCACGTGATGTTTACTGTGTGTCATGTATGTAACGGCCTTTACACGTCATCATGACTTCAGCAGAGAGGAACATCTGATGCAGATCTTCACACACACTCATGTTATGAACCTGATATGAACTGAAGTTTCTAAAGTCTAAATGACGCCACACCTCCCAAAGAAAAATATCTGTTTACTTGAAGTGAGAGTTTCAGAATAAGAGATCAGAGTGAGCAGGTGACTGCAGGTAACCTCACCTGGTTTCCTCACAGGTGACCTCACTGTTTGAGACGAAGGACACTCTTAAACTTCATTTGAAGCTTCAGTTAAATGAATCGTCTTCTTTCAATTAGTTCTTTCTGTTTCTTCACACAAAGAGGAAACTTTTCACTAAAAAGTTTGTAAGTTTGGAGGATTTGTTTTGTCTGCGAGACTCAGACGGTTGATCAATTAAACGTTAAGTTATTAGTTTGTTTTATTCAGTTAAACGAGATCAGCCTCAAGATCAGTGTGGGCTTCACAGACGTGTTATAAAGTGGGACACAACAAAGCAACCACGATCTTCAAACCCAAATAATTTGCTATGTAAAAGATTCAACATCATCGGTGTGTGTGTGTGTGTGTGTGTGTGTGGGTGTGTTGGGGGGGTGTTTATTGTTGATGGTGTTTATTTCCCAGCAGTGATGTCAGAATAAAAGCACAAAGTGTTTGTGCTGCAGCTCATTAAAGCCTCTGCTGCAGAGAGGAAGCTGCATCTTAATGAACTGTCAATTAACTCACACACGGTCATGTTTTGATGACTTCAGAGGACATTACATTGACTTACATTTATTCCCTGTGGACTCGCTCTAACCTTAAAGTCTTCACCCTTAAATGTGACGATTTACATAAAAAAAAACTAAAGTTTAACAGCTGTGATAATTAATTTGATGTTGTTGTGTGAACAGTTTTACCTTATGCATTTATGACGTCTGATGTAATTTAAACGCAGCAAAATCAGAATCAGTTTTATAGCCAACTGGATTTTTCACATCAAAGAAAGGAAAGAAAGAAACTACAGAGCTTAAAGAGAAAAATGAAAAACAGGTGGTGTGAAGTGAGGATCCATAAAATGAAACAGAGCTTTAAAATGAATCTATGATCTGTTTTAAAATGAAATGTTTTATCACAGTAAGTCTGTAAATCTGATGACATCATCACAATGACATCATCAGTAATAATCAATAATCAGGTTAGATCTCTTTTCACCTCCCCCTCTCCTCCCCCTTCATCACTCCTCCTCCTCCTCCATCATCTCTCTCTTATTTCCTCTTTCTATGGTCTCTGCTGTCAGTCTGTTGAGGCTAAAAATAGATCAGCTGCTGGCACACAGTCTGAATCTGTGCACACACACACACACACACACACTGTAAAACACTTTTTTTTTCTGTCTCTGCGTCACTGCAGAGCTCAGCTTCCTCTGCATTTTTCTTCCATCTCCTCCTTCTTCTTCTTCTTCTCTCAGTTCTGAGCTTTTAATCGCGTCTTATCGTTCATCTTTAACAATATCTGTTTACACTCAGAGTGTTCGGGCTCTTTAGACGGTCGATGTTGGTGAGTCCTCGTCTGAATAAACAGACTCGCTGAGTTCAGGCCACCCTCTCTGAATCCAAACTGTTCAGGAGGAGCCGTCATGAAAGCAGAGCTGCATCTAATGACTGATGACAAAATGTGCTCATTTATCAATTATTTTCTCAGTGACTGCTTTTATTGGTTTATTTCTGTTTGTAAGTTAAACTGCTCATTTTATTCAACCATCAAAGATATTTAGAGATGATAAACGAGTGCAGGTCATCTTCAGGTCTTCTCCACCTTCGCGGCCTGAAGCAGTCGATCGTCTGAGGTTGTTTCTGTGATGTAGTGGAGCTGACGGTGAACATTCAGCAGTTTCTAACTCATTGATTGAATAGTGCGGTTGTGTTGTATGTGACATATAAACTGAGCTCATCGCTGCAGTAACATCACGACACACGTTCCTCACGTCGATGCTGTAACTCCAGTGACTTTGTGTTAATTAGAGTCTGTTGTCACACTGATCCAGGATCTGTGGACTGAGTATTTTTAGCTCATTAATCGTCAGTTCACTGGTTTGAGGCCGTTAACCGTCTGTCTGCACCAGTGATGGATAAAAACGTCCGCCTCACTCCAGCTGGCAGCAGGGCGACCGACATGTGGGAGGACTGTACCAAGGGAGGGTGGGGGGGGGGGTCGGACACACTGAGAGTGAAGGTTTGAGAAGAGGAGGGACAATGTTATAAATATGAAAGAAAACCTTTACTGAAAAAATCACATTTCACTTTCATTGATCACAAACTGACACAGAAGCTTCATCTTTCTTTATTTAAATAATCAAATAAAACACAGCAGGAAGTGATTCAGTTTGATATTGTAAACGAATGATCGTCTGAAGAACCTGCTGACTTACCTGTGATATTTAACTGTCTTTATACCACAACGTTGGAGTTACACATCTGTCTATAACATCTGTTTCTAAAATTTTAAATATTTTACCTTATTCATTTACAGCACGTCTGTAAACTGGTTAACTCATATAAGATCTGTCTTTAACAGTCTGTTTCATCTGAAACACTTCATAACCATATATAACACAGATCAATACATAGATGACTTTATTGATCCCTGGAGGGAATTTAAATTGTTGTAGCAGCCAGGTACATAAAAATACAATAAAATACACTAAAAAAAAACAATATAAGAAATAAAAAATACAATACTGAAGTAAAAACATCGGTAACATCTGTCATCGTGTGTTCCAGTTATTTGGTGTAATTAACTATTTTTATTAATAATAATTATTTTAGATATTTTTATTTGTGCATCGTTACAGTCAGTTTCTCTGCTTTGAACGATTAATCAGTAATTTAAAACAACAGAGACAGATGGAGAGGAAGATGATGATGATGGAGAGGAAAGGATGGAGCAGGTGGGAGGGATGGATGGAAAACTGACCAACAGATGCTGAACGAGGACAAATCTAGACCACACACACACACACACACACACACACACACACACACACACACACACACACACACACACACAGACAGAGTGGAGTTAATCTGCAGCAGGCTGCTGATGCTCTGGCATCGATTCAGTTTCCATCTTCTCCAGTTCCCCCCCCCCCCACCTTTCTCAGACACACTGTAGCTGCCGCGGTGCCTCTGAGCCAGGCACTGTGGATACTGACCCCCCTCTTCCCCCTCTCTGTGCAGATCCGTTGGACGAAGACGGCGGGCGGAGCTTTGGACCGTCAGGGCGACTCCTCGCTGCACAACGAAACTCTGAGGATCAACAATATCAGCCGCCACCAGGGGGGGCGCTACTACTGCAAGGCTGAGAACGGCCTGGGCTCTCCCGCCATCCGGTCCATACGGGTGGACGTCTACTGTGAGAACACACACACACACACACAGAGTGACAATAACTTCAGTAACTCTGAGATGAAACTGTTGTAGTCCCGTCTGCGTCTCTCTGGGCTGCGCTGGATTAAAGAGCAGTCAGCGACTTCCTGCTGTTGTTTTCAGTCAGCTGATTGCATTACCAGCTGACCCACATGTGTCCTCGTCACATGTGACAAACTCTGATTGTTGCTGACCTACATGTGAGCCGGCGAAGCGTCGAGCTGTTAGCTGCACCGGAGCTCAGCTGGCTGATGATCTGAGAGCTTCCTCTCTGAGCAGACGTCGGCTTCGTGTTTTTCTAGGATGCAGAAAATCCCAGTAAACCCAGTAAAGGAACGTCCACGGGATGCTTTTGCACAATGACGTCCCTGATGTTTGTCGCCTGAAAAGTTTTCTCCAAAGTAACAAAAACAGGAGGAAACAAAGCGGGCGAGCTGTGAGCGCTGTTGTGTAACAGCCAAAATATCCTGGAGGATGTTTTTTACTGGGATTACAGGGATTTAAGTGGTACCTGAACGCATCACGGCCTCCTTCAGGGCACGGAGGCTTTTACACAGCGTTTCCTCCCTCAGACTGCAGGAACAGAATAAACTCAGCACCACACCCTGACCTGCAGCCGTACAGCGGCAGCAGTGCATGATGGGAGTTGGCAGCAGGCGGGGCCACATTGTTTTGGCCTCTGTTTACTTGCAGCGGTTGTTTCTGGGCCGTGATGTGTTCAGTGAGTGGGTCAGAGTTAGTCGTCGCTCTGTGTGAAGTGGATTAGCGACCATTAGCCTCTCTGCTGGTGGCGGCTTCATCACCGTAACTCATTAAGGCTGCCGGAGCCTGATTGGTCAGCTGCAGTCAGCTGATCGTGGCGCTCACTGTGTTTCCAGCCAATTAAAAAGCCTCTGGCCCCGCTGTAATTACCCCCGCCACGGGAGAACTGACCCACTGTTTGTAAAATATGAAAAACAGTAAATTGAGATGCTGCAGGAGGAAACAAACTTCAACTGTCCTCGAGAGCTGCAGAGCTTCATCTCTCCCTCCTCTCCATCGCCTCCTTCTCTCCTCTCTCCTCCTTTATATCCCCCTCCTCCTCTCCTCCCCCTCCTCCTCCTCAGACCTGGATGACCCGCTGATAACGGTACATCAGAGCGTCGGTGAGGCGAAGGAGCAGTTCTACTTTGAGCGGACGGTGTTTCTTCGCTGCGTTGCCAACTCCAACCCACCTGTCCACTACACCTGGAGGAGGGGCAGGGAGGCTCTGACACAGGGCTCTGACTCCGGGGTGGAGATCTACGAACCGTTTTTCACACAGGTGAGGACTCACACACCTTATTAACTGTGTGTTTATGTGTTCATCAGGTATCTCAGAGTTTAAAGGAGTAAAACTGAGATGAAGATTAATGAACATTAACAATAGACAGTTTTTAGTAAATGAGATTGAAATGAACCTTCACTAAAGTAAAGTGACACATTTCTGTTTCTGTTCAGGTTGAGGAAAGTGATTCCGGTCAGATACTGAAACAGTCAGCGCTGCTGGGATGTGTTGACTTTGTTCAAAACCACCATCTCTCCTCAACAACAACCAAACTTCTTTAGTATATAATCCCATAACGGGGGGGACTCAGGACGTAAACTTTGACCTCTGACCTCTGACTTTTCTCAATTGTAAAAATATAAATTTCAATTGAGACAGTTGGTGTTTCCTACTAAAACATAAAACCGTCGAGCTTTATCTGTAAATATCTCAGGATCTTTAGTGGAGATAAAAGGGAGAGATCAACGGGCCGATCGGTTCAGAGGGAGCCGAACATGAAGACCGGTGTTTGTGTTTACGTCCCAACGCTCAGCTTTGGTGGAGACTACCCAAATGGACGGGTGTATTTTTAGCTGTATAGAAACATAATTTCAGGAGACTCAGTCGGTGTTATGCAATCAGAAAACAGATTTCTTTCTCCACTTTGTTTTTCTTTTCAAAGTCGTTCCTGAAACTGTCACCACGATGCTCGTGAGATTTGAGCTATTTTTCCAATTTGGCATCATGTTTGTTCTCATCGACTTTGAGTATTTATCATTACACACGAAGCCTTTAAATAAATAAGCTGCTGCTTCTTTCTGTCTGATTGTCCAAACCACAAATGTCAAAGATCATTTCATCTTTGTGTGTGAGAAAAACAGCCGCGTTGTCCTGCTGAACATCCAGAAAAGTCTTTTTATTCTCAGTTTAACTCTGTGTGATTCCTCAGTGTGCTTTATTAACGCTGGCGGTGCTCCATCAGCTGTGGACAAAAATAGTTAGTTTGTTTTTTGTCCAATTTTTACTTCACACAGACACAAATCTCGACAGGTTTATTCCACCAGGCTGATTTACATTTTGTCTTTTATAGAAGCTTAAAATATCATTCAACACTCAGATTTAAAGTTTACTCTGTTAACTGTTGGAAATAAATCCACATCTCTCACATTTAAGTCTTCATGAACCAGCTGAGGAAGAGCAGGATCGATTATTACTGATCAGTTAGAGACATTTTATTTGTAACAGTTAAAATATATTTCGCAAACAAAGAGGAAAAAGCAAACTTTTTCTTTAATCTGAGTTCAGACAGCGTCCTCGTTACCTGGAGTGTGAAAGTGTCCCTTTATTCATAACATATATATGATTATATATGTTCTATATTTCCATCATTTGTTTAAGACGTGAAGTTTCTTTTTCTACCAGTTTTTATTGCAGCCAACTAGAATTTAAACACGTCTCTTCACAATAAGACTTTTACTTTACTTTTACCAAGATAACTGACCGTCCACAGGAGGAGGTTAAAGAAACTCTCCCAAAATAAAGACGTCTTTATGTGCCCACACAGCCTCTGCATGAAGTTTGCACTGATGTTTGGATGTGTTTTTACTTTCATACGATGATCCTTTGTGGTTATATATCTGAACTTAATGATTAAATCAAAACTACATTAACTTAATAATAAAAATGGGGATTTTTGTAAAATGCCTCAAAGTGCACTGGGTGAGTTTTGGAGAAATTTTATTTTCTCTTCATTCTCTTAATTTTCATTGTTGATCCTCCATCAGAGTTCAGCATTTAGAAAAAGCCGGCCGTCCTGTAGTGTAAGCCGCCCTCCTCCTCCTCCTCCTGCGGATGAAAAATCTGCAGATGGAAATTCCAGATTTTTTTTCTTTTGGCCGTGGTTTAGATTTAATTTGGAGCAAAGGGAAGCCGGCCAATCAGGCGGCCAGTGAAATAGCGGGCCGTGTAATACAGCAGCAGAGCGGGCCGTGTATAAGCAGCAGAGATAACATTCACGCCAGATTTGATCGCTGGCGACTGTAATGCCTTCAGCGCAGAGCTCATGAACTTGTTAAGCCCTCCCCCCTCGCTCCTTGTAGGCACTAATGAGGAACTTATCTCCTCCCCCTCCTCCTCAGCCACCAAAAAAATTGGCCGCCATCTTTGCACAAACATCCCATTTAAATGTCATCTAATCTCATCTCATCTGTCCGGCGGAAGGCAGTGCTGAGGCTGCCAGAGGAGATAAGTGAGATTTGGCACAGAGGTGGAGACATGACGAGGAGGAGGAGGGGGAGGAAGATGAAGAGGAGGAGAGATAAAGAGAGAAAAGGAGATGTGATTGATCTGCTCGATAGAGAAGACTGATTATTGTCCATCAACTTTAATTTGATTTGGGTTTAAAAAAGCATAAAAAATTTTAGAAGTTTTTCGTTCTTTTACGGTTGCCTGAAGGTGCCAATCACAGCAACTTTGAAAAAACACAGTGACAAACTCAGCAGTGTTTGTTATGATATACAATAACTGATCCAGAGTAACAATTTAAGGTGTTTCCAGTTACTCACTCAGCTGCAGACTGTGAAATAACCGAAGTATCAGGCGACGGTGTTTCACTGTTGGACTGAAGTTTTCCACAAACTCAGCAATCCACCAGGCTGAGCACACTTTGCACGCACGGCAAACATGTAGAAACTCAATAAAACACAAACAAACAGACAAAACACGACTAAAAGAAAACATCAGTCTGACAGCACATGCAGCATTTAGAAAACAGACTGCAAACAAAGGAGAATGGAACAGGAAACTAAAAAGAGCTGAACTCGGCGGTCTGTGTCTCATATTAACTTGGTTATTAAAGTCGGGTCTGTGTATTTTCTCCATGTTTATATTGAGGATTTCTGGCTGTCACTGCTCACGTGAATCAGTTTTCTGAAAAAAATGATCTGATCTGATCTTATCGTTATCATCATGCCCTTATCATGCTCGACCTGTTGTAGATTGTACTTCGGGATATTTCTGATCTAATGATGCTTACATGATGTAATTATGCAGCAGAAATGATTAAAATCACTGGTAGAATGACACCGTTTTGCTCCGAAAGTCCTCCAAAGTGTGAGTGTTATTTCCATTTAGCCTACTTATCTTATTCTGTATTTTCCTTTAAATTTCAACATCCACTGATGCCTGCGTGTCTGTAGTAATCAGATGATGATATCGATGAGTGTTGTTTTAACGAGTGAGGAGGAGGAGTGAAAGCTGTGAAACTTTCTCAGAGTCTATGTAGTTTGGTGTCCCAGTTAGACTGACGATAATCTGAGCTGCAGGCAAAAGAGAATCTCACAAAGGAAAGATTTGTATTTTTAATTGTCAGTCGTCTAGACATTTGTCCTGCTGTGGAAGATCTAAACATTGTGGAAGTGTGTCAAAAATGCAGATATGATGTGTGTGTTCTTCAGTTTTTGTGAGAACCAATGTTAAACCATCGCAGTGAGGACGCCTGTGCAGTGTGAGGACTTTTTATCTGGTCCTCACTGCTTCAAAAGGCTATTTGAAAGTGAAGATTTTAAGGTTTTAATGGTCACGTTTGAATCAGAGGTTCAGGACATCACTGAGGGTGTTCACAGGTAAATAAACACTCACTGTGTGTGTGTGTTTGTGTGTGTTTATGTCGCAGGGTGAGACGAAGATCTTGAAGCTGAAAAATCTTCGTCCGCAGGATTTTGCAGACTACACCTGCATCTCCTCAGTCAGGAACGTCTGCGGCATCGAAGACAAGAGCGCCCACTTCAGTCTGAACAACAGGACAGGTAACACACACACACAGTAGTAATAATAAGCTGTTTGTTTGTGTTTGATATTGGACAGATTATCTTAATGTTTAAATATTTTAGATAAAATGTTCACACACTTTTATGAATCATCTCGTAACTTGGAGATCTTGATTGAATCATATGAAAACAGAAACCATCGCCCCTCAGCACCAAATTCAAGCTGCCTCTTCAATGTGAAAACACCAAAGATGCTGTAGAGACTTGAACACACCTGATTCTTTTTATTAATCAAGTTGCTGAAGCTTGTCGAGGGCTCGACATTGAGCTCTCACCTCACACCTCACTCAGGTGTCAGGAATCAGGTGTATTGGACTGAGAGACCTGAAATATGCAGGTCTGCAGATCTCCAGGAGTTAGTTAGATACTTAATTAATCTCCAAGAGAAATTCACGAGTTGGTAACCGCTGCTGAAATTAAAACAATAAATTATAACAATAAAACACCCATAAATTCTCAGGCTCAGGTGATTATACACTAAAAAATAATTATTCGATTTCTGCAAATAGATTCCCCTAAATCCTTCAAACTGCTCCTTTAATTTAAGTAAGTGATTAATCAAACATTTGTTCGGTTGGTAATAAATACTGATAAAAACATCATCTGTCTGTCTTTAAAGTTATGTTTTATTTTATCGTTTGCCTTTGAAATGCTTTTTTAAAGTTAAAAGGATTAAATAATAGAAAATACTCATGGTTAAATAAAATAACTCTGAAAGTCAAAATGAGAGGATGGTTTAGTCATAATTATGAAACAGAAAATGAAAAAGTTGAGTTGTACTATATTTTTGATGTGAAAAAACTAAAGTTTTGCTGTAATTGTGACTCGGTGGCTTCATAAGTCAGAATTGTGAGATTATAAATCCACTTAACTTCTTATTTCATAATTTCTTTCTGTATGTTTATTTTCCTGACAGACATCCATAGTTTTATAACACACTTTGTATATTACATTTTCTCTCTCTCTGTTATTTTAATCCGTCTCTGTACCTGTCCAACCTCAGAGAGGAAAATAAATAATTTTCCTCTGAGGTTGGACTGCAGCTCTCTGACCTGTACAGTGCACCCCCCCAGCCAGGGGTTGATGGGATTTACATGATGTCAGCTTAACAGGTCGACTCAGCTATTTTTATCTCCCTCATTATTATTTCTGCATTTAGCTGCTTTTCTGCAGCTTGCCGTGCAGCTGGTGGAGGCAGCGAGTCTCTCTGCAGCTTTTATTTCGCTCTGATGTGAATCTGACGAAAGGAAGCTTTTACACTCTGATTCTGCAGCAGGAAGCACATCACTATGGATTATTTACACATGACGAGATATTTAAAAACCTTAGATTAAAATCCCATGATCCACCAGCACATAAACTGACCAATGTGAGACTTCTAGAAACTGTACGAAAGTTTGAATCTTTTCACAGAAAGCTCAGTTAAATAAGAATCATTATTATCAAACATACATTTTTTCAATAGAATAATCACATAATGAATTACTAATAGTTTGATCCAAATATCCAGATCAGTGCATTAAATGTAAAGATTAAATTAAAGCTTGGCTTGGTAACGTTGGGGAAACCAGAACCGTGAGGTGAATTTTGAAAATGTCTGAGAGAAGTTGTTTTGGATCAATTCCACTTTCTTCAGACACTAAACGAAGGTCCGTTTCACCTGCTCCAGTCGGACTCGTGTCATTTTGTGGAAACGCAGCTTGAGTTAAACTACATAAGTTATTTAGCTCAGACAAAATACACTAAATCAGCTCTCATGGTTCAAACGTGCAATAAAATAAAAACTCTATACATGGATACAAAACCAGAATACGTTAATGGATTAACAAGTGAATGTAACTATAGTCAACTGTAAAAACAGTCAAACAAGAACTTATAATAATAATAATAAAGCAGACATAATCAAAGTAGTGAAGGAAGAATGACGCATCAGTAAAGATTTAACGTTTCCCCCCCCAGCCCCACCCTCCATCAAACTCCTCCTGGACGACCCCCTGGTGGTGAACCCGGGGGAGACCATCACTCTGGTGTGTGTGGCGTCGGGCGGGGACCCCCCTCCCACTCTCACGTGGATGAGGCCAGGAGGGGAGGAGCTCCCGAAGAGGAGCGTCATCAAAGGCGGCACGCTGACCATCCCCGGCGTCAATGTGGATGACGGCGGCGCCTACAGCTGTGTGGCATCCAACAACGTGGGCAACCCTGCCAAGAAGTCCACCAACATACTGGTCAGAGGTACGACAGCAACATGTTAAACTAAAACTAACCAAAACAGAAAAATCCCAAAATATAAGTTTATCAGGTGGAGCTGTTTGTAGGTCCCCACATGGGAAGAGTCCCCATAAAGCTGTGTGTTTACAGGTCCCGACAATGTACAAATACATAAACACATTCGCAGTGTGTTTGACACATCAGTTTCTGCTCCAGGACACAGATCGGCTCAGGATGTATGTAGCTTAGCTTTACTAAAGGCTGGAGATGTTTGATTTTAGCATCGTGGGGGTGTTGGTTTGACCTCTGACCTCTGCTGAAGGTGTTGGTTTATTAGTCATGCTAGCCTCTGGCTCTTTGGTTATCTGTCTGTCTGTCTGTCCGTCTTCTCGTCTGATGCAGACTTCTCTCAGCTCTCTTTTCATTCCTCTGAGCTGAGTCAGCATTTACTGTCATATATGAAGAAATATCTGAAGAAAAGAAGGAAATCTTCACATTTTAGAAGATGAAAACTGTGAATCTTTGGCCTCTGATTGAAACAAGTCAACATGTATCAGTTATTTTCTGCTGATCAATGAATCGGCTGGTTGTTGCAGCAGGTTTTTGAGCAGAAACTCTTTGACTGCAGATGTTTCTTAAATGAATCTGGAGTAGCTGTTGTGGTTTCTGTCATCACCTCATCTTATTCCATCTGACTTTACCTTTGCTGCCTCTTTTGCCTGCGACGCCCAAATGAGGTGAAACTCTGCAACAGATGCATGTCGCACTTTATTTCAGTTATTTTTGGCAGTCACATGAGCATTTCGTCCTTGTGGGATTTAGTTGCAGCTCTGCCATTTGTCTACCTGTTGAAAGGTGTTTTCTGTGCTGTGTTTCTTTGTGTTTCTGTCTGAAGGGTTCAAACGGTGTTCGGGTGAGTCCTCGGCTTTAGTCGCTGCAGGTACAAAGGCACATTTGTGGCTTTACTTGTTGTTCTGAATATACAAGGTGCTGCAGAAAAGACTGGAATAGATCCGACACATCCACAACAAACAGAGTGTTTATCCGCGTCTGTGCAGAGACGTTAAGCTCTCAGATTATTTCAGTCTTCATAAATCAAATCCTGCTACTCTCTGCGGCGTGGCGGCGTTTCCTGCAGTGTCATGCTGAAGCATACTGAACATCATCAGCACTTGGTGAAGTTTTGAAGATTCGTCCCGCTCCGACTCTGAGAGGATGAGAACAAAGTCGGCGGAGGGAACTGATAACAAATCTTTGTTGTTTATAAAACCAGATGAGCATATTTTAAAAAGCGAAGACAGAAAACAGAGACACGACACGAACATGTCAGGCTGCTATAACATCAATTTTATACGATTAAAGATGATCAAAATATGAGTCTCAGTCGCCGAGGTTTAGACTGAAAACAGATTTTTGGTGAACTGTTCTTTAAATTCATCCATCTGAAGGGCTGCAAACTATCCCGGCATGCACTGTGTGGACAGGTCTGTGTGTGTGTGTGTGTGGTCAGTATTTGTACCGCTGACTTCCTGCTGACTCGTACATGTATATCAGTGAGCTATAGAAGGGCCGGTCAGTGAGCAGGGCTAGCTGTTTCCCTTTGTTTCCAGTCTTTATGCTAAGCTAAGCTAACAGTGTCCTCATTCAGACTGAAGTCCGAACAGAATAAAAAATGTTGAATAATGATGCTTCATCGTGTCATTTCCTGCATGTGTTTCCTTCCTCTGTCTGCTGTGTTTTATTCAACAGTGTGATTCACCTCTGTGTGTGTGTGAGTGTGTGTGTGAGTGTTAGCTGCTGACCCTGCAGCTTGTCAGCTTGACTCCCTCCTCCTTACTTATTTAACTCCCATCATGCACCTCTCTCTCTCTGTCATGTTAGTTATCGGTCTCTCCAGCAGGCAGCCAGTCCTCCCAGTCAGACACACACTGCTGCTAATGGACCTGTGAGAGTGTGTGTGCTCGCAGAGTGTACATGTTATTCTAATGGACAGGGGTGAGGTGAACCTGTCCGGGGGGGTTGATGAAGAGGAGTGAGAGAAATATTGCAGGAGGAGGAGGTGATGCTGAGGAGGAGGTGGAGGAGGTGATGAAAAGGGAGGAACAGAAGAGAATGAAGAGGAGGTGATGAAGGATGATGATAATCGGCGGGAGGAGCAGTGAGTGATGAAGAGGAGGTGATGAAGGGAGAGGAGGAGTGTTCAGATAAATGAAGGTGACAGGAAGTGTTAAGTTCAGACAAATTCAGTCACATTTAGATTAAATTAAATTAAAGTTATAATCAGGTGTTTGTTATAATAAATGTGTGTTCAGTGTCTCTCAGCTCAGCTGTGTGTGAAGCAGTAAAGGTAATGCATGGATGGAGAACTACATCGTCATGGCGACAGATGCTGCGAGCATCCGACTCTTCTAGTAAAAACGTGAAGGTCTGCAGATTAATGTAGAGAAACGTGTCACTTTCAGCACATATGAAGACTGTTTTTTTTTTTTTTTGCCACACATGCCTCTGTGTGTGTGTGTGTGTGTGTGTGTGTGTGTGCAGTGACTTTCATGTGTAAGCGGCTGCATCCACCTCGAGTTATGCAACAGACCTTTTAGTGACGCAGTGAAACACATACACATACTCTCACACACGCTCTCACACTCTCACACACACGCTCAAACACACACACACGGTTTTGTTTCGAGGCGTTCTTGTTTTAATCTTAATGAACAAGGACAATCAGCTGCTCGCCTCACGAACTGAAGCTATTTATAAACACATATCCCCAACACACACACTCACACACACACTCATACACAAACACACACACAGATCTGAACTCCAACCTCCTGGTCTGTCTGCAGTCGTCTGAAGTCTGCAGCTCGTACAGGAGGAGGATAAAGGTCGGCGCTGAGCCGGACACGTGTGGGTGAATCTGTCAGATGAATGAGAAACAAACATTCAGCTTCACACCTGTTCAGCAGTGAATATTATCAGTCAGATCAGACTGAAACACCTGAACGTCTGTCTGACTGATGTGATAAATCTCTTCAGACGTTCATGTTCCCTTCAGGATGAACTGTGAGAACTTTACTAACGTTTCATCTGGCGCCATTATCAGGTCAACATGTGGTCAACAAGATACGTCTGTGATATAACTGAGACCGTAAAGTTGTTAGGAAAATATTTACCGAAGTTTAAATGAAGCGAAAACTCGACTCATTAGCTTTTTTCACAATCAGACTTATTTTTTGAACCAGTGGAGCTGCTGGCCTGTAGAGAGACTGCAGGTTTAAGGCACGTCTGCATTGGTTTCTCTTGTCAGACCTGTCAGGTGTGTCCACTTCTTTTATTCAGTCTGAAAACACCTTCACAGTGAATGTTTCTGTTTTTTTGAGGTATTCTGGGAAAAAGAGGAAACGTCCGATTCGTCAGCATTTCATTATCCAGCAAGCGATTCACTGACGAACAGATGAGTCAATTATCACCTTCAACAAAGTCAAAGTAGTGGCACTGAATATTTTATCATAAAGTGCTGTGAGCTGTTACTACGGCCTGATTGGCTGTGAGGAGGAGTGTCACCTGTGTGAGCAGGTAATGAATCCTGTCAGACGAAGTACCACTGAGCTGGAAACCAGGACGTCAGCTGAAGAGTGGAGGAAGAAGAGCAGCAGTGGCAGCACGTCGCAGGATTAAACCGAACAAATGGCTTCAGTAATAATTAAGCCTCATTTGGACGGATTAGTTTCTTCACAGCAGGAAGGGTCACTGTCATCATGTGAAATATGAGCAGAGACCAACTGCTGTCAGTCTGATAGAAAATAACAATTCACTTTTTGTGTTTCGACTTCAACACAAACTTTCTGTGGCGTTCTCCCGCAGGTCTTCGTAAAGGTAGGTTCTGGATCACGCCCGATCCGTACCACAACGACGACAACATCCAGATCGGCCGGGAGGTGAAGATCAGCTGCCAGGTGGAAGCCACGCCACCGGAAGAGCTGCAGTTCAGCTGGCTAAAGAACGGCCGGCCGCTGAGGAGCTCCGAGCGGATGGTCATCACGCACACAGACGCCGACGTCTCCCCGGGAACCACCAACCTCGACATCATTGACCTCAAGTTCACCGACTTCGGCACTTACACCTGCGTCGCCTCACTGAGGAACGGAGGGACCCCCGAGATCAGCATCGACGTCAACATCTCATCTACCACAGGTGAGTGAGGCAGGGGGTGGGGCTCTGATACACCACAGGTGAGTGAGGCAGGGGGCGGGGCTCTGACACACCACAGGTGAGTGAGGCCGGGGGTGGGGCTCTGATACACCAAAGCTGATAACAAAAATACCTTTTCTTTACTTAAGTAATGCCACTTTTTACTTTTACATCACTACATCTCAGAGAAAACGGTATACAATAAGATAAATATTATGAGATAAGACTTTCACACACAAAGCATTTAGACAAAACACAAGGAATTTATAAAATCAGATGTTTTCTTATAGATGAATTGATCCAACAGTTTATACATGATCAGCTGACACTGTTTGTACATTTAATGGGAAAAAACGTTTCAGTTCAAATGTGACAGTTTGCTGTTTTTCCTTTGAATCATTTGAATAATTTTTATTTAATTGTGACCATATATACTGAGTAACGACAGAAAAACACTTATATCATGTCTGTGGTTTATTTCTCTCTACAGTCACTTGAATTTTTTCACAGCACAGATTCATGCAGTAAATCTGCATGAAGGCATCACAAACCTGCTTCCCACAGGAAAGTGGACCAGAAAACTGTAATATTTAGCCACATGTTATATTTTAAACTTTTATTTTATATAATTTTATTATATTATAGCTTTAGTGTTGAAATCTGTCAGGCAAGAAAGACGATAAAAACAAAAATGTTCAGTCTTCATTTTCAACATTTAAGGTGTGTTAATGATTCACAATGTCATCTCCTACATTCAGTAACATACAAGAAATCATCCCACATTAAAAGTTGGCGGTAGCTTTCATCTGTTGATTTTTTTTTTTTTCTCCAGTCTAACATTGACTGTAAACGTGCTGCTGTAGAAACACTCAGCAACATCGTGTGAGTCACTGATGCTCTGCAGAAAACGTGTTATTTCTGAACATGTTTCATTATCTGGACATGAGTGGAGCTGAAGGAAGGACACCACCAAGAGTCTTTGTTTGTATCTTATAAAAAGTTAATCTCCAGACAAACGTACAGTCGTCTGTGTCCTTTGTTGTGAAGTCAGACGTGGATTAAACCTTCAGTTTGGGACCTTCAGGAGGAGGTCACTCTGCTCAAACTTCTGTCTCCGTCATGAGTTTCCTGTAAGCTTCTTCAGCCTGTGGGCATCAGTGAAAACAACATTCATAAAAGCTTTTTGATGTGATGTGGACGCTTCCTCCCGCTCTGGCTCTGCTGCAGAGGAACCTGCACTTTCTCTTCTTCAGTCTCATGAAACCCTGCAGCTCTTAAACTCTGTGTTCAGAGGAAACAAGCACAACTTTTCCTTCAGACGGACGTCACGCAGATGAGCGTGTGCTGGCAGCGGCTGACTTCCTGTTTGTTTGTGACCTTGGCAGACGGGATGAAACATTCAGAAAGCCTGAGAGGGGGGACGAGGGGGGAGGCTTTTTAATCGAAGCATCGCTGCAGTCGCAGTCTGAACGCCCGCTGACGGATGTTTCGTGTTAAAACAGAAGGTCGAGCTCGGGTCGCTGCAGCGTTCCCATAAGGAAAATAAATGCTAAAACAGTCCAGCAGCCTCCCTCCTCCCCCCTCCCTCCCCCATCTCCCCCCAAACAGCAGCTCTCTGTGTTTTTAAATGAAGGACAAACTTAACATCAAACATGGAAGAAAAACTGTTTCTGCGGTTTCTGCTTCTTTTCTTTCCTCCTTTATTTTATTTCTGTATGTAGCGTCACGTCTCCGCCGCCCACCATCATTTAATTTCATATTCTCACTGCTGACCTCTGGCCTCTGACCTCTGATCCCTCAGCAAAAGGCAATATTACAGCCTGAACGTGGCTTAAAGCTCAAACTGTCTGTTCACTGAAAATCAATTTGTTCGAACCAGGTCTGAATGATAAAAGTCATTTTAGTGATTTAAATCCAAATTATAAGAAACAACTGTTCGTTCTCATGTTTTCGATCACTAGAAATGAGATTTTTCAGTAAAATATGTGAAAGTATGTGTGACGTGTGTCATCAATGGAGAAGTGAACCTGAAGTTCAGTCATCTTCATGTTGGTTTGTCTGTCAGCTCGTCTGCAGTCATCATTTTGATTTGATGATTTTCATCACGCTTAACTTGTCATCCATTCTGCATTTTCATTAAAAAATGACATCACATCTTTAGAAAACTGTATTAATATTTTACGGCTGTGTTATAATTTAATCTACTTTAAATAGTTTATCAAACCTCAAAGATTTTCAGTTTGAAATATTTCAGTTTGAGAGTAAAGTTTTAGAATTAAATCAACCTGAAGTTTTGTTTTTTCTTTTCCTTCATACACAGATTCTGATTGGTTCATTTGAAGTCAGTAAAATGGTCGGAGCACGTTCCTGGTTTCCTTCTCAGCTCATTCAGTTCACTAAAAAGTGACTTTACAGTTTGAAGGTTGTATGATGACTGACAGAAAACAACAGGAGAGAAATATTCAGTTACTGTCAGTAAAGTTTGGAATAAATAGAATAAATATCTCTAAATCAATAAAGGTCTTATTGTTGCCCTGCAGTTCCTCCGGAGCTCACCGTCCCCAGGGGGCGCTCTCACCTCATCGCTCAGGAGGGCGACACCGTGGACCTGCAGTGTCTGGTCTCAGGGAAACCCAAACCCATCATCCTGTGGTCCCGTGTGGAGGAGAGCGGGGGCGCTGTGGCGGGGGCTGCCCTGATGCCGGACGGCGCCACTCAGACGGAGAGAGTTACGACGGCGTCCTGAGAATCAGCAACGTGACGAGAGAGATGAGCGGCACCTACCGCTGCCAGACGAGCCAGTACAACGGCTTCAACGTGAAACCCAGAGAGGCCCTGATCCAGCTGGTGGTGCAGTGTGGGTAACACACACACACACACAAAGAGAGACACACACAGGTTTTAATCAGCTAATCGATATTGGTAATTGATCCTTTTATTCATATATCCAACTCCAGGAAGTGATATTGACAAGGTGTTTGTGTGTGAGTGTGTGATTTGGTAAAATTCGGCTCTTCAGGTGTTTTTGAGGTTTATTTGTCTCATCGTGTTGGAGGTGATCAGCTATCGATCAGAATCATTTGATCGATTGATTCAGTTTAAAGTTTCTGATCTCTGACAGAAAACCAAACGAAACATCTGCTGCAGACGTGAACAAACAGCAGCATCAACAACTGCTGCTTCAGCATCTAAAATACCCAGAATGCATTTTGATGTCACCCGCCGAGCCCCGCGGAGGAAACGTCACGTCGTCCAATCAGAACGCATCACGTCCATCAGAGCAGACAGCCGCAGATCTGTTTGATAAAAACACCATTTCAGAGGAAACAGACACCAGCAGCTCATCGCAGCAGGTAAAAGCTCCACCGCAGCCGCCCGAGGGCTCGCCGGCTGATTTGACGGACACATGCCGTCTGTCTGCGCGCAGGATCGAACCGCGACCTTCCACTCACGCTCCGTCTAACCTGCAGCGCCACGCGTCGCACAAACTACCATCAAAGGAAGTGACAGGACGCTGCACACACACACAAACACACAAATTTTATCTCTCTCACACACACACACACACAGCTCTGCACTAAAAGGCTGTCAGACTGAATCTCCTCTGCGGCTCGACTCGCTCTGAATCGATGCAGAAACTCGGAGGAAACCTTCATCCGAGCGGTGAGAGAAACTGAAAACAACAACGAGACAAACAAACACAAATAAAATGATCAAAATGTTTTAATTGATCAAACTCGGCTCGAAGGTTTTTAGTCCTTCATGTGATAAAAGAAGGTCAAACAGCCGAACATGAAAGTGAAAATCACATTTAAACTTTAGTAAAGATGAAGAATTAGCAAGAATCAAGAATCTTTATTATTATTTTATCTTTTATGTTTTCACATGAAGATTGGTGACTCCCAGCTGTAAACATAAACATATGTGAATGTAACACAAGAAGTAATTACAGAATTAGCTGATTAAGGATGTCTCTCTGTAGTAACTTCTAAATGTGACACTCGTTTTTTAAATTCTTGTTTTTTTTAAAGATCTGTTTTAAGATCTGAACTTCCCGTCCTGACTTTTCCTGATGAGACAAAAGCTCGAATCGTTCCTCTGCTTCCTAAACTCGCTCCTCTCCACATCGTCGGGACGCTCTGGAGGTGAGACGGGAGGAGAGAAACGTCCAATCAGAGCTCAGGAGGAAAACAAAACAAACATCAGGACTACAAAGATGGACGCTCACTGACCTCGTGAAAATCTGTGAAAACATCGTGTAGTTTTAGCAGCTCCGTCCTCACTTTGTCTTTCAGTGTCTCCAACTAGAACATTTTTATCGTCTGGAGATCAAACAGGACAGCAGGCAGCACATTCATTTCTGACCTTTTTCCGAATATTGTGTTGGAGTTTGTTTAAGCCAATAAATACTACGAATACAACTACATACTACTACACACTCTGCTCCTGACAACAGGCCCTGCTGTATTGATGCTGTGTTTTCTTTACATTTGTTTTAATTTCATTTCAGTCCAGAGAGACAGCAGAGCAGGACGATATTCACAAAGAGATTTAAAGTTGAGCTTGTCGTTCCTCTTCAGACTTTAACAGAGATGGTTTCCCTGTCGCTGCTTTCACAGTTTGTTCTTGGCACATTTTACTGCTAATACTTGTTTACTTCTCACTAAGGAAGATTTTAAATGCAGGATTTCTGCTGCAGGGTTTGTTTTTTTTCACTGCTGTAAAAGGGAACATTTCTTCTTTAAATTCTCTCTTTTCTGAACGTCCTGCAGTGTTTTCACTGTGCTACAACACTAAGCAGATTAAAGTGAGGGCAGATTACAGGTGGATTATTTGAAATAAGTGAAACAACATTCACACACACTGAACAGATTTAACTTCCAACTATGTTCAGGAAAAGAAACCCCGTCCTGCACCTTTTAAAAACATAAACTACAATAACAGAGATGTATTTCCTCTCCAGTTTGTCTGATTGGTCATTAGCTGCATCCTGCTCAGTTTTTAATGACTTTTCACAAATATGCTAATCAAGTCCACATGAAGCTCAAAGATAAAAGCTTATAAGCAACATTTCAAATGAGCTGTTAGGAGTTTTTTAGGGTTTTACTTTGACAATAATCCCTCACAGCCCGCCGCTTTTTTTACGGGATTACAGGATGACAGTGATGTGCGGAGGTGACGTCCCACAATCCCTCTGACGAACATCCTCTGAGGTTTTAAACAACAAGTTACCAACACGCAGCGAGTGGAAGTGATGTCTTCAAAGCAGGGAGCAGACAGAAGAATAAAAAGGGAAACACACGACTGCCGCTGTTGTATAAAATCCTCCCGAGGTCGTTTTGAACAGGCATAACGCCGATGTCAGCGACGTGCCGAGGTGACACCGCCGCAGTCGTTCACAGAGAAATGACCGACTGAAAGAAATATTTTATTTAAAATGATGAACACACACAGGATAGAAAAGAGGAGGATTGATGATGTTACATAAAATCCTGCCATGGTCATTTATGAACATGGATTACAGAGACGTCAGAGAAAATGTTTTTCTGCCGAAGTTACAGGACAGTCGACAAACTGGAAGTTTTCTCAAAGTAGAGAACAAACATGAGAGTAAAGAAAAGGACTGTTCAGGAGCTGCTGTATAAAATCCCACAAGGTTCCTTTTCTTCAGAGATTACAGGGACATCAGTCGTGTTTCAGTCACAACAGCAGAAACACGCTCAGAAAAGAAGATAACGGCTGTAAAATCCCCCCAAGGTTGATTTTTAACATGTTTTACAAAGATCTTCTTTAGCAGCGGAACAGGAGTGTTGACTGAGTGAAAAGTTTTATTTGAGGGGAGAAGAGACGGAGATCTGCATGAAAAAATGACGTCTGAGGCAGATTTTTTAAAATCCCAGCAGAAACATACGGAGACATCAGTAATGTGTCAAACAGGAGCGTTTATAAGGAAGTTACCGGACTGCTTATGGACTGAAACGTTTTCTTTAACGTAAAGAGCAGCAGAGCACAGGACAGATGTTAGAATAAAAGAAAAGGGCTGAATAGAAGCTGCTGAAATCTAACCAGAGTTGATTTTCTGCGGATTTAGAGGAATGAAGAAAAGTTTAACAGGTCAACATGTAGATAAGCAGTGTATAAAATATAAAATAACATAACATAACATGTGAATTTCCCCACCGTGGGACTCATAAAGGAATATCTTATATTTATAACATTCAGTATCCAGAACTGGGCCTGAGTTTGTTTAAACATCCCAAACCAGCAGTAAATTCCTTTAAGATCTGCTCTCATTAAACTCCAGGAAATGCGACAAAAAGGAAATAAAACTTTTGCTCAGGTCAACGTGATTTACTGAGTTTAATTATCAGGAAACTTGTTCCTTGCTGAGAAAAACATTTACACTTTTCTGCATGAGTTTGAAGGATGAAAACTGGACGGAGCTCAGCGCTGAGGAGGAACAGCACCTACAGCGGTGCATTATGGGAATTAACCAGCAAGGTCAGGCGTCCTGTTCGACCAATCAGAGCGCTCGGCTGAAGGTCGCCGTCGGACAGAGGCGTCGAGCTGACCTTTACATGTTCCTGGACCGAGTCCCTCACAGGAGGAAGGTCCCGGAAACATTCCTGGGGGTCGACATGAACCACAGACCTTTTGTGTGTGTGTGTGTGTGTGTGTGTGCTTTCATCAAAATGTGCAGATTTATTGCAGCGGGAGAAGATCAGTTTGCCTCAGAGGGTTTTTAACCATCTGGACAACAAACAGCACATCTTTCACTTTCAGGCATTTTATGTTGTTTAAACCTTTAAAAATCATTTTTATATAATTTTATTTTATTGTTAGAAACCTTCACAGTTCATACAACATAAAACGTTTCATGTGAAATCAGCTTTACGTGTAATATTAATGAACAATTCAGATTAATTCAGTTGGGGTGATGATATTTAGTGAAAAATATATTGACTTTTTATTTCACATTTAAAAGTTCACCACCAAAAACATTCATTTTATGTTTGCACAGGAAATAAATATCCTTATCTTCTAAAAAAAATAAAATAAATAAACATGAAATTGTATTTTAAGTCAAAATGAGTCCTAAAGACGATATATTTATTTTTTTTGTCCAATTTTTTTCACCATTTATCTACAGAACAAACTAACATAACCAACCCTCTTTTTGAAAAAGTTAAAACAGTGAACTGAACATGTTGGCAGGCTGTTTTCCAATATTTGACATCTGAAATGTAAGATTATAACAATAATATAATCGTAACGATCGTAATCATCGTTCTGATGCAGCACACATGAAACGTGTTTTCTGGAAGTTGATAGAGATGTTGTCATGGAATAAAATCGGGTGATATTCTATTAAAGACTGCAGCGAAGGAAAGTGATGAAACTCCCTTTAGATGAAAAGTTTTTAGGTGTTAAAATCCTCAGACTCCATTTTAAGCTCATATTTGTGTGTTCGGTTTGAGACTCTCCGCCCTGCTCCGACCTCTCAGCCTGAATTAATCATGTGAGCGGTCGCTGCCTCGTCCCTGGAGCCAGGCAGCGTTCGTACTCTCCGTCGGGGTCGGAGGACGGCCGACACAGCTGCTGTGTGTTGATCCGTGTTTGACAGCAGGACGTTAATCTGTGAAGTGACACCTGTAATGTGGCTGAAATCCTCCGAGGAAGTTCAGCTGGAGAATTTAAAGAGAGCTCAGACTTTGTGCCCTTTAGCAGAGTGCCAAGGTTAACGCCCGTCTGACTTTAAATATTTCAGATACTTAAGAGGTTTAAGGTTATTTTAGAGCCTCATTAAAGGGTGAAGTGAGAGAGCAGGAAGCTGTGACTTCACTTTAGTTTAATTCAGTCTGGATTTATTAGTTTTATCATTTTAACACAGAGTCAACTCACAGGTCAGCTCCAACAGATCATATTAAGAAACTAAGACTGACAACGACAGAGGAACTCTGATTCGATTTTTGATTTTTGTTTAGTGAAGTTAAATAAAGAAAAATATTTGGACATTAACGTGTGTTTCTGCAGCTGAACTGATGATTAAATGATTGTCCTCATGAATGTACTGATACCAACACCAGTGTGTGTGTGTGTGCGTGTGTACGCGTGTGTGTGTGTTAGCTGATAATTTCCTAGACGGCTGAAAATCTCCAAACAGCCTCGTCTTCACACTGATCTGCGCTGGTGCTGAGATCTTCTTTAGATTAGATTATCAGATCCGATCAGATTAAACTTTATTGATCCCTGCGGAGAAATTAGATCTCAGAATCAGACAACAAGAGGAAGCAGCCCAAAGATAGAAAAAACAACAAAGATGAAATGTGGTCCAGTTTTCACTAAATCATTTAAACATCAGCAGTATAATTTTATGATTTATGAAAAATTATTGATGATGTTATTGATGCTCTCAGCTTTAGTTTATTTACAATAATATTAACCCTTTATGTAAAATAATCATCATTATTCTTCTTATTATATAAATGATATTTCTCACATTTTACCCATGCTGACTGACAGCAGGTTGTCTTTGCTCAGTGATGTTTTCTCTTCACCATTTCATTTAACAGAAAGATTTTACGGGCGACTTCCTGTAGTTCATCCTGATTAACAAACCATTTAATCCCTTTTATTAAATATAGAAAACATTCAGATTACAGACTGATGATACCAGCTGGAGATAATCAACCATCTGTAACATGACGGAGGTCCAAACTGAAGCGTTCGGTTGATGTGCTTTTTGTAAACCAGCATCACAAACGTCACTCTACCAACACAAGTGGCTTTTCACAGCTGAGTCTCACGGTCCAGATCCTACTCAAATCAGATCAATAACTGAATCTGATCAACTCTGTACACGTGGAACAGGATCCTCTAAAAAGGAAGTTAAATAATGTAGAAAATGACGAATCATTGCAGCAACAACAAGCAAACTTCTCAGCAAACCAAATATAGAAATCATTCATAATTTAAATTTGATAAATGGAACTACCAGCTCATACAGATTCGTAGAAAACTAATCTACAAAATCTATTTTCTACAGATAGACGACTTTATTTTAGGGAAATACAGTTGTCATGGCAGCCAGGTACATAAAAATACAATAAAATCCAAAAGAAATGAGATAAAATACTGTAAAATAGAATAAAATAAAATCCTGAGGTAGAAGAAAACAGACGAAGTGCAGTGGACATCCAGTAAACAAAGTTAAATAAAAACGTGTGAGGACTGACAGACGTTTTATTGGACGTGTGGACGAACCAGCCAGTTTCTCTGTACAGTCTCACACTTCCTGTCCGTCCCCCCCGCAGTCCCCCCCACCGTGGAGCCGGCGTACACGGAGATCCGTCAGGCTCTCGGCCGGGCGTTCAGCCTCACCTGCCGCCTGCTGCGAGCTCACCCCGCCCGCCTGCTGCGCTACGAGTGGAAGCTGGGCTCCCGCCTGCTCACCGTGGGCCAGTTCAGCGACCAGCGCGACGACACCAACTACCTGGTGAGGGCTCTGAACCGCGAGGGCTACGGCGAGTACACCTGTGACATCACCAACGAGGCGGGGGCGGGGCGCTGCACCTTCCTGGTCACAGGTGAGTCGACTGATGGGACTGTTTCTAGCCTGAAGGTGTCTGATGGTTCCTACTGAAGAGCCTCCGTCAGCAAGCCTGGGGTCTGATGGGAACTCTGAGCTGCTCTCAAACTTTAAATGTTTACATCTCGAGGAGGAGAACATGATGACTAATTAGAGTTTATCTCATCTTTAAATCCTGCGTGCTGGCAGACAGAAGCACACAGTCACTGAGAGTTTCCTCCAGGGAGTTTGAAGCGTCATGAATAATGTGCAGAGCTTCAGGAAAGCTTCACATCCTCTCACACATCTGAACTTACACTGACAACAAACACTTTACTCTCTGCAGGAAGATTAGAAATCCTCCTGCTTTATTACCTGGAGGCCTCGCTGCTGCTGAATTAACTGTTAGAGTCCTGAAGCCCAAAAGATAAGACATGTTGTCCTGATCCACTCTGTTTCTGCAGCATTTAAAGGAGCAAACCTGAGTTTAGAGCTTCATTTTCTTTACACAAACAAACATTTAAAAATCATCCATCACTTTTAGGTTTTTATATTGCTAAAGTCTCGTTGTTGCAGACGTGAGCACGTTTTTACCTTCAAGGACACTCTGAGAGCAAAGAATGAAAATCTCCAACATCTTAGTTTGATGGTGCAACGGTATGAAGAGTCAGGAAACGCAGAGGGAGACGGAGCGGTCGGACCTCGAATGGTTTTGAATATGCCTCATGAACACTGTACAGTTTTATTTTTCTTCAGTGATGTCGGTTTACTGTCACAGTAAGTGAAGAATCTGGAGACAGTACGAGTATTTCAGTGAAAATGTACTAAGAGGCACTGCATGTTTTCTAACTGTCAGCCAAACGTCTCCAACATGAACCGCTCTCTTTGGTATGTTTTTTCATACAGCTACAGTAAGCCCAGAGGGACAAACGTGTCTGTCAGTCAGTCACCACTTGCTTCAAACCAAACTAAAGTTTTTAATAGTTTTAATAATAGTTTTTAACATTGATGCTGTGAAAGAACGCTGAAATTTTGTGGGACAAAAATTTCCCAGCATGACTCTTCAGTGGTTTTAAAACATTACACAGAAAAAATCATCACTTTACATATTTAACAAAGCCTGATGAGGCAGGACCGCTCAGGAAACGAGGACTGAAATGACGTCAAATGTACATCAAACTTTGGCAGCTTTGCTTCCTGTACAGTTCATGAGCAGCAGATGAGCAGCTTTTAAAATCAGGTTGAAATCTCAGATCTGCCGTCATAAAATCCTTGGATTTCTCTCTACAAACAGACGGAGCCATAAAACAGCTCTGTTAATGGATCAGCACTCTGCTGGATGATGTTGTGAGTTTGGTTTGGTAGAAAATTAATCTGTAAGTGCATCTGCAGATATAAAAGCCTGGTTTTAATCTGAAACGTAAACGTAGAGTTGTCTTAATCTTCAGCTGCTCTTTTCACTCTGAGAGCTGCTCTGAGCATAGCAGACGTCACACAGGAAGTGAGTCGGCTTGTTTCTCCGTCCTCTCCTGATGAAAGCCGCCCTGCAGAGACGCCCTGTCAGCGCCGCGAGACTCCTCCTGTAAACCCGACGGCGGCGTTAAGCCTCTTATCGCGGCCGGCCGCCGAGCAGCGGCGCGTTCTGCAGGCGGCAGCAGAAAGCAGTTAAAGAGGGAAGTTGTAAGCTCGGGATGGAGAGCTGATAGGAAATGTCGGGCTTGTCATCGCTGAGGTGAAGTTTGTGTTGTTAATCAGGTGTGAACACGGCGGTGGCATTTTAAACCTGGCTCATCCCGCAGCAGCCAATGAGACGGCTGCAGAGCTTCAGAATAAAACAACGCTCTGACAACAACCTGCGAGACAAAAGTCCAACGTGACGACTCGCCAGACTGCTTCTCACACCCTCAATGGACGGAAACACTGAAGCAGCAGCACAGATTCACCTTCATGTCTGAATTATTCATGTTTTCATCAGTCTGACTTTAGATCAGACCTTTCTGTTCCTCTCTCATATTCACTTTGACATTTCCTTCTCCTCATGTTCCTCCTCAAATTCCCCATTTTCTGTGGAGAGAATTCATCTCAGCTCAGTCCAGTCCAGCAGTCAGCAGTCAGGCTGTCGGTACAGCTGTGTTAATCCAACAAAAGGACTTGTGTGTGGCCTCAGTATGGTCTGATGTTCTCTGATATCCAGTCCTGGTCCATTGTCTGGTCCAACATCTGATTCAGTATCCTCCAGTGTTTCAGCTTTGATTTATAATGAAGCTTTCAACCACTTTCCATCATCTTCATCAGTGGATGGAGTTTGCCCCCCCACCCCCCCCCAACCTTACGATTCCTAAGAAGTCGTTGAGTTGAGATTTTGTCAAACTGCTGAAATGAAGTTTTAGGGGGAAAAAAGGATATTGTGGGTGCAGCAGAGTCAGCCAATCAGGACTCAGCTCTGTTATCAGGTTGTCCATGTTGAAGGCTTCGTCCAATCAGGTGAGCTCTTCTTCAGTGGTTTAATCCTCCAACCTGCACATCAGCAGGAACACACTGACACAATGATGTGTGTGCGTGTAAAAGTGTGTGACTATGCTGTTACACACATGTAATGCGCACACACACACACACACACACAGTTTACTGTCCTATTAAGATGAGTTTCATAATTCATGCTTCATGTGAGATTAACACACTGCCTCTGTCTCTTGGCTTTTTCATCGTTTCCTTTCTTGTTGGACCGAGCAAACATGGAGACAGTGACGTTTATATTCTGTGTATAAAACACTGACTCTGATTTATGAAGATGTTCAGAGGAAAAGATCTGAGTGACTCTGAAAGAGGGTTGATGTTTGGAGCTCTGATGGAAACTTCAGGCCTGAGTGTTTGTTGAGGATGAACATGAATCAGATGCTGTGGCCTTCACAGTCAGCACATCTCAACCCAGCTGAACAGCTGTGGGAGGTTTTGGAGCGACGTGTTAGACAGCGCTCTGCACCTCCATCATCAAAACACCACATGAGGGAATATCTTTGGAAGAATGTGTTCATCCCTCCAGGAGAGTTCACACACTCGGAGAATCAATGAAGCTGCTCTGGAGGAGGACCAACACCTCACTGACACTTTATCAGCTGTTATTATTATTATTATTATTATTATTATTACATCACTGACACACTTTATCAGGTTTAAACTTTTATTTGTTCTTTTATTTGTTTCTGCAAATGTTGAACAGAAGTGGCCCAAGGATGGAGCCTTGGGGAACTCCACGTCTACTTTTGTAGGCTCAGATGTGAATTACAGATTAACACTGACCTCTGGAGCAGTGAAGCAGCAGGTGGACCAACATCTCACTAACACACTTTATCAGGGTTTAAACTTTAATCTTTCACCATCTGTGTATGTATATTTTATGTTTGTATATTTATGACAAATTTAAATCTTTACTTTGCTGCCATGATGACTGAATTAATCTGAAACGGCTCAAAAATCTGACGGCTGGTTCATCTTTAACCGTCACAGAATGTGAATCTCTGTGATTGGCTGTTTGAGTGAAATGCACCCTGGGAGTCGTAGTTATCTTCTCTCCACAGGCTTCTTGTAGCCTTGACTTTTTTAAATAAAAGAACCAGGTATTTTCTAACGCACATGTTCATCTTTTCAACACTTAACATGACTGAACCAAAATGTTCGACCTTCACTGCATTTAAGGAAACCTTTGAGTGTCGAGGTCTGTTCAGATCCACAATTCATCCACACGGAGCCTCAAACTGACTTTCTGTGGACTTCCAGAGTCCTGTTCAGCTTCAGGCTTCATAATTCACAGAAATACAGACGTGATGACCTGCAGGAAATGATAAATTCCTGGTCCGACCAATCAGACTCGGCTCTGCGACTGCTTCAGCACGACGGAGTGGTGTGTGTTTAAGGACACAGACATAAACACATACACGGACGCGGTCATTGGATACATCGGAAAATGCATCGATGACGTCGTACCGAGGATTACTGTGCAGGACATTCCCAAATCAGAAGCCCTGGGTTAATGGAGAAGTCCGTGCCAAACTTAAAGCACGGACAGATGCCTACAACTCAGGTGATTTGGAGGAGTACAGGAAGTCCAGGTACGCACTCCGGAGAGCCATCAGCAGCGCAAAGAGACAGTACAGGGACAAAGTGGAGTCTCATTACAAGGGCTCCAACACCAGGAGCATGTGGGCTGGATTAAAAACTCTTACGGACTACAAAAAGAAGATCAGCAGTGCTGAGGTGATGTCTGCATCTCTGCCTGATGAGCTGAACACTTTTTATGCCCGCTTTGAGAGCACCTCTCCAGCTGTGGAGGTGCAAAAGGCTCAGGAGGACCACTGCCCACCTGTGATATCCAGGGCAGACGTGTGCAGAACTCTAAAACGGATTAACACACGTAAGGCTCCTGGACCTGACGGCATCCCCGGCCGAGCTCTCAAGGTGTGTGCAGATCAGCTGGCAGACGTCTTTGCAGACATTTTCAACATGTCACTGCTCCAGTCTGTAGTCCCCACATGCTTCAAAGGAGACCATCATTGTCCCCAAGAAAACCAAAATCCTCTCCCTGAATGACTACCGCCCAGTAGCACTCACCTCCACCATCATGAAGTGCTTTGAGCGGTTAGTCAAATCATTCATCACCTCTTCCATCCCGGACTCACTGGACCCACTTCAGTTTGCCTACAGGCCCAATAGGTCAACTGAAGATGCCATCGCCCTCACCCTCCACACTGCCCTCTCCCACCTGGACCAGAGGGACACATATGTGAGATGCTGTTCATTGACTACAGCTCAACACCATCGTGCCCTCCAAGCTCGTCACCAAGCTCAGAGACCTCGGGCCTCAACAGCGCCCTCTGTGACTGGATCCTGAACTTCCTGACGAAGGCAGACCCCAGGCTGTGCGGATGGGCAGCACCACATCCTCCACCCTGACTCTGAACACCGGCGCCCCCCAGGGCTGTGTGCTCAGCCCTCTGCTGTACTCCCTGTTCACGCATGACTGCGTGGCCACCCACAGCTCCAGCACCATCATCAAATTTGCTGACGACACGACCGTCATTGGACCTGAATCACCGGCGACAATGACGAGGCGGCCTACAGAGAGGAGGTGAGAGCCCTGACATCTTGGTGCCAGGACAACAACCTCCAGCTCAACGTCAGCAAAACTAAGGAGCTGATGGGAGGCAGAGAGAGGAACACGCCCCCATCTCCATCAACGGGACTACGGTGGAGAGAGTCAACAGCTTCAGGTTCCTCGGGGTTCACATCAGTGAGGACCTCACCTGGACTCATCACACTGACTTTATCACAAAGTCAGCCAGACAGCGGCTCTTCTTCCTCCGCAGGCTGCGGAGGCTCAACATGGACTCAAGGATTACTCTGCAGCTTCTACAGGTGCACCATAGAGAGGATCCTGACTGGCTGCATCACCGCCTGGTACAGCAGCTGCACCGCCCTCAACCGTGAAGGCTCTACAGAGGGTGGTGAAAGCTGCTCAGCACATCACCAGGACGGAGCTGCCATCCATGGAGGACCTCTACACCCAGCGGTGTAGGAAAGAAGGCCACCAAAATCATTAAGGACCCCAGTCACCCAGCTACAAACTGTTCTGCCTGCTGCCGTCTGGCCGACGGTTCTGCAGCATTCGAGCTGAACCACCAGGCTCAGGGACAGCTTCATCCCGCAGGCCATAAGACTTTTAAACTGTGTTCACAATGCACCACCACTTCTTAATAACCCACCACTTCTGCTGTGTATACTCTGTATTGTATATATATCTAACTTACATTTACAGTTATACTTTTATTTGCATAACTTATATTTTAAGGTCTTTACTTATTTTATTACTCTTGTTTATTATTTATGTTTAAATTTAATTTTATTTGTTATTTTATTTTCTAAATTATCTTTTTGCTTTTCTTGTTTCTTTAGCATTGTTAGGAGAGCCTGGGACTTAAGAATTTCATTACCAATGATTGCTGATGTAATTGTTGTGTAATGACAATAAATTCTTGAATCTTGAATCTTGAAAAAAATAACAACGATAAATCAGAATAAGCAGATTGAAACCTCGACCTGAGTGTCTGCTCTGAAACATCTCTCAGGATTTTGTTTTCATGAAACGGTAAAGGGGACATCATGAGAAGGATCCAGAATGACTAAACCCGTTTCCTGCTCGGTGACCTCTGACCCCTGTGTGACCTCTGACCTCTGTGTCTCCTCAGGGAAAGCCTATGCTCCAGAGTTTTACTACGACACCTACAGTGCTCTGTGGCAGAACAGACCTCGAGTCTACGGCTTCAAGCTGCAGTGGACGCAGATGGAGCCCAATGCCGTGGACCGGATCCTGGCCTACAGACTTGGGATCAGACAGGTCGGTGCACAGCCACAGACTCAGACCAGCAGTGAGCGTGTTACAGCCTGAAGTCTGTCCATACTCTGAGACATAAAAACTATTAAAACTCATCACTGTTGTTCCTTCAGCACCATCACCATGAACACACACACTGGAGATTATTTTGACTCACACACACATCAGAGCACCAAATGTGGATTCATCCGCCGCTGAAAATAATCCCCCAAAAATGCTCTATTTCCTCTTTATTATTTAATAAAAACTACAGAGAGCAGCTGTTAGAAATTACTGAGACTTTTTAAACATGAAATTGTATTTGTGTTTTTAAGATGTACGTCTTCAGTCAGACAGCATCATGTTGGTTTGAGTCTGAACAGGAGATTTGTTGACAAGAAGAAAAAAAAGAAACATCCGACTGATTCTGTCACAGAAACTCTTTAAAATAATTTGGAACCAAAATGGCTGCCTAGCTCTTCAATTGAGTTCATTTGTTTGTTCAGTGGCACATCAGGAGGTGAATCAGACATGACGACAGAAAGCTCAACTCAATCTTATTTTCTCATAACAGTTCTTATTTTTTAACTGATTTTTAACTTTTTTTATATTGATGTATTGTGATGAACATTTTGGTGTCCAAAGTCATAAATGTGACAAAACATGAGAATGAAGTTTTGTTTTGATGTCGTTCGTTCTGGACGATAAAACCTGATGAGGTTGTAAAACTGGTCCAAAGAGTTTATGAGCTGGAAAAGTATTCAGATTAAAGTGTGTGTGTGTGATTATATGCAGTAAAACTGTGTCATTATTTAATGAAATATGATCACATCTGCAGTGGTTAAATGTAACTTAGTACTTCCTCTCAAGTACTTTACTTAAGTATAAATCAAGGTTCTTGTACTTTCCATTTTATTCATCTTTCTCCTTCTCTTCCATCTCAGAGGTAAATATAGTATTTTTACTCCATCAGAGGTAAATATAGTATTTTTACTCCATCAGAGGTAAATATAGTATTTTTACTCCATCTCAGAGGTAAATATAGTATTTTTACTCCATCTCAGAGGTAAATATAGTATTTTTACTCCATCTTAGAGGTAAATATAGTATTTTTACTCCATCAGAGGTAAATATAGTATTTTTACTCCATCAGAGGTAAATATAGTATTTTTACTCCATCAGAGGTAAATATAGTATTTTTACTCCATCTGTCAGAGGTAAATATAGTATTTTTACTCCATCAGAGGTAAATAAATATAGTATTTTTACTCCATCAGAGGTAAATATAGTATTTTTACTCCATCAGAGGTAAATATAGTATTTTTACTCCATCAGAGGTAAATATAGTATTTTTTCTCCATCAGAGGTAAATATAGTATTTTTCCTGAGGTAAATATAGTATTTTTCTCTCCGTTTGTCTGACAGCTTTAGTTTCTTTCCAGATGACAGTTGTTCATCCTTCCTGTCCAGTGAAAACCTGGTATCTCCAGATGTGTTGATGTTGAGTGTTTGTGATAAACTGAAGGATGAAGTCTTCCTTTATGTGTTGAGAAAATTCTCCTCCTTCTTCAGATAAATAAACTATTTAAAGCCTCCTTGGATCAGCTGCATCGTCACAAAGCTGAAAACAGGCTGTTTTTCTGACTTTTTACAGATACGTGGTTCTCACAGGACAAACATATGATGATCTTATAGACCATGATGCATTGTTGCTGCAGATGAAACTAGCCAACAGTGTATAAAGTCGTTGAAATGAACCTGAAACATGAACAGCAGTAAAATGCAGCGTCCACATTAATGCAGCAGGAAGATTCATCCAGAAACATCAGAGAGAACAGGAAAGGAACTCTTTACTGACACAGGAGGACTCTTGAAATATGTTGTGAAAATACTTTTACTTGTAATGGAGTATTTTCACAGTGTGGTTTTGGTTTTTACTGAAGTGTCTTCTCTGTCCGACACAAACACTTCACAGGGACAGTTCAGCTTGTTTGTGTGTGTCGCTGTAGTTTATTGTGTATATTTTCTGGATGTTGTCGTTTTCGTCCGAAAAGTTAAAACTTTCTGTGCAGCGTCCACAGAGAGAAAGCTGCAGGTCGATGAGACAGAAAGGAGTTAGGAATTACGGTGTTTAGGGATAATATTATACCTTCCTGTTAAACGATAATTAACTTTACCTGAATTAAACCTTCAGAACATGAGGTTTTCATAAAGCTGAAGAAAGAATCTGAAAATCTAAAAAATGTATATCTCTAAAAATGATAAATGGGACAAATCAAAAACGTCTCACAGCTCAGGACATGAAGCCGAGTGTACCTGAAGCTGCTGCAGCATCAGCCTGGCTTCAGAGAATAAGGAGGAAGAGGAGGAGGAGGAGGGCTTGTTTCCATGGCAACCTCCAAGTGTCTTTTCATTCATCCAGAGCAGAGAGCTGTAGAGAGAGAAAGCGAGAGAGAGAGAGCAGGGAGAGAGGAAGGAGGAAGTGCTGATGGGACAGAAAACGATGAGAAGAAGAGAGAAGGAGGGAAAGTACAGAGATGGAAGAAAAAGACGATGATGATGATGCAGAGAGACTGGAGGAAAAATAAGGAAGACAAGTTTACAGGAGGAGGAAGGAAGAGGAGGAGGAGGAGGTTTTTGTTGGAGTATAAAGTAACAGAATGTCGTTGATGAATAAAATACGAGCCTCAGGTCTGTTTCTGTGCTGATGAATAAAGAAAACTCTGCTCAGTCTCTGCTGAATTTATATGAATGGATTTTATCACCTTCAGGAAGCTAAATGCACAAATACAGTACGGCGTTAGCTTGGCAACCCCCCCAACACCGGCCTAGATATAGACCCCCACCCCCCTCCCAATCCCCCCCAGCTGCTTGGAGAACAAGGTCCTCTTCTTCTTGTTAACAAACCAGACAGAACCAGTTTCCATCAGGCAGGTCTCAGAAACAGAGTCGCCCTGAGGTCCTCTGTCTCTGTGTGGACAGTTTCTCTCTCGTCAAAGTCAAGTAAGCTTTATTTAAACAGCCCAAGATCATAAATCACAGTTCACCTCAAGGGGGGGTCATCATCACAGCACATCACACCCTCTGTCCCCACCCCCCCCACCGATCATATGAGACCCTGATCCTGCTCTCCATCCCGAGATAAACATGGAGGCTGTAACGACGCTTTAAACTGACGGTTCAACAGCGAATCTGTCATTTTACAAACACGCTGTGACGACTTTCTGTCAGCAGAAGTGAAGAAACGTGAGTGAAGATTTTGAATGTTTCTGTCAGTCCTTCATTACAAAGCTGCTCTGACTTTGGTAGTTTTGTTGTTTCCATCAGTAAATAACAGAGATAAAGCACACGTTCACTATTTGTCTGAAACAGTGAACATTAAGAGATCTCCATTTAATTTGTCAAACTTCTGAATCCTCCTCTTAGCTTCAGATAATGTTCCAGCTAACTCTGTGGACAATCTGTTATACAGCAGATCTGTGAACATCACTGATAAAAGACGAGTCAGAAACACAACGGGACAAAGGAGAGACTGAACCTGACAGAAAATGTGCTGTAAAACATTTTTAATTTTAACTGTGTGAGTTTGTTTCGATATTTTATTTTGCTGGAGGCCTTTTTCCTCTCTGCACATTCATTTGGTGACTTGTGGTTTGAAGTTTTGTCACTTGTTTGATTTTTAGGAAATAAATTAAAAAGTCAAACTTACACACATTACAAACAACTTTCCTCGTATCGGTCTCTTTTTATCAGCGTGTCAATCACAGTTGGTCATTTGACACCAACTTTTCATTTCATTTAGAAGAAGATAAAATCAGTCCACATAACCTCAGTGTTTATATTCTGCTGCTGTTTGTATGACAGTCTGAGGTTAAATAAGGTTTAAAACCTATAATGTAAATGGATTTTAACTCTTTATGTTCATGTAGTTTCTTTTTGTTTGGTTTAAATCTGATCTGGTTTCATGCTGACATTATGAGGACTCGTGTTTGGGGTCCCCACAAGTTGAACCAGAAGATTTAAGGGTGTAGACTTGGTTTAAACTTGAGATTTACGTTAAGAGTCGGTCTTTAAGTAAATGTGATTCAACACAGCGTCCTCATAAATAACAGTGTTTTTTGTGTCTTCGTGTTTCAGATGGGTCAGTCTCGCTGGTGGGAGCAGGAGATTCCCATGGAGGGAAACATCCAGAAGGGGGAGCTGTTGACCTACAACCTGACTGAGCTCATCAAACCTGAGTCCTACCTGGTCCGCCTCACCCCCATCACCCACTACGGAGAGGGCGACGCCACCGAACGCATCATCACGTACAGCGGTACGTTGGCGTGTCTGATGGCATCGACTCAGACTCACAAATGAAAACGTTTAGTAACAGAGTGAAATTCATCCTCACAACTTCCTGTTTCACATTAAAAAGACAGGACAGAGTTATTTCCTTTGGCCTGCCGTTGTGCTTTTAATCTGAAACATTTGTGCAAGAAGTGTTTAGGTTCATTGACAGAAGCTGAACATTGATCAAAGTAAAAGTAACTGAAATAATTAGTGAGTGAAAACTTTTCTTAGCGATGAGTATCATCACTATCTGTTGTACTGATGTGAAAATAAACATTATACAACAAGGAGGAAGTGAAACAGCAGCAGAAAACAAAACATGATCAAATATAGAAACAGATGAAATTAGGAGTAAAGATGTTTCTGATAAAAGCCTGTCTCAAATAAAGGCCTGGTTCAATCTGAAGAAGATTTGAGAGTTTACAGCAGGTTATGAGTTATGACTGATGATGATGTTCTCTGTACATGTGGCATCTATTGCACGTCTGTCCGTCCCAGGGAGAGGGATCCCTCATCTGTGGCTCTTCCTCAGGTTTCTTCTTTTTCCCATAAAGGCTTTTTTGAAGTTTTTCCTGACTCGGTTCGAGGGTCTAAGGACAGAGGGTGTCACAACTGTGCAGATTGTAAAGCCCTCCGAGGCAAACAATGTTTGTGATTTTGGGCTTTAAATAATACATTTGATTTGATTAACTAATAATTTCTCCTCTCAGAGCAACGAAGACATAAATATGAGATTTTAGAGTTTTTTTCATCTGGAACTTTGTCTATTTTATTCAGTGTTTTGTAGTTTCTGCCTGTTTTTGCACTCGAGCTCCAACAACGCTGTTCTTTATATGAAAAAATACAAGAGACAAAAAGAAATGCAGGAATCCAAATGCAAATGGGGGAATGAAAAACAATCACAACTGCAGAAAAAAAACGTCAAAGTAAAGAAACACAAAAGAGGAGAGAGCAGAAGTGAAATCAAGATGACAGACAGAGCAGAGGAAACTCACAGCAGGAGGCGACGACGCAAACAGATAACAAAACCGGCAGCAGAAGACGAGACGACGCGAACGTGAACTCGTCTGCTCTCTGATGTTGAGTTTTGACAGACTGTCAGTGAACGCCTCGCCTCCTGATCCTCACATTAACTCCTGCAGCAAACAAACACGCTTCAAACAGGAAGTTCAGACGCCTCCACCTGATGGTCATGTGACCTTCTGCAGGTCACGACCCAACATCTGTCAAACATCCGAACATCAGAAGAAGCTGCTGCTCTCACTGTAGACAGAACACAGAAAACAGCGTGGGACTTTACTTTATGGACTTTAACTCCACTTTACTGAGTTTACTGCAGGACTTTTACTTGTAGCAGAGTATTTGTACTTTCTCCTTCCACAGATCAAATTCATTTTTACCTGTGAATTTATAGATATTTATATGTATCTGATATGTATCTTCATCTGATAACTGGAGCTGTTGGTTTATCTGTTAGTGTGTGTGTGTGTGTAGCTTCCTGTCTTCACACTGTCCCAGATCTGTAGCGCTAACTCAAAACTAGCACTGCTAACACACTGTGACATCACCCAACACACCTCCTCTGCTCAGGCTTACAGGACACACACGCACGCACACACGTTTTGCACGCACACACACACACACACACACACTTACAGATCAGATCATTTAAATAGATTTCCCTCCAGTCAGTCATCAGTTTTCTTGTTCTTCTTTCAAAATTCACCCACAGACAATAAATCCATCAGTGTGTGTGTTTATTTAATTTTATGTTTTAGTTAAAAATGTCACTGCTGTGTGTGTGTGTGTGTGTTTTAATGGTGTAGGCCGTTGTCGACACACACAGCTGTAAAAGGTCTTGTAGTCAGTAAATTAACATAATCTGAGGCTGTGAACTTGTTTTTCTTCAGGACAGTGACCTTAATGTTTGTGTGTTGTTACTCAACCGTTCATCGCTCAGTCGAACACCACGTCCTCACATTCTGTATTTATTATTGCAGTGTGGCTCTTATTTTGTAGTAAACAGGAAGCAGAGGTTTCCATTCATCTTACTGCAGCGTGTTTCTAAAGAAACATCAATAAATATTGACACGTTTTGACCCAAACTACCTGAACATTTACTCCCATGGATCTTCTTCACTCTCTAAAAAGCTTCCTGCAGCCCGTTGTTGTCTGCGTTTCCACCGTGGTCTAAAGACCCGTGAAGATCAGGCAGATTAGTCCGCTGACGTTTGAGAAAGCGACGGCTGTTTTTACACGTCATTTCTGCTGCGCTGGATTTCCTCCTCAGCATAAATACTCAGTAAGGCCTGGACTTGGTCATCGCTCCGTCTGTCGTAGACCTTCTTCTGCTCCGTGTCCACGTCCGACAGAAACAAACCATAAATACAGTTTGTTTGAGGATGCAGGCTTTTCAAAATAAAATGCTGAGAATACTCCACCAATCAGAAATGTTCAGCCAAAGTTCCTGTACTTTTGAAAAGTACGACCCCCGAGCAGGGACTTTTTGGGGGGTAAAATAATGTCCCTGAACTTCATTTAGATCCTGGTCCCTCTGAACCAGAACCAGTTTGGTTTCTGTAGCTGAACTTTCAGATGTGGATTCATGTTTGAATAGGATCGATGAAACGAGAGAACTGGCCTGTAATCAGTGACGGGTCGGTCCTCACAATGACAGAATAGAATACACACATGCACACACACTCGGAGCTCATCAATTAGTGCTGGTTGATAACGAAGCTCGAGCTTGTTGCCAAATGACGCCGCAGCTGTTCACACGGTCACAGTTCCCAACAGCTGCACTGAGTGTGTGTGTGTGTGTGTGTGTGTGTGTCAATCACATGTGGTGTAATTACTTCTTGCTCTGTAATATCAGATTAAAAACAGCTGACTGTGTCAAACCTGCTGCTGGTTTTGCTTCACTTCTCCGCTTTTAAACTGAAAGAAAACTTCTGCTTCCTGTGTGTTGTGTTGAATTTTGATTTAAACTGAAATGTTGCAGATTTTTGAGATTGACCTTTATAAAGATACACAGATATGATAACTGATAATTATCTGTGTGTGTGTTCAGACTGTAATGAGATGTTCCGATGTTGTAGAATAAACAGAATAAAGAATAAATGTATTTATTAACTTTGCTGTATCTGATTAGTTTTGTCTAAACAAGTTTTTCTTCATGATCTAACAGAGTTTTTGTCTTTTGTCCCTTCACAGCTCCTGTTAACCCACATCTCAGTAAGTACCTCACAAACACTCAGCAGGAGCTGTTTTCATCAACTTTAAAGTTAATTAGATCAGCTGTGACTAACCTGTGTGTGTGTGTGTGTGTGTGTGTGTGTGTTCAGGGGAGTTCCAGTGTGGTTTCGAGGACGAAGCGTTGTGTTTGTTCTCTCAGGACAAAACAGACGAGTTCGACTGGACACGTCACAGCGCCGCCACAAGAGACACAAAATACACCCCGAACACGGGACCGAGCTCAGACCACACGGGTTCCAAGCAGGGTAACACGCCAACACACACATTAACAAACATGTATGCAGACACACACACACACACAGACACACACACACACACATGAACAAATACACACACACACCTACACACAGACACACACATGAACAAATACACACACACACACACACACACCGTCCTTCATAATTTATGAAGCTGCTCGTGGTACCTCATATAAACTAAACATGATACGACTGTTTGTTATCGTCTGTAGTTAACAACAGTTTCACTTCAGCGTGCTCGTTGGAAAACTCAGTTTAAAGGTGCAGTTGCAGCATTGAGCAGCCTGTAAATCTGAAGCAGTTCAGCTTTAAGGCCCCGCCCCCGCCCCGCAGCCCCGCCCCCATTACACAGGTCTAACGTGAACGCACGCGCCGACAGGCCGGCCAGGTGAAAACACACAGGTAAGAAACATGAATTAAACTCTGTTATAGAGATATAACAGGCTGTACACAGTGACTTTAGTCTGACTGAACGTTAGCTACACGTTTGGTGCTCATTAAACAGTCGAACTTTGTGATAACGTGACGTGTTTCTGCAGTCAGCTTGTTTACATGCTAACGCTGTTAGCACTGTTAGCTTGTTATTGCAGTTATTTCGGTAACCGAGACAGAGCCAGTAAATTAACAGCTTATTTACGTGTGTGTTTGCACATTGTGTGACATTTCTGCCCGTATATGTTGTTACGGTGAGTGTAGAGACTGAGACTCTGACAGCGACTAACAGCAGCTCCGGAGGAGGGGAGAGACAACGATGGCGGCCGAGCAGAGGAGAGAGGAGGCCGCGCCGTCTGACCAGAGAAGGCCGGCAGAGAGAGAGTCCACTGGGCCAAACACCGGAGGAGCTCGGTGCTGAGGACGTCTGAAAACAGTCTGAGTGCTGAGCTGTGCATCATCATTTATTATACAGCTTCTTCAAAATGTGTATTTTAACACATTCAAGTAACATAATTATTTATTATCCAATAAAGTGTGTTTTCTACAGTGATTTGTGTCTAAATGCATTAATGTTAAAAACAAATACACCACTTTGCTGTTAAACTGTATTACTGAAATATGTTTGGACCAATTTAAACACTAAACACTATATAAAACAGTTTGTTAGTTTGGGAACATTCGTCGTCCCTTTCTGATAGATAAACACTCATATTTGTTTTAGCGTAGCTTAGCACAAAGACTGGAAGCAGAGGGAAACTATTAGCGTTCCCTCCCTGTAGCTTGTATTGGGGTTTTGGGTCAGGTGACTTCTTTGCCCGGCTCAGCGTTGACACATAACGTCCCGTCAAACAGAGAGTTGTTGTTTCTGCACTTTGCTGTTTGTTCGTACAAACAAAGTGGAGATGACGTGGAGCTGCTGACAGACAGCTCACGTTCGACTCTTCGACGTTTCCTTCGCGGCGTCGAGCTCGCTGTGGGAGTTTGTTTGTTTGGTGTATTTGTGTGTTTTCACAGCAGCAGCGCTGACAGTCGGAGCAGAACTGAGGATTAAAACTGACACTGAACGTTAACAACGGCGCTGACAGGGCGGACATCGAACCGATCAAACTGATCCGAGCGGTTCAGGATGGGCGACGCCCACTCGCAGCGATAAGAGGCTGAAAATAAAAACCAGCAGCCAGAGGAGTCGAGGCCTCGCTGACTGAATGAGAGCAGTTTGATGGACACACTGCAGAGGATTAAAACGTCTGCTTCTACTGTAAAAGGTTCAGAGAACGTCTGCAGGATGTGCACGTCTACAAAACAGAAATATCTCTCACATACATATAAAACATACAGCAGATATTTTTATGTTTTGGGGAATTGAAAGTCAATAACAAGACAGAAAATACAAAAAACATGAACAGCAAAAGAAAAAACTTAAGAATTGAGAAGAAATAATGAACTCAAAAACTTAAAACTCAGATTTAAAGGTTGATCTTTCATTTTTTTTAAAAAATACAGAATGATCAAAGACGTCAAAGATCATTTAAAGACTCACCTGAGAATAAATCCTGCGCGTTTTCAGTCTTAATCATATAAAATGATCAGATGTGACCAACTTTAAATTGAACTAAATGAAAATATTAAACAGGCAGAAAGTCTGACGCCAACAGGAGCACAGTGGAGTTTAACTTTTATCTGTTTTCATCATCGACCAACTTCACATTTTCAAAAGTTTAACCACCAAAAGGTTTTAATCGTCTTGTTAGAAGTTAGCAGGCTGAAACTTTCTAAAATCTAAAAACCAATCAGAGAGACAAACTAAACAGACTGACAGAAAGAATTTGAATCTCTTCAGCTAAATTGGCACTTTTCTGGATGGAGTCTGGCTCAACTTTCTCCCGTACAGACTGAAGGAAGTTATCAGGAAAAAGCAGCGTGTCACAAATACAAACTGACTATCAAGTGATTGTCAGAGCGACTTTCACAGCCTGATTACAGAAAGAAAACGTCTGACTGAATTATCTTTGTACTGTCAGCGCTGACTCTGGATCAGGAAGTAGGCGTCGTAAGCCGACCTGTCAAACTGTCCAACGCGCCTTCAGTTAGATAAAGATAACTTTAGCATCTGTCCCAGAGCGAAAATAGTTTGGAGAGAAGAATGACAGTTCAGACTGTTGTTTGTTAATTTACTTCTTACTTTTAAAGCACAGTCAGCTGTCACCTCTCCAGATTTACAGCAGCTGCAGTTTGACAGCTGAAATGGTTTCAGTTTCCTGAAATGTTAAAACTAAAGTGTCAGAAACAAAGAGCGAGGGCTTCTTTTACACAGCCGCCATTTCGAAAAACTTTGTGAACAATGATGAAGGAAGAAACCTGTCAGACGAACACAAACAGGGAGACAGTTTCTACACTCAGATGATGATGATGATTCAGGGTGAAATACCTTCATTTCTTTATATAAATTCATCCGTAATGCAGAGTTTGTATTGAATGTTTATGTGATGATGAAACATGAAAACCATCCACAATCTTTCAGTTAATGTGAAATATGTAGATATGAACCTGCTGACCAAGAGACGTGAAGTGATCCTTATAATACAGTGTGCATATACAGTAAGATATCCATTCATTGTTTTCACTGTTTGTTATATTTAATAAGTCAGATATAGGCGAACAAATGACAGTAAAAACCAGCATAAAGTACATTTAAATCAGCTGAGCAGTGAGGAAAAACATCCACGCAGCAGAAAGCAGAGCGTGACTCACAACCTGCAGCTCCTCTGGGCAGGAAGAGGCCAAATAATCTGATGTGATTGGCTGTCAACACCTGGCCATCAGACTCCGCCCCCGAGGTGGAGACGCGGCGGCTCAGACGGAGGGACGAACACGAAGTCCAAAGGCAGCCGAAACAGGAACACCCCCCCCCGAGCCCATTGAGTCCTCCTGAAGACGTAAATCTGTAAAAACACACAGATTCGGTTTCATCAGTGATTTAAATCAGCTGCTCGCCGTAGTTTTTATCAAACAAACAGGAAATAGAGCATTTGTTGGGGACCATTTTCAGTGGCGGATGAATCTACGTTTGGTGCTGTAGTGAGTGTTTGTGTGTGCTGAGTAAACTCATGACGCCTCAGAGATCTGATCACTGAATGATTTGTGAATAAATGTTCTGTAAATGTGTGTAATCCTTAAAATAGATCCCAGCTGCGTGTAAAACTGCTTTTATCAGCTAACAGTTAATATGCAGCTCATAGAATCGACTCAGCAGCTCACAGTTTGATGAGGATTAACTGTATAACAGAGAAAACTGAAAGTATGTGCATACTCGGAGTTTAATCTGAGTAAACAAAAGTTAGAATAACTCAGCATACGTTCAGCTGACGGCGGCGGTCTGTTGTGTCTCTCTTCGTTTCCTCCTGGAAATTAGCCCGTTCCTCGTCTCTGCAGCACAATCTCATTAAAGCGAGCCTTGGGCTGAAATGTTTTAAATGCGCTGTCAAACAGGAAACATGCGTGACTGTGTGTTTTCTACACTAGTGTACAATTTAATTTGTGAGGATTGTTTCTGTGCCGGATGAGTCTGCGGGGGATTTGTTTGTGCTGCAGCTCTGTTATGTTCGCTTTTACTGTTTGAGCCTCGTGGGTTAATCTGTGCAGGTCAGCGAGAGCAGAGCAAGGAAGCGTTACAGGTTCAACCCCCGTACAGGAGGACAACATTTATTTTATGTTTTCTGTCCGTTTTATGGAGCCTCACAGTGACCTTCACTAAAATAATGAACAAAACATGAGAAAATACAGATTAACACTCTGAAATATAAATATAAAAAACCCTAACTAACTCAGAGAAATGGCATCATGAATTAAAAAGACTTTTGAAAAGAGATTTTGTTGTGATCATTTATTGTTTTTTGACCCCTGAGCTGACCTTTGACCCTGGCCTGTGCTGTGCTACCCTCTCAGGTTTTTACATGTACATCGAGACGTCGAGGCCGAGGCTGGAGGGCGACAAGGCCCGGCTGCTGTCACCCACCTTCAACATGAACTCCAAGAGCTCCTCGTCCTCCATCAGCAACAACCCCACCTACTGCTTCGCCTTCTACTACCACATGTACGGCAAACACATCGGTAAGATCACGAGTCAGATCTGCAGAACGCTCACCAGTCCTACAATAATCTGAATAATAATAATAATAATAAAGACGTCACCCTGCTGGTTTGTGTCTGCAGGAGCTCTGAATGTCTTTCTGCGTCAGAAAGGTCAGACGGTGACGGACACCTCAGTCTGGAGTCTGAGCGGTAACCAAGGAGACCGCTGGAGGCAAGCCAAGGTCAACATCCACCCAACCGCAGCCTTCCAGGTACAGACAACGCCCACGTTTAGAGACCACGCCCACTTAACCAGAGGCCACACCCCTCACTGATTAAACTGCAGTAATGTCTTCACTGCAGGTCTTTTACTTGCAGCAGAGTATTTTCACAGTGTTTTATTCATGCGTCTAAAGGATCTGAGTTCTTCCTCTTCTCTGTGGTAGATGGTGATGGAGGGAGTTCGAGGTGCCGGTATCGAGGGAGATATCGCCATTGATGATGTCACTATCGAGGAGGGCGACTGTAAAGACCCACCACCCAACAGTGAGTGCACCAAAACAAAACATCAGTCCTTTAATGACAATTGAATTTCCTACAATTCATTCATTTATTTCATTTTACATCATGAAAAACTGTCCATTAAAATACTCTGAAATAAATAATCCTCAAATTACTCTGAAACAAATGTTTTCAAAATGATAATAATAATAATAATAAACTGTATTCATATAGCACTTTTGTCAACAGACCATGAAGACTGAACTTCAGGTTGAGAATATTTGTTTGTTTTCTACAAAGATTAATTTAGTAGAAAATGAGAAAATCTGTTGTTCTTTCTCTCTCTCTCTCCTTATACAGATCTAAGGTCTCTCGCCCCGCCTTCATCGCCTCATATATGGCAGCTGTGCGTCACTCTGAGTCTGGCTCTGATTGGCCGGCAGAGGTGACCCCCCCTCTCTATGGGACGCCACGACCTTTGACTTCTCTCACCCCTCTCGATCCAGTCCCCGACCATTCACCCCCCGCACAACTACCAAAGATGCGGTCAGATCTACAGAGCATCTTCCTGCCAAGATGGCTGACAAAGGTCAAAGGTCACAGCGAGCTGAAGGAGCACGTTCAGTCCTCAGACGTCAGTTCAGCACAAAGACGGAAACAAAGTGAAGTTTGGAGCTACGTGTTTCTTTATGCTAACAACATCCTCACGTCCTGCTGAGCAGCTCGCTCAGATGTTAAACTTTCTTTCAACACCTGGACGCTAACCTGCTAGCAGACACAGCACCTGTCGTCATATCAACACCCCCAGGCAGGTGAATCACTGAGGGGGGGGGGCAGATTTCATGTTTACATGACTGAGACGGAAATCTGTTTTCTCTAATCTCTAATCCAGATTACAGAGCTCAGGTTCCTGTTGAACGCGATTATTTCAGATCACTGCCGACAAAAATCTCAAAGAAGACAAAGTGAGAAATGAAGAAAAAGTTAAAGTGAGACACGCGAATAAAAATCAGTTTCCTGGTTTCACTTTGACCACAAAGCACAGAAAGAAACAAACAGGCGCGTCAGTCAGGACAAAGAGAAAACACTGTTTGAATGTCACACCATCATGACCCCCCCGCAGATCAACAGTACTGTATCTCGAGCTGGACGGACGAACGGCACTCTCTCTTTTTTGGGGGGGAAGGTAACTTTTTACAGCCGGCGGACCGACAGAGTTTTTAAAAAATACTTTTACATCTTATTTTGGCGTCTGTCTGTCTGTCTGCCTGCGGCGGCCGAGGAGGAGGCTTCGCCCTCCGCCATGACATCAAGTGCCTTCAGACTCCGAGAGGAAAAGACCGCCGGCCGAAGACCGCCGTTGTCATGGAAACGGGAGGAAAAGACAAAACGTGGGACGTCTTCAAGTCTTAATAACCGAGGAGGAAATAAAAGATGAACTGAAACATCTCCCGGTCTGATTATGCAGAAAATCATTTTCTGATACATTTTTTTTTTTTTTTTTTTTTTTTTGAGAACAAAATGTTTGACGACAAGAGGATTCTGGGAAACAGGAAGCCATGTTGGCGTGAAGAACACAGAAGCCATGGACAGGAAACAGACTCTGGATACAGACAGGAAGCGCTTTGATTTATTTAACAATTTAAAGAACAACATGCAACGATAATCTGAGGATCTGTGGCTGGATATTTCAAAATAAAAGACTTCCTGTTGGACAATTTTCAGCCAATGGGATTCGAGCATTTGGTCTCTCAGAATTATTTTAGTATTTCAAAATAAGAGTTTTCAGGAGGCGGAGACTTTGACGCCACTTGAGACCATCAGTTACCTTAAACTACAAAAACAGCTGGAGGAAGAAAAATGTATTGTAAAATCAAATCTTATGTTGTTCCTATCATATTATAAAGTAGGGGGAATCTTTACACGTTTCATCTCTTTTGGATTTAAAGAGAGTGGGAGGTTGAGTTCAGGTTTCTTTATTTTGTTTTTTTATTTGTGGAAAAACTCAGAAATCTCTGAATGATAAAAAAAAAAAAACATGTTTTGTTTTTTTGATTTTAAGAGTTGATGGTTTGAGAGGCGAGTGAACAGAAACACGTCCTGCTGATGAAACATTTCTACTAAAAACTAAACTCTGCAGTGAGGTTTCATTAAAAAAAGCACAAAAAGACAAACGTATTTAGTTAAAGAGAGTCGACACATGAACAATACACCTGTATGGAGATTCATCACCTCTGATCTCTCATCATACAACATACGGAAGTCCATTTCTGCCGAGAGAAGATAAAATTTAATTAAAGGACGATAGAAATGCAAATTCTAAAAATGGACTGAAATGTTGGCATGAAAAGCTCTGATTTAGTCTCATAATTCATAATATGTGACTTTAAAAAATCATTTTGATTCATTAGCTCATATTTTGACAGTTTTTTGTCATCACTAATGTTTTAACCATCTTTTTCTTTGCCAGCAGAAATGGGCTTCAGCTTGTAAACATGCTGTCGACATTTGATTCAACGTCTGTGAGAAAATAACATTTATCTTGGAAATGCATTTAAAGACGCAGTGAAAAGTTTCTGAATGTGACGACTGAAACAGGAAGTGTGGGTGACGTTTCATTTTCAGGATGGATCGACTGTTTTATATTTTTCACTGTGTCTTTAAAAGTCTCTTATTCAAACAGTTTTTTATTGGAGATAAGTGATTTTTCACTAAACAACAACAACGCCTCATTTCCATCCCTGTTACACACTCGCATTAAATTTTGATGAGGAGTCGTTCAGCAGAGGAGCCGTTAGATAACTCATTCCCTCCCATAAAAATCACTTCTTTAATGTTTTGTTGATTTTATTTTTCTCCCTGTGGCGACACTTTTCCTCTCTCAGCGTGTTTTTCCACTGCAGCTGATAATCAGATTTTTATTGAGGCTCCCCTGGGTGTCAGTTTATCCTCCAGTGCATCATTATCACATTAAATCTGTTCGCTGGAATCAGCGGAGACGATGATGAACTCTGCTGGGGTTATTTTTTATTTCCGAAAGCGTCCAAATTCAAACTGTGCATTCGTGATTACAGTCGTAGAAACAAGTCGCTGTTCTCATCAAAAAGGAAAAAAAACTCTAATGTAGGATTCAAAAATCCTGTTTAACACATCCATATGGAAGCCTAGGAGAGCCAAAAAAAAAAGCTGAATGCTTCGAAATAATAGAGATAAGAATTATGATATTATAAGTCAATGTTAAAATGTCTATTTTTTTACTACCATCAGTATTTAGACTTTTTGTAATTTTTAATATTTCATCTATTTCTTTCATTTCTTAAAAAGGCCTTAGATTTTGGATTCTGTTGGCTCTATAGAGAGGATTGAGATACCAAAATTAAATGGTGGAAAAGTCATTCAGTAAAGCACACAATGAGTTCAGACATTAAAGTGTTTTGTTTTTCCAGATTTGCAGAAGCTTTTTAATTAAAAAAAAAAACACAAAAAAAAAAACATTACATTTTCATCTTCAAGGTGAAAGAAGCTTCTGTTCTCGACTCTGCAGTGGAAAAACACGTCCTCATTTCTTCCCTTTTGGGGGTCTGTTGTATGTTGTGTAGATTTGGATTTTTTGGGGAAGGGCAATAAAATAAAAAGTTTTAAAAAAGCCACCAACACGACTCAGTGGACGTGTGAAGAAAGATATTTTTATAACTGTGATTATTCTCTGCAATAGATTATCAAATCAGTTGGACTGACTGACAGTTACTGCATTATTATTATTATTATGATTATTATTATTATATTAATAAATACACTACAAATGTGACATTTATTGTTTTTCTGTCATGACGTCTTCATGCAGCATTATGTGTGTGTTTGTTTTTGCGACATTGTGGGGACTCTATAAACTCCTCACAAGGTTAAAAATTTTACTTTTCAGGAACAGACTTGGTTTTATCAGTGTTCAATAATTAATATAAATCAATAATTTATTCTCACACGTGACAAAGGCAATTCTGATTTGTTGCTATTGTTAAACATTTCATTAACTAAACCATTAATCAAGAAAATAACAAATCAATAATGAAAGTAATCGTTAGTTACAGATTGTACACAGTATATGATCTGGGGGGGGGGCACAGTTTGACATATTTTTCAATAAATGGAGGAGGTGTGTTCAAGATAAGTGAAAAAGACGTATATGTCTGTAAATAATAAAGGCGAAGGCCTGCTGACTGCTGGTCTGGTTTGAATTCAATCTGACTCAGAAAAATGGAAAGAAAAGAAAAAGCGGAATAATTTTTCTCATTTAAACAGAATGATTGACAGCACAAAATGAAACCAAGTAATGAGAGTTTGTGGAGGACGAGTGGGAACTGAATGAGAACCTTTCACCATCTGGATGGAAATTACAGATTATAAACAGACTTCAAACAGACCTGCTGTGTTTTTATTGAATGAATTTAAGCCCTGTGTGACTGACAGCACAAAATTAAACCTAATTTTAGACACATTTCACAAAAATTCAGTCTGACATGTTTCATATCTTTGGAAAACTTTTTGATCTCCACAAGAATTTAAAGTTTTGTGAGTTTGAGCAGCACCAACATGAGTTTATAAAGATGGAGACAGATGTAGTTGTACATATATATACTGAATATATACAGGATGTAACCTCCTCTGCAGGGAGATTTAACACCTGCTGAAAAACAGCTATCTTTAACAGTCACATTACAATCAGCCTCTCAGGTAATCTGCTGAAATAAATAAATGTTCAAAATTTAAACTTCTCATTATGAAGTGTAAAGAAAGTGCAGATTTATGCATCACAGACTAGCTCTTGTGTAGAAATGATTTGTTACTAACTGCAGGTATAACTTTAGCATGCTAATATCTGACCTGTCTCTTGATTAAAATACTGTTTAATACTGTAAACTGCAAAGATTTGACATTACATTTCACAAAAATAACAGTATACATCAAATTACAAAATTTTCAACTAGCTTAGGTTTGTATTATCCTGTGTTACGGCTGGACACAAAGCAGGTGGACCCAAATGCTGGACAGACACGGCTGGAAAGTTTTAAAGATTTTAATAAAGGTAATCTTACAAAGATTGAGGCTTGGATGCTTGAGTCGTGGCTTGACATAACACACTGAAAGTTACGATCTGGCAACAAGACAGGGGAAACGCAGACAATATATACACATGAGGAAATGGGGAACAGGTGGAAACAATCAGACAATCACACAATGGCAGGAAGTTAAGGGACCTGAAACGAGAGGGAAGGTTAGTCTTTCAAAATAAAACACGCCAGAACGGGGAACAGAAACATGACAGACATGGAAACCTAACAGACTTGACTAGACATTACATCCTGCTCTGAAATACAAACATTTCTTGAAGTTTGCACATTACCTCACAACAGATGTGCACATTAACTGAAATATTTTCTCAGTTTCTTCAGGTGCAACTTGATTCAATCAATCATTAGTTTGAAACTAGCTTATATTTTACAAGAGCTTTATGTCCAAACTAAGTTAGGGATTTACGAATTGCTGCTGCAACATGAGACTTTTCTTCACATCCTGATGTAGCAGCACTGCAACTTAAAATACTCCATTACAAGTAAAATCCCTGTGCTGAAAATGGCAGAAATATGCACCTATTAGTTTGCAATTCACTATTCAAAATGTTTTATGCTATCATAAATGCAATTTATAGTGCTGGATCATTACTGATGGATCAATGTGTACAAAGTGTGGAGGTCGAGGTGGAGCTAGTTTTTTAAAAGGAGGTTTAATCTACAACAGAGTAAAAGTACTTTGTGACATTCCTCAGTATTTTACCTTTAAATCAAACACCTCCCTGACAGCTCCACAGTCCTCAGAGCTGTGGATCTTCTTTGGTTTAAAGTGTCTCCTCCTTGGTGGATGAAGAGTTTTTGCACATGAACTCTTCCTGGTTCTCAGGTGTCTGTCCTCGACGTGCTGCTGTGGGTGATTTGTGTTTCTCCATTAAGTTAACATTGGAAAAATAATTTAGTCTTTGGGGGTCTTCTCCGAGTCGGACCATTCATCAGCTCTGACACGTTGCTGCCGGCTAACAAATGCCTTCGACGCTCAGTCTGCAGCACTCGCCTTGTTTATCACCGGCCTTTATTTACTAAATCCAGCCAGCGCCTCAGTGGCCTAATGGCCGCCATTCATCATCCCTCAATTGATTTTCAATTGCAGCGCCGCAGTGTGTTAAGCAGATCAGAGTCGGGCCGGTCTATTTTTTGGAGTGGATATAAGTGGGTTTGTAAACGCCCCGAGGAGCAGACTGCAGTAATGTGGGGGGAAGAAATTTTAATGTGGTTTTGATTTTTTTTAGTCTGCACCAGCCTGGTTTGGCACGGTTTTAAAATATTTATTATCTGCTGGAAAGTGTCAGAAAATGAGCCTGATGTGTTCACAGCTGAATCTGAATCTTTGGTTTGAGCTGGATGAAGCCTGAAAACACTTCCTGCTGAACAATTTCCACTTTTGTTTGTTCAGAACTTCGTTTCAGGTTTTTGAGGTTTTAAAATATTTCTGTACAGACTGCTGCCTGTTCAGACATTTAGATCTGTTTTAAAGCAGAGATTTCCCACTGTCGTTCTCAGAGACTCAAACTTTCATCTCACACTCGTCTCGTTGTGTCTTCAGTAAACTGAGACTCTGAATGAGCTTAATTTCAGACCTGAATTAAATGAATGAACCTTCTTTTATCGGTTTGTTGATCAGAAACACACTGAGCTTTCTTTTCTGATTTTACAGTTTGAAGATGTGTCTGTGACACATTTAATGAGCCTGAATCGGTGAAATATTTCAGGATCGGCTCAGAAGAAGAAACAGAACTCGTGTTCACGCCGCCTCCTGCTGACAGTAGAAACCAAACGCAGTCTCGACTCTGCTGACGGGAGAACAATCAGCTTCCAGTTCCTTTATTCTCTTTGAATAGAGAGTTCAAACCGCAGCACGTCGACAGATCTCGGTGAATTCCCGGTGGAGTTGGTGCCGTGGAGGCGGAGGGTGTCTCCGTCGTCTTGTTGGGATCAGAAAAGCTTTTACAGCAGCACAGTTCAGCTGTCGTCTGAACACAAAGCTGCTCTCTGATGTGTCAGTTAACCTGATTGAACCCGACGCCTTATAAAGCGCTGAAGGTGTGACTGTGAGAGGATCAGCTGTTCAAACAGGCTCCATAGTAACTCGACAAAAACCTGAAACTGAACAGACTCAAGCGCCGAGACCAGCAGAGGCAGATCACATCCGTACCTCCAGGACAAACGGCCTCCATGAAGAGTTTTACAGTCGCCAGTTAACCTGCATGTCTTTGGACTGCAGGAGAGAACATGGGAACTCCTCATTTCAGATTTATAAGTTATATTATTGGATTATAATTATTTTATTCAATGTTACTGCTGTTTTTAATGAGCTCCACTCATGTCTACTGATATAAAAGAAAACACTGATAAAAATGAGCAGTGGATTTAATATTTTTTTCAACCAGATGTTTTGAAGAGTCTCTGCAGATTCTGAAACACCTTGAGATGATCTGAAGGTGACCAAATGTGCTGATACGTGAGGACAAACTGAGGATTTGTTCACTTTGACAAACTCAAATACATTTTTAAAGTTTCGACATTTTGCAAGAGACGAAAGGAAAACATATTTCTGTCACTGTCTCTGGTGTTTTACTGTGACGTTAACTCAGTGTGGAGCTTTAAAAAGCAGAACTGTGAGAGAGTGACAGCTTTAATGTTTAATCCTCTGACTGTAACACCACCTGTCACCCAGCAGGTGTCGCCGTTTATTAGCAGTCAGTTTCCTCACAATGATTCAGTTTCCAGCTTTTTCTCTGCTGAGCTCAAAAAATGGGAACAGACACTTTTAACTTTTGCTTTAATGTATGAATATACTGTAGAATGACAGCCAATAGAGCAAAATTAGTGTGAACAACTAAATACAACTGAAATAATCAGAAAAATATATAAATACAAAGAGACTGAAGTAAAACTGCTCTGCCAATCTGACTCTATAACGAACCTGCAGGAGCTTGAACTCAAACAGTTTGAATAGTTTGAACCTGTGGGAGGTCTGAAGGATGAAGATCTTTACTGACAGATCATCTTTATTATTCAGATTTCACTTGTGTTTTCTTTACAGTGTTTTTCCTGGTTTTCTCACAAACATATTCAATCAACAACAAACAATAAATAACCCTGGAAACAAACAAACAGTAAAAATTAATTCATTAATTCAGAGTTCAGAGGAAGCTGCTGTTTCCTCCAGTGAAGCAGCAGCGGCGCCACCTGCTGTTTGTAAATAGAAGTGAATTTAACAAAAAACACACAGTCCACAAACTTTGTTTTGCATTTTATTTTTTCTGTTTCTGATAAAATTATTTTTAGTCCACAGTGTCTGTTTCTTTTCTTACAAACTGTCTGTTTGAAAAAAAAAACATGAAGTGATCAGAGTTTCTCTGAGAGGCGGCCTGTTGTCCTGGAAGCTGTCGTGGGAGGGATGATTGAGTTTGGGGGCTGAGGTCTTTGGGCTGGAGGAAAACTTGAGCCACGTCTCCTCCTTGTCTTTAAATGTGATAAACACAGACAGAGGGACAGAAAGAATTGGCAGGCAGTTTATAGCAGCTGAAAACATGTTGGAGTCAGTGAGAGCAGGAGACTGAGGAGAAACTTCACCTCCACTGTGCTGACTGAAGTCCTTCAAGCTGCACGGCTGTATGATCGTCGTTTTCTATCAGGGGAGTAAAAACGAGCCACACAGAGTTCAGTGAACTCAGGCAGCACGTCTGATAAATTGTGTAGTTCAGTTTTCTTTTTTTTTCGTGGTCTCACACATCAGCAGCAGTAAACAGTCTACCGAGCCTCCGTCATGATGTCACTTCCTGTGTTCCTCTTGCTCCTGTATCTCATTCAACATTTCTTTGTTTTATCTTTTTCAGCCAGATGAATCTTCCTGACGTCTACTTGCCATCTTCTTAGACAACAACACCTACTACAGCAGGTGTTTAATACTGAAGCCTTGACTGACTGATGATTACTTTGTGAGCAAAGAACAAAATTACAACTCTAATGACAAAAAATACAAGCATGGAGGAAGTTTCGATTCGATATAACTATGTTTCAGGCATATCTGTAATATTCACAGACGCTCTCTGCATCAGTCGTTCTGCTGTCTAAAGATAGTAGAGATTATAACTTTCGGTCTTTTCTGTCCTCCACTCTACCGACCTTTGATTTAATGAGGCTTTTCTTGAGGATCTTTATGTTGTTATCCATCTGTAGGATGATTAAGGTTTAAGTCTTGATGTTTCAAACATCAGTCACTAGGTGGCAGCAGCATGTCACGTCCTGATGAAAATGTACTCTGATTACTCCTTCACATGTTTAATATTTCTTGTGCTGTCTTAAGCACCAACAAACATCAGCTGTATTTATGAGATGTTATAATGAGAGAGAAATACTGTGATTAAAATAAATACACAATAAAACGAGCTGTTCACAAAGTATTTTAATTATAATTATTACATTGTTAGAGACATAAAGGTTGTAAAATCAGAGTCAACAGTTTTGAACAGAGGGAGGCTTCATTGATTCTGCACTGAAAAATCCATTAAAGATAAAAGAGAAAAATCTTAAAGTGTTTTGTTGTTGTTTGATCTCATGAGAGTCCACAGAACTTCTCGCTGACCTCCCACAGTTTCCGGGCCACATCGTCGTCTTTCGCCCGGGCGCAGACTTCCTGTACGGCGCAGCAGGAGAAGTAACGTCCGCTCAGAGGTTCGATTCCCTCCTGCAGGCAGCAGTGCAGCGTCGTCTGAGCGCCGGCCTCCGGGTCCAGGAACAGAAGCTGAGCCACCGGCTCGATGAAAACCTTCTGCCACAGGCTGACGTGTCGGGAAAGTTCAGTCCGAACGACACCTGCAGGGCGACGATGGATTTATAGAAAAATGAACAGAGGAAAAATACTGAAAGCTACAGAACAGATACGACTTTAAGACTCGTTATTACAACAACAGATCAACAAAGATCAACTCCACACTAAATCTTTACAGGTGGAAAAGCAGTTCAAAGGTTCAATAATTACACACAATTAGCCAACAGGTGTGGTCTGTTGTACCTGTGACCAAAAACAGCAACCTGAGAAATATTTGAGCAGGCTGTGGTTCTTTAAAACCCTCATGATTGTCCATTTTTTAAATTAATTTGACTGTCTTTAATCTCCTCACGTTATGATCTCTTTGTGATTCTGGTGAACGAGAATATTGAATCTCTTTCATTTTAATTTAATATTGCATAAAAGAGATCAGCCAGTTTAAAAAGATTTTCTTATTTTAAAAAGACCAACATGTAAATTTGTCCTGCAGACTTCTCTTAATGTCATAATAAACTGTAAAAATCAGTTTATAATTCACATTGTTTTCATCAGCTGCACTTTCAGCTGCACTGGGAAATTAAAGATTCATATAGAAAAGAAAGAAAGCGTTTTGGCAGGTTGTGTTTTTTTTTTTGTGAAGCACGTCAGCGGGACATTCATGCAGGTCGGCGGTTTGTTACCTGGATGGACGCTGTAGCAGGTGACGTTGGTTCCCTTCAGCCTCTTGGCGAGTTGATGTGTGAAGAGGACGTTACACAGTTTGCTGTTGCAGTAAGCCTGGAAGAACTGCCAGCTGAACTGACCTGTGCCCAGGTGTTTGTTCACCTCCAGAGCCTGAACACACAAACACGAGTTCGTTAACAGAAGACGGGATCATCGCTAACTGCACATGGAGGAAAAAGGTGTGCGGTGACGAAATGTGTGCAGGTGTTGTGGAGGAATGTCTTCGCAGGTATGAAGGAATCTGTTTCATCAGACAGAAACACAGAAACCAGTTCGGACTGAAGGTTTCTAACTGAGCACGTCTGAGCCTCCTGTGACTGACGTCTGATCAGACGTGACAGATGATTCATCTGAAAACTTCAGAGTCAGATCAGCAGGTCACTGTTAGCGTGTTTAATGAACTTTATACACAGTTAGCTAGTTCAGGTCTGATTAATACATCAGACTTTAGTAAATATTACATCATCTGAAATATGACGAGGTGACGAGAACACCCCGATTTTTTATGAGGTTTTGTTCTACATGTTATAAGTTTGTCATGTTTTTAAATGTAAAATGTTTGAATGATAAGCAGCAGATAAGGGTTAGGTGAGCTGAGTCATAAGTTCAGTAAAGACAGTGATGAGGTGAACAAATTGAGAGATGGAGAACATTTAAAAACAAAGATGATGTGAGGCTTCTTCTTCTAACGTTACTCTGAGAGATTAATATTTTTATCTGAAGTGGTGTGTTTGTGTTTTAATGGTGTTTTAATGAAAGTTTCACCCAAAGCTGAACTTTATTCTGAACTAAGTTAAAGTTTGTGTCTTAACGCAGCACTCTGTGTGTTTGTATGTTGGTTCAGTGATTTTAAAGCTCACGTTCACGTCGAGCCGTCCCCAGCGGTGAGCCATCGACGACAGCGTGACTACTCGGCCTCCCCCCGACTGCTTCAGACGCTCCAGCAGCAGGCAGGTCAGCAGGAAGTGACCCAGGTGGTTCACCCCGAACTGGAGCCCGAAGCCGTCTTCTGTCCACCCGTCAGCCACCAGACCTACAGACAGACAGACGGACGGACGGACGGACGGACGGACGGACGGACGGACGGATGGACGGACATTTAAACACTGTTTCAGGCACGTCTGCAGTTTCTGTGACTCTCGTCGATCTGTGTTTCATTGACCTTCATCTCTAAACAAACCAGCTGAATTCAAAGAGGAAAAACGTTTATTTTAACATCCTCAGTCCTCCTAGGAATCACTAGAGAATTTCATTGACAATAACTTTGTTACAAGTTTGACTTGTGTAAAAATCGTAACAAATCAAATTTAAACAGCCTGGTTTGTGTTAAATGAAGAATATTAAGCAGACGGAGACAAGAGTGAACATTTTGATGATGGCTTCATTCAGGTGTGTCGCTCTGCTGGCTCGCTGCCACAGAAATGAAGCTGTGAGAGGATCAGCTGAGCTTCTGCTGCCGTCACCGCTTAGAGTATTTAACATATATGTCAGAGTACTGTGAAAGGACGTCAGTGTGACTGAAGCTTCGCCCTTTTTCCTGCTTCAACAGTGATCAGCTGACTTTGTTCTTTCATCAGCACGTTTTGTTTTCTAATGTGAAGATCAGCGAGTATCAACTTCCATCTCTAAAGATAAAAACACCTGATTATCTGCTCGTCTGTTTGACATCTCAGGTTTATCTGAAAATTTAAAAAGCTCCAGAGTTTGTCTGTTTTTGACCTCCAGTAATGTTACAGAGCTGTTTTCTGTGTGCGTGTTTTGTTCACGTCAAGGATGAACAGGTGAACCAGTCTTTGCAAAAGTCTAATCAAGAAGGAAACAGACGACTAAAGTAAAGTTTAAATAAAGATCTGTCGCTCTCATAACAACATTCACAACTACAACTCCCAGAATGCCTGTGTAGGCTCAGTGGAGCTGCAGTTAAAATCCTTCAAGTTTTATATTTTACTTCAGTAATATGCAGCTGGCCGTGTTTCAGAGCTTGTTCAGGTTTCCATCACAGTGTTGTCGTAAAAGGCCACAGATTCGTCTCTTTCTGTCTGTGTGTGTTTTCGTACCGGCGTTGTTGATGAGCAGATCCAACCTGGACTCAGATTTCAGGAAAGACTCAGCAAAGCAGCGAACAGACTTCAGACTGGACAAGTCCAACTGCATGTAGAGCAAGTCAGTACTTCCTGTTTCCTGCAATGAGATTATCATCAGACCAAGATATTTATATAAAGATACAATTTATTTTATTAAAAATGAAGTCAGATATGTGAGAATAACACAGCGCACAGATTCAAACCACAGAACTCAGTAAACCAAGTGAATTATACATTAGATTAAAAAAAACAGGATCACAAACCCAGAGGAATTTATTCATTATCATTAGTGATTATAATAATTTCTGATTATTTTCCATTTGTTTTCCATTCATCCATCATTCAATGTTTAAACTTCATTTAATACTTCAGCTACAGCTTTTCTCAGTGATTCAGCTTCATCTGGCGCTTAAATTGAAATTTAAATTGAACTGTTTTGTGTTCATACGTGAGCTTTCAAATGAAGAATTAAAGTTTCAAGTGGAGTTTCTCCTCCTGTCAGTAAGTTTTAGTAGACTTTAGTTCAGTTTTTTAGACTTTAGTAGATCAAATCATTTTTGTGCTTTTTTTAACTGCTTTCATCCTTCCATCATTTATTTGTTTGAATGTGCTCTTCATACCTCTTCATCTTCTTAAGATAAGATAAGATAAGATCCCACAGGTGGGGAAATTTCACTGTTACAGCAGCTCAAACACAAAGTAAAAGAGACATTAAATAACAGACAAAAAAACACACAAAGACACAAAAGAACAGTATGTACAATAAATAGTAAATAATAATAATAACAGAAAAAGAAATAAACAGCTGATAGTTTGACAGACTGAGGTGAAGATCAGACCTGCTGCTTCATGTGCAGGAAACATGATGTAACCTGAACAGGTGAGCACTTGTTTCAGTCAGGCTGGATTATAAAAGCCTCATCAGGTTCTTCCTACCTGTTGTATGTCTGCGATGGCCGCCTCCGCCTTGTCCCGGTTCCTGCAGGCCAGAATCACTCTGGCTCCTCGTCTGGCCAGATGAAGAGCTGTGGCTTTACCGATACCGGTGTTTCCTCCTGCAGCACCTTTTCAACACACACACACACACACACACACTGTCAGAAACAACATGCGAGGTTCACCTGGACCGAGGTTCAGAGCAGGGCCGGATCTCAGACCTGCAGCTGGAACCTGCTTCTGAAACAGTCTCAGTTTAATGAAGACGCCTAAAGATGACCTTTGACCCGACTGAGAGAAGTCTGTCTGTTTAAGTTTCTAATAGTTCTTCTTAATGGCTGCCTCTCACGTTTTAAAGTTTCAGAGTTTTAAGAGTTTTTTCCAACATGGACTCAACAGTTTTCAGATTTCAGCATTTACAAGATGTCAAACCTGGAAGAGACAAAGCTGTGAGAATATGCTGGAGAAAAACACTAAAATACCAAATGATGTTTTCAGCCTGTAAAACAAACCTTCAAAGTTTCAATCTTGCAAAATGTTTTTTATTAGATTTTGAGTTTCAACCTTTTTCACCATAAGACGTGATTTTCAGCCCACAGCGCAGCAGAATCAGTGAGAAACTCTCCACCGTTAGCGTGTTAGTGAAATAACTACAGCAGTTTAAATGTTAAACAACTCATTTTAAAACCTGCGTTAACAGACTGATCACAGATTGATTATAGATTAGGTCATCGATTCCCTCAGCTCATTTCAGTTATATTTGACACAGATGGACTTTAACTTTAACGTCTGCAGTAACTAGACACATATTCATGAGTTTATCACAATTAACTGACAAAGAGAAAAAAAGAACAAAAAGAAAGACAAATAGAGGAACGTATAAAGTAAATCAATCTGAATAAATAAGAAAAATTAAATAAATATAAATTAAAAAAATAAAAAGAAATTAAATATTCTAATCAATGTTTCTTCATCTATTCTGAATTTAAATCACTTTTTAAAATATCACAAACTTTTTTGTTATAATATTTAGAAATCAGATTTCCTTCTCACCTGTAAAGAAGGCGTGCTAAGCCCCGCCCACAGACAGACTCACCTGTGATGACGACAGTCTTCCCGGCCATCGCTGCGTTTCCTTTGCATTTGGACCTTTTGAAGAGAGTCTGTGTGAGGAAGATGTATCCTCCCAGAACCACAGCGGCCAGCAGCAGCAGGTGAAACATGATGCCAAACGTCCCTCTGATCCACCTGAGACGCACTGACTGACTCGAGCTCGGCTCAGCCTTTAAAGCACCTGAAGGACTCACCTGTTGGACCTGTTCCACCTGCCCGGGGGGGGCAGAGCAGTCACAGCTTCATCTGGCCCGACCGGTTCTGCTGCCCCCCCAAGGATCAACTCTGATGTTCAACTGAAACTGTTTGACCTTTCACCCACTGATTTACCTGAACCCTGAGGAGAGCTTCCTTTAAGACTTTCAAAATAAATCCAAAAATGATGAAGTTTATATGTTTTTTTAAAGGAGTGCTGATAAAAACAAAGAAGCAACAAAGTCAGTGAGACAGAAACTGTTATTTGGTGTTTTCTCTTAAATTCACTTTTTTTGTTTTAAATGACATACAAAGATAAAACAGTAATTCAACGTTGTTTATTAAAAGTTTTCTTGTATCATGTATTTCTAAATGTATTATAGTTCTTTACATTTTTGACTCAATAGAAACATTTTCTATAATAAAAAACATATTGAAGACAACAAGAATTTTATATTTCTGTTGTACATAAAGTAGGACATATTTTTCATTAGTTATAAACTTATTCAAATTCACAATCTCACATTCATATTCGTGTCCATGTTTCATATTTTGTACAATATATTAAAAAATAAGAACATGCACATCATATAAATTCACTCTACGTGTAATATATGTTAAAATGAATATTCATATTTTGTATCTTTAACTTATCTATCACAGCAAACATTTTCTCACCTTCAGTACCGTAAATCAATAATGATCAGAATTTGATATTTAATATAAGAAACTGTCTGTGACGATGTGTTCAAGTACAATCAGACTCTTCAGTTTTGATGAATGTCACGGCTGTAAAGCAACACACTGTATTCACCACAGAAATCAATATTAAGATCTTTTCTCATGATCATCTCTTTTTGTCTCCTAATTGTATAAAACAAAACTCAGATTTCAGGTTTGTTTTCAGGACAGACCGCAGAAACTCTCGCTGAGCTCCCACAGCTTCTTGGCGGCGGCGTCGTCTCGGGCCTTCGGACGGATGCTGGTCAGCGAAGCACACTGGGTGAAGAAATGTCCGCTGAGGTGCTCGATGCCTGGCTCCAGGGCACAGTGGAGCGTCGTCTGAGTCATGAAGAATTTCCACAAAAAGCTGGCGTTACGACCGATTTCTGTTTTTATTACTCCTGAAAAGAGATGGTGGAGAAAAAAATTAAATTGAACACCTTTAATTTATATGGAAGACCATTTCTGTCAGAAAAATAAATGTAAGGAATGACAAAAATTAAAATACTCATCTTGAGTTGAAATTATGGTATTAAAAAATAGATTATGAGTATTTATGTATTTACTTATTTCATGTTCATTTTTATGGCAGCTACAAATCACAGCATGTCCACACAAAGCTTATTTCTACTACCTGTCAGTGGATTTAAGAAAAACACATCTTATTATGTCAGCGTGGACAGTATGGAAGCCTGTGATCAAGGACAAGGACGCTGTAGATGATAAAAAGCTGCACACAGACATGATATTCATAAGATCCTCAGTAAAGAATCAAAGCAGGCTGCTGACCCAGGTGGAGGCTGTAGCAGGTGACGTCGGTGCCCTGCAGCCTCTTGGTGAGCTCGTAGGTGAAGAGTACGTTGCACAGTTTGCTGTGGCTGTACTTCTGTAGGAGCTGAAAGGTGCTGCTGCCCAACGCCAGCTCTCTGTGAGCCGTCAGACAGTTGAAATCCACCTTCCCCATCTCGTGTGCTTTGGAGGCCACGTTCACCACGCGGCTCGGCCCGCTCGCCTTCAGCCGGTCCAGCAGCAGCAGCGTCAGCAGGAAGTGTCCGAGGTGGTTGACCCCGAAGATCATCCCGAAGCCGTCCTCAGTTTTTCCTCCGACCACCAGACCTGAAGAAACATCAGGAACAAACTTACACTTAATAACTGTCAGAAACACAAGAGTTTAAACAGCAGCACAGAGCTGAATTAATAAAATTTTCTCTGTGGACCCCCCCACCCCCCCAAACACAAGTATCTCTGTGAAGCCTCCTCCCATTTTACAATGACTTTAAAGGAACACTCCCTGATTTAATCCTCTTGTTATGCTCAGTCAGAGGACAGTTTCAGCAGAGACGTTAAAGTTTCCACTGCACATGAACTCATGAGGACAAAAGGCCGACCGGCGTTGTTGATGAGCAGGTCCAGTCTGGACTCGGACTTGAGGAAGTTTTCAGTGAAGGAGCGAACAGACTGCAGGCTGGCCAGGTCGAGCTGCATGAAGACCACCTGGCTGCTCAAAAGTTTACAGTCTGACCTTTAAAGACACGGTCCAAATACGTGTGTTAATCTAACGCAGTACTTGTGTGGTTTCACATTAATGAAACAGGGTGGGAGTGTCAGTGGGCATCCCTGGCCTTATTGATGAGGCTGCAGTCAGAAAGAAACTGTTTTAGTGGTGTGAAGTTTTGGTCTTGATGGGGGGACTCAAACAGCAAACAGTTTGTGTCCTGCATGCTTCAGAGTCCTACAGGTGTTCAAGTCCTGGAGGTGTTCAGGTCCTACAGGTGTTCAGGTCCTGGAGGTGTTCAGGTCCTACAGGAGGTGTTCAGGTCCTGGAGGTGTTCAGGTCCTGGGGTTTAATACTGGCTCTGAAATTCTGGTTTTCTGATTTGTCTTTTAAAGATCCTGTTAATAAAAGTCGTTCAGGGTGTTGGCCAGGTGTGTTAATGGGGGGTGGGGGTGGTTTAGGGTTACAGGTGCTGATCTGTCTCAGTCTCTTGATGAGTCTCCACAGAGCTGCTGTTATAAACTCTCATGTTACAGTCATTTAGCTTTTCTCACCTCCAAGCTAAACTGTGTTTTGCATTTTTAAACCGTCTTTGTCTTTGTCTCCGGTCAGAGTCGGTGTTTTGTCTTTACCTGGACGATCTCCTGGATGGCGGCCTCAGCTCGGCGTCTGTCCCTGCAGGCCATGATCACCCTGGCCCCCCTCCTGGCCAGGTCCATGGCCGTGGTCTTACCGATACCGGTGTTTGCTCCTGGAGAGGACGGACAGAGTTTTTTTATTATTCATGGCAGAAACATGACAGCGATGTCGGTCTGTGAGTCGCTCCTCTGTGTGGTCCAGACCACAAATCTCTCCAGTAGCTGGACGGATTAAGACTGAATACAGAGGAGAGCTTTTAGTATCTCCACTATGTTTGGAGAACATAATTCATCATATGATTAGTGGCCTGCTCCCAGCAGGCTGTTCTGAATGGAAACTTTAATTCTAAGAAACCAAAACTGTTTCTTCTTAGTGGCTTAAAGCAGCAACAACTTCTTTATTAAACCTCTGAAGGTTGTTTTTTTATAAAGTGGTACATTTAAATCCAGCTGGTAAAACTTTCAGGCCTCTGAAAACATTTTCCAAATAAATAAAATCTCCTTTGAGGATCCACAGTTTCCTCAGCAGCTCGTAGTTTTCAGTCTGTTTAAAAGTGTTTTTATCTGGTGAGGGCAGCTTGGCCTGCGGACTGTGAACTCACCGGTGACGATAGCAGTTTTTCCATCTAACTTGGCAGAACTTTTACATCTGGGCTGCCTGAGAACAGTCACATGAAGGAGAAAATAGCCTCCGACTGACAGGCCTCCAAACAGCAGCAGCTCCAGCAGCATCCTGACAGCAAATGAGCCAAAGTACACAAGTACACACACTGAGTGAAGAAAATATGCAGCTCTGTGTGTGTGTGGCCTCTCCCTTTATGTAACAGCTTATCGTCTGTTCAGCAGCTACACACCCTTTCTTCCTCACAGCCAATCAGTCTGTCCTCTGACTTAAAGAAACAAACAGCTTCCTGCAGCTTCTCGCTTTATAGTCAGAACCAGGAAGCAAAAACTTGTTCTGTCACATGAAGGTTTGAGTTAAAGGAGAATAAAAATCATGTGTGCAGAGAGATTTGAGGCAGCTGACATGCCGACATGATTCATGTTATACGAGCAGATGAACGTTTCTCTGCTGTCACTTCCTCTTACTGAAAGACATTATTTATGTGAGGTTGATGGACTACAGCGCCACCTGCTGGCTGAATGTTTCCACACACTATCACAGCAGCATTACTGTACATGTATTAGTTAGATATCTGTGTTTATGTTAATGATGCCTTTATAATGATTATATTCTCTTATTTGCATTTTGTCTAAATGATGTATTTCTACTTATTATCATGCGAACACAGGATGTTATTATATTATTATTATTACATATTGTTAATATGAATCTACTCCAAAGAGAGCAGGACCACTGAGACCTTCTTCTTCTTTATTCCACAAACTGAACAGTGTTTTGAATCTTCCTCATTGGAAACTTCACTGACTTTGGAAAAGTTTTTTAACCATAGTTTGCAGTAGTAACAGTGTGTAGTATTGTGCATAACACACATAACAATCCATTTAATCCAACACCGAGTCTCACTGTGTGTTCATAAAACAGAGAAAAACATCCAATCACTGATCTGTGGAGACTCAATGTTTTTTTAATACAAAAATACAGTTATTTCATTTGTTTTTCAGTAAAAATCCTCCTAAAAGGCTGCAGACTGTGAACTCAGAAAAGAAACTGAAACACAAACAGAATAATTTTCTGTGGTCAGACAGCAACAACTACAACTCCCATGAGGCTTTAAGAGAAAAATACTGCTGTTAATTAGATAAACTGATCTGATTCTGGTTTTGCTGATAAAGATCAACTTACTGACTGTTTCTGGTGCTTTCAGCCTCATCTTGTGGTCGTCCTCAGAGGACGAAGTCTGTTCAGTGACGGAAAGTTTAAACTCTGCTGACAACGGAGCAAACTGCCCATTCAGAAAGAAGACGACCACGAAATATGATCCAGAAACTTCAGACGTTTAAATGGACGCCGATTTAAGATTTTAATTAAATCTTCAGAGGAATCTCCAAAGAAAAGCTCCAGAAAAAAACAGTGAGCGAACTTTTAGTTCAGATTTGATTCGATAAACATTTTGATTCTGTTTGTTCTGACTTTAGTCCAACTTTCACCTTCTGTTCAGAAACTGTTTCTGTCATCATTCATTTATCAAACGTTGAATCGATGAATTGTGAAAATAATCAGATGAATCATTTGATTCTCAGCAGTTTCAGACTTTCTGTTAACTTTCATCCAGTTTAATTTCTGATGTAAATAATATTTTAATGATCATCTCATGCAGCCTGTAACTTTATTAAAACCCTGGATAAAGTAAATCACCTCTGTGAATAAATAAATTCTCTCAGCTGTTGGTTTTAATCAGAAGAAAAGTTTCAGCTGAGCTGCTGTTTCCATCTTTACATGCTCCAAAAGCTTCAGACAGTTTAAACGGACCTTCAGTTAAGATTTTAAATCAACTTAAAGTTAATTAATGAAACCATGAGGAACCCCTGAAGAATCCAATAAGAAAAGTTCCAGAAAAGTTCAGTAACTTTTTAAAATGAACTTTAAGCTGCTTTATTCTGATTTCTGTCACCAACAAACAACAAATCAGTTCAGTTTGTTTTCAGCAGAAACACACTGAGTGACAGACCAGCAGACAGCAGCTCAGACACACTGAGTGACAGACCAGCAGACAGCAGCTCAGACACACTGAGTGACAGACCAGCAGACAGCAGCTCAGACACACTGAGTGACAGACCAGCAGACAGCAGCTCAGACTGTTTGTTTATCTTCAGGCACTGCGAACCCGTCCCAGTCTCTCACGGCCCCCCTTCAGTTCTTCCAGAAGTTCGGGTTCTGGGCCAGCCTCCTCTGGAAGTTCTCGTACCACCGGAGGACGCAGCTGGACGGGATGAAGGTCTCGGAGGGGTTCGGGGTCATCTGAGCCTGCGACACGGCGAAGGAGGAGGCGAAGTTGAAGAGACTGTCCAGCATCTTCTGTGTGAACTGCAGGAAGGAGTCCACGGAGGACACGGCGGCGCCGGACACCGGGATCTGCTGGACCAGCTGCTCCACAGCCTCCACCGACACCCCGACCTGGGCCACGGACGGGGACGGGGAGGAGGCCGCGGTGCCGAAGGGGTGCGCCCCGCCCTCCCCGGCCTTCAGCCCGGAGATCTTGAAGATGGCGCTCGGCTTGTCGTTGGTGATGAAGCCGAGCAGCTGCCACACCGGGCCGCCGCTCGCAGGGTCCGGGAAGGAGAAGTAGACGGCGCCGCCCATCCCGGCGGGGAACGGCACCGTGCCCAGCATGAAGACCACCACGTGGTTCACGTTCTCGTAGTCCGGCAGGCTGAACACGAACTTATCCGGGGAGACCTGAACCGCGTCCGTCTGCACCAACCGGCCCGCGACCAGACAGCCGAACATCACCGCGGCCCGGGGGGGTCAGCCTGGCTCAGCCCCGGTGTGAGCTGTCGGTCTCCCGGTGTGAGCTGATGTTCTCCCGGTGTGAGCTGTCTCCCGGTCTCCCGGTGTGAGCTGTCGTTCTCCCGGTGTGAGCTGTCGGTCTCCCGGTGTGAGCTGTCTCCCGGTGTGAGCTCCCGGTGTGAGCTGTGTCTCCCGGTGTGAGCTGTCGGTGAGCTCCCGGTGTGAGCTGTTCTCCCGGTGTGAGCTGTCTCCCGGTGTGAGCTGTCTCTGTGAGCTGGAGCTCTCCGGTCGGGTGTAAACAGTCGTTAGCTTTAGCTTTAGCTTTAGCTTAGCTGAGCTCTGTCCGCTTTCAGAGTCGCAGCCTCGGAGCAGCTGACGATCCGGATCACAGATGAAGTGGGGGGAACTTGACTCTCCGGTATTCGTGCTGTTGGTGTTGATCCGGGCCGGTAGAAAGTTCTGGTCCTCATGTCAGCCCTGCCCCTCCGGATCCGCTGCTCGACGATCGACCTCACGTCCTGGATAAAGAGCCCTTTACTTTGACTGACAGGCTCATATTTATTTTTATCGATCTTAGAGATATTTGATAAAAGTAAAAAGTGGATCATCAGTAACAATCAGAACTTTAATGAGTTCACAGGAAACTAAACTGTGAAGGATTCTGCCTGGAAGACTAAACACAGGGCAGCAGTCCCTGTTAGCGGAATCGACGATCGATGATTCGTTAATCGATTTAATCGGTAAAGTTAGAGAAGTGAGACCGGAAGTGAGAATCTTTCACACAAAAGAAAAAATTAGAGCAACGTGGTGAAATATACCGTGATATGTCAGGATATACAGCAACATTTAACACAACAGCATTTCACAAAACAAAAACATTTCTGAAAACCTCTCATATTGCTGAAAATGTGGGACTTTAAAGGTGTTTTCCACCTAAATATTACTTTCTGTCTGCAAGTCATCCTGGTTAGGAGTGTGTAATTAGCATAATTAGCTCCTATCAGGTAAAATAAAGATGGAGTCATGTTGTGGTCCTGGTCGACCAGTTATTTTAAAGGTGGTATTTGGGTGGAATAAACCTTTACAACTATAAGTACTTGGACAAAAGCAGTATACGAGGGGAGAAAAGTAACATAAATTCCAACCTGTCATAATGTGAAATGTTGTGTTTGACCCACATACAAGCGTCTTCTTTAAGCTAACAAACAAAACAGTTGAAAGCAAGATGGCAGGACATTTCATCTGAGTAAAAATATTAAATTCAGTATTTCCAAACATCTGTGTTAAAAAAACTAACACATATTAAATCTTAATTTGAAAATCAACATACATTTTGTAATATTGAATCTGTCAGTTATACATGTAAGAGTTTATGCATTCACAGAAGAGTTTATTTAGGATGAAGTGAAAGTGAAGGTGAAAATACAACTACAATACGATTCCTTTGTACTTCATTGTAATTCTACTTTAATATAAATCACACATAGACATTGTTGTTGGTAGATTGTTGATTTTTATATAATTCATTTTACGATATTGTATTGGGTATAATGATGTAATATCTTTATGTTTGTTGATACAGTTCAGTAAAAGAGAGAAATAATAAAACTACTACAGCTTTGTTTAAAGACAGTGTTTTATTTTGAAACCTGCTGGCCGGATGTGCTTGCTGATGTTATTTCCGGTGGCTTGCAGCTCAGCTGTTTGTCCGGAGAGATTAAAAATCATCCAAATAAACTGAAATTAACTTTGTGCTCGTTTGTTTCCGTTTGGATTCGGCTGTGTTCGGATTAAAGACACCTGATCGACACGGACAGGTGAATATTAACAGGTAAACTTCCCGCGTTTTTCTCCGTTTGTCTGTAAACTTTGGCTCGTTAGCTCCCCGGTTAGCCACCCGATGCTGCTCAGCTCCTCAGAGAGAAATGAAGGAAAATGTTTGAAACTTTATGAGACAGTTTGTGTTTTATATCAGCTGAGAGGACACGCTGAACTGACTGATGATCAGGAGACTGTTTGTGTCTGATTTAATTAAAGCAAAACAGTCACACACCTTATTTAGTTCAAGTTAAATAGACATGTTATTTAATGAAGCAGTCATATATCTGATTTAATTAATTAAATTGAACAAACAGATTAATCATGATCAGATCATCAGATAATCATCAGATTATCATCAGATAATTCATGTGACAGAAGTCTTAAACTCCTTTTGTTGTTGTTGAATTTTAAATTTCAGTTTAACTTTGTTTTTAAAATATGAAACAGTTAAACTCCTCCTGAGTCCTGAAAGGAGAAACATCTCTTTATTTTGACCTCCTTTAAATGAAAGCTGTCACCTTACTGCAGTGATGTCACAGTGTACTCTGAGGTGTGTCAGTACGCTGTGACATCACTGGTGGGTGTGCTTAAAGTAAGGGGTCTGTTTCCTCATTGAGGTCACCTGAAGAGATGTGAGGTCAGAAAGTCTCATTCAGTGTGACTCGTGGCAGAAACACTGATGATAAATAAATTATTATTGTGGGTCTGTCAATATTATTTTTTTAAGGATTTGCAAAAGTTAAAAGTTATAAAAGTTATTTCCAGCTTCTCTAATGTCTTTTTTTGTTTCTTTTTCTCTGTTTCTCATTTTAGGCTGAATCTTTTATTAAAGACTTCTTTTTGTGCATTTGGGAGCCTTTGATGACATTTTTTAAAAATTATTTTCTACTTTTATAAAAGCAGTATAACATCTGTTTTTACATTTGCTTAGCTATCCTAAACACACACACACACACACACACTCAGAGTGGTGCTTGCTTGTAGGTGGTGAGGATGTTACCCCCTTCATTAAATCTTAAAGCTCTCTGCAGTAAAGTATCTGTTTTAAGCAGTCCATGTTTTTTGGTGTTATTTTTAGAGTCTTCCTGCGTCTTTGTGAACTCTGTGTGTGTGTGAGCAGTGTGTGTTAATGGAGGAGGCCGAGTTGTGCTGTTGAATCATTTATGAGCTGCTCTCTCTCAGATATTCGGAGCTGCCAGCGTCTCTTCTCTCCTCCCCTGTTCCAGTCTGATCCGCTCCGTCAGCTCTCAATGGGCCACAAAAGGCTGAGCGCTTTAAAACGCCGGACATTTCATCAGCAGGTTGTTCTGTTCATCGTTTCAGTTTTTCCCACAGAACACGTGAACTGTTTAACAGCTCAGTTGGCCGTCGCAGCCGTCTGCTCTCAGCCTGTACAAACGGCCTCTCAGATGCCTCACACCGGCTCTAATGTAAAGTTGAGTTGAGTTGCATTATGGGAAATGTAGGATCCTGTGGTTTTGGAGCGTGACTGACCAGTGACTAAAGATGCAAATTTCTGGCAGTTTTCTTGATCGATTATTGGACCAACTAACAGTCAGCTGGTGCAACATGAAGATTTCTGTAATGGCAGACAAATCTTAAACTACTGGAACAAAATCAAAGTAAGTTGAGTATTTAAGCTACTTAATAAGTTATAATAATAAAAAATCCTGACTCTTCTGTTGCTCTTCAGTGATTGGTTTCTACTCTGCAAATATTGCTGCACAACTTTCAGGCTTCATTAAAGCAGAGGAGACTAAAGAAGAACAGACCAGCATTAAAACAAATGAACAGCTGTTCTGATCTCAGTGACTTTGTAAGATTTATTTCAGATGAGAAGCTCAGAGTAGCTTCATGCATCCAGCTGCAGAAAACAGGTGGGACAGGTGTTAAACTCCGTCACAGCTCCACCTGCTCAGGGAGTCTCTCTACATTTATCTCTGGATGCCGTTTTAAAAGGTCATGACCTTTGTTGTGTTGTTGAAAAAGTGCTGCTCGTCTCCACCTGAAGCTCCCGTCTGCGTCGTCCTGTTAGCATTAGGCTCCACCCTTTGAGGTGAATTGTGGGAACTGTAGGATTCTCTGTTTCTGGAGTTTGATCGTCTTCTTGTTTGAAAACAAAGAAGAGAAGTTTTCTTTATTCTTCCTTCTCTTTGTGTCTATCAGGAGAATGCAGCAGGACAGAAAGTTTCACCCTCACTGAGAGGAGAAGGAGGAGGAGGAGGGCCAGGTGGAGGTTCGTGATGGAGCGAGCACACAGCCTCCTGCTGAATGAGGAGGCGTTCAGTCAGTTGGGTGAACATCAGAAGGCCGAGTTCATCTTCGAATGGCTGAACCACCTGAAGAAGCTGCTCCCGGCCACAGACAGGGTGAGAGCTGAGGAGGCCTGCAGTGGGACCTTCTGATTAGAAAAGGTCACATGATTCTGGAAGACAAACAAATCACAAAGATAAATCTCTCTCTCCAGGTCTACATCAAACAGAACCAGCGGCGTCTAATCGACCAGCTGTCGGGCGTTCTGATTGGTTCCCCCGGCCCGCCGACCCGCTGGCTGCTGGCCCACTGCCTGGCCCTGCTGTACCGCCTGGGAGACCCCATTTCTTCCAGCCTATTGGTGGACAGGTGCAATGACATCATCCGCAGCAAAGACGACTCCCCGTCAGGCCTCCCGACCCGACTGTAAGTCTGTCTGCGTTCACGGCGCACAGGAAAGACGCAGAAAGAGCTTTCAAGTAAAAAAAAAGACAAACAACTTTTTAGCTCAGATTTCTGATAATAAAACAGGGAAACTTTGTGATTAAAGTTTAGGAGCTTCCGTATTCTCTCAAAAAAGGAGCTTCATTGTAGTTCAGAGCAAAACATCACAGAAAGTCCTGAAGGGAATTTAAAATAAATCTGAATTAAACATGATGTTTGTGTTTGTTTCAGGGCAGCCGTCGCGTGTCTCGGCGCTCTATTCGAGCAGCTCGGCCGGATGCTCGTCGGCTCCTTTAAAGACAGTCTGGCCAACCTGCTGAAGGCCATGAAGAGCGCTGAGGTTTGTCACAGTAGCTTTACTTTAATTTCAGGATTTAATTTTGTTTTCAGCTTATTAGCAATTTAACTGTTTGATCATTTTATTTTAATTTTTACTCACCCTGGTTTATTTCACTTTTATTTCAAATCTAAATGAGCTTAAAGTCGTTTTTGATCAGTTATTTTATTAATTAATTTATTCATTAAAAATTTAAAATCTCAGTGAGGCCCTTTTGTCTTTAAAGTTTTAATCAGCACATCTGCAGTGCGTCAGCTCACCCTCCTCTTCCTCTCTCAGTCTCAGGGTCGGTATGAGATCATGTTGACTTTGGAGAAGATCCTTCGAGGTTTGGGTGTCAGTGCCGTGCCGTGTCACCGTGACGTCTACAAGGCGGCCAGAGCCTGTCTGACGGACCGCTCCACGGCAGTCCGCTGTGCCGCTGCAAAGGTAACAACGATCACATCCTGTTGAACAATCTCCAAATCACCCGTCAGCTTTTAGACCAGTTTCAGCCGTTGTGTGAAAATCTGCCTGCAGACGGAGAGATAAACCGTCACAGCTCACGTTCAGTCTTTTTTAAACTTTCTGTCTCGTCCTGTCAGTGTCTGCTGGAGCTGCAGAGGGAGGCCGTGTTCCTGTGGACCAGCGAGCTGGAGAACGTGGCCACTCTGTGCTTCAGAGCCTTTGAAGGATCCAGCTACAACGTCAGAGTGTCCGTGGCCAAACTGCTGGGAACTCTGCTGGCTGCTGCTGTGGAGCCCAGACAGCCGGCCGGTACGCTCACAGAGGAGGAGGCTGAGGAGAGCAGCTGTTAATCTCCTAAAATGATACTGTCCTAACTTTTAAATCTCTCTCACTGACATTCAGTGATGTCTGTGTTGCACATTTCCAACTTTCCAAAACCAACAAATCAGCATCCTCCAGCATCCTCATTTAAAGCAGCAGTTATCAAATTATTAATTATTTATATTACCAAATTATTCTGCAGTCTTTACATTTCTACGTTCTTCACTGTTTGAGAGGAAGGAAATCCTTTCAGTCGTGTGTTTCAGGCCGTAGAGATGAACAGATGTGTGGTGGTAGATGGATGGATGATGCTAACGGATGGATGTTTGAGCTCCTCTCTTTCTCTCTTTCTTATTTTTTTCCCAGCAGCCCCGAGGCAGGGTGGGCGTGGTCGCAGCTCGCTGGAGGAGGTGATGGATTTGTTGTCGGGGGGGTTCCTGCGGGGTGGGGCGGGTTTCCTCCGGGCCAGCGGAGACATGCTGAAGGGGACGAGCTCGGTCAGCAAGGACGTCCGCATCGGGGTCACTCAGGTGGGTTACCACGGCAACTAACAAATGAATTTTAGGGAACCTGATTTATAAACAAGCAGATTAAATGACTCCTCCTCCTCAGGCCTGTGTGGTCTTCGTCTCCACCCTGGGCGGCTCCTGGTTGGAGGCAAACTTCCCGGCCTTCCTGTCCCTGCTGATGGAGCTGGCGTCCCACGGCAGGGCCACGCAGACGCCGGCCGACGCCGTGGTGACCCGCTGCTGCGTCTCCTTCATCCTGAGGAGCACCCTGGGCTCTCTGTTGGGAGAGAAGGCACAGACCAACGCCGCCAAACAGCTCTGTCTCGCTGTGGCGACGCAGAAACGAGCCATCGGTAAGCAGAGGGGGAGGAAGACTTTCCTCTGTGTACATCATGTATTCTCTGTGGTTACATACTTATTTAATACTGATGAATTCAGATGTAGCTGAAAGTTCTCTAATGGATCCAACATGAGAAATCCAACATGTGTGTGTGCAATGTGTGTGCGTGCGCGTGTGTGTGTGTGTGTGTGTTTAGATGCAGCTCTGGCTGATGGGAACGTGGAGACCAGAGTTTCATCTGCAGATATCTCAGCCAGTCAGCATGTGTTGGTCTGCTGCCTGCTGGAACTGGGAGGACTCATACAGGGACTGGGATCCACTGCCGCCCCCCTTCTGACTGACAGCAGCACAGGTCTGACACACTCACACACACACACAAACCAACACTCACACACACGCATACAGACACGCATACACACAGTGATGGATCCCTCTCTATCTGTTACACAGAGGAGAGCTCAGGTCGGGTTCTCAGCTTGTTCAAACAGTATTTATGTCTTCTTATATCTTTTATTTTCTCGTGTGTCCGTCCGTGCAGCCCTCCTGGACACAGTGATCTCCGTCCTGCTTCACCCGCTCCCCTCCGCCTGTCTGGCTGCTGCCTGGTGCCTGCGCTGCGTTGCCGTGGCGATGCCGTCCCAGGGTTCCTTGCTCCTGGATCGCTGCACCGAACGTCTGGTGGCGCTGAAGTCTTCCCCTGAAGCTGTGGCCGGGTACGGAGCTGCCATCGCCGCCCTGGTGGCTGCAGTGCAGCGCTGCCCCCTGGGAATACCACACACCAAAGGCATGGTGGGTAAAATATGCTGCCGTGTGTTATTGCATCAGTTAGGTAACAGGGACAGGGGCCAAAGGTACCTGTTATGATACAGACTGTGTTTTCTGTGGGTGCAGGTGGTGCTCGGCCTGGCTGAAGATCTGCTGCGTTCGGCCTCACAGAACAGTCGCATCTCTCTGCAGAGGACTCAGGCCGGCTGGCTGCTTGTCTCCTCTCTCCTCACGCTCGGTACTGAATGAGTCCGGCATCGTCTGACTGAGCACAGAATAAAAATTTAGATAGTTAAGATCTGAGAGTAGCACTTTTTTTCCAGTCTAACAGTTACATTTTCTAAACTGTGTAATAAAACATTACAGCTTTCACATTGTGTGTGCGTGTGTGTGCAGGCCCAGCTGTAGTGGAGCACCACCTGTCCCGCCTCCTCCTCCTGTGGCGGTGTGTGTTTCCTGCTTCGCTCAGAGAGCAGGAGATGGAGCTGCGACGAGGGGACTACTTTACATGGCAGGTTACGCTGGAGGGACGTGCTGGGGCGCTCTGCGGTGAGCCACACACACACACTGACAGACCCCTGTGTGTGTGTGTTTGTAGTTTTAAAGCTTAACAACCTGCGGTTGCTTCTTCTTACAAAATGGATGTAAACCAACACACAAAAGAAACAGTAAATAACTGTTCTCGTATTCTCGTGTCTGAGCAGCGATGAAGAACCTGCTGCTACACTGCAGGGAGCTCGTCACCGATGACATCATCAGCCGTCTGCTCACACCTTTGGCCTGCGCCGTCGCTCTGCTCACCAAGTCAGTCCCTCCTCTTAATTTACAAGTCTGGTTAACTTAATCTCCAGCAAATCTCATGTTCAGACTCAAACCAGCAGTGAATCCTCTAAAGGATAAATATCAGCTGTGAGAAATAAAAACTATTGTGTGTATCTTTGCGTGTGTGTGTGTGTGTCTCTGCAGGTTGCCGGCTCTCCTCCGTTCATACAGCAGTTCAGTTCGTGGCTGGTCGGTCGTTTACAGACTCAGAGTTTACGAGCTGCTCGCCCTGCTGCCTCCTCACACCTACCAAGGTAACAACACACCTCTCACCTCTCCTCTGTGTGTGTTTCAGCTCTTCTTTCCTCCTCAGCACAACCTGCCAGAACTGATAGAAGTTTAAAGTTCTTTATTTCTTTACATTCCTTGTTTCCTTTCTGTCCCTTATTTTCTTCTTAAAATCATTTTCTTTTTTCCCTCCTTTCTTCTTGTCTTGTGTTGTTGCTTCCTTCTTTGAATCCTTGCTCCTCTCCTCTATCATATTTACAATATTTTCAGCTTGTGTTTTTTTCTTTTCGTCTCCTTCCTTTCGTGTCCATAAACTCTTTAATGTTTTCAGTAGAAACTCTGTTTTCAGTTTGAATGAAGGGTTTTTCCTCCCCTCTCGTCCTCCTGCAGAGAGTTTTGGTTTGGTGATGAACCAGCTGGTGTCTGATCTGTCGGGTCAGGATAATCTGAACCAGCCGTGCTCTGAGCTCACCCTGCTGCCCCCCCTCTGTCACCATGATGACCTGCCGCTGGTCAGCCCCGCCCTCCACGACACCGACCACAGATACATCGAGGAACAGGTAACTACACTAGCAGGACTTTAGCCTGATAACTCAAACACTACAGGGCAGAGGAGTGTTCTGATGTTTGAGGGTGTGTTTGGTTTCCAGCTCCACGGCAGCAGTGTGGGAGGAGGCTCTCTGGACAACGACGCCTTCAGTCTGTGTGACAGCGGTGAGGAAGCACCTGCTCCTCTTCCTCCTCCCGTCGCCCTGACCGCTGCCGTCGTCCGCCTCTTTGGGACGCTCTTCCCCCACATTATCTCCGCTCAGAGGTAACTCACCTTCTGTCAGCTGCAACCAGGTTCTTCAGATATGTCCCCAAAATATTTGCACTTTTTGAATAAATCCAAAAAGTGTGATTTGCCTCGACATCCCAGCAGATTCTCCAACATGTCTGACATTAGATGTTTTATATTCCTGTACAGTTATGTGTTATTCCATTATCTTCTGTATTCGCCTGCGTCTTAAAGCCTAAATTCTTTCTGTGTGTCGTCCTCAGAGTGAAGATATTGGAGCAGTTTGTTGAAACAGTGAACCAGCTGAAGGGTCAACGCAAGCAGATCGTCCAGACTCACATCTGTGCTGCCCTCTGCAGTCTGCTCAAGGTACTACACCTGTTATCATCGCGGCCGACACCCCTCAGACATCCAGACAGTGAAAGTTAGCATGTTTGTGTCCAGGATAAATATTTGGTCTCTGTTAAGTCTCATCAGTTCTGTTTAAAGCTGTATTAATCTATTTTTGTCCACTGGAGGGCAGCAGAACTCCACTACATGCTGTAAAACATAAGTGTTTGACATATTATATCCAAGAAAAGGTAAACTAAACTACGTCCTCCTCCTCAGCAGCAGGGTGGGGTTCGAGGCTCTCTGGGGCCGGAGGAGATCCGTTCCCCAGCATTGTCCCTCCTGTCGGGGGCACTGGAGAGCGGCAGCCCTCTTCTGCGCTGTCTAGCTGTTGAAGGTCTGGCCCGGCTGGTTCAGGTGGTCGGAGATCCAGGTTTCACTGTGTCCGCCTCCCTCCTCTGCTTTGACAGGTAGGTGGACATAAACACACTTTTATCTGAAGATGGCTACAAGATGCTCACTGCAGGAGAGGATCTTTGGAAATGCTCCTTTACTAATATAATTACAGTAGTTACAGAAGTGTTTTAAGCACTTGAAAGATATTTCCTTTAGTATTCATGCATTGTTACATGTTACATACAGACAGGTGATATAAAAGGAAAAGCCTGAATAAATGAGTGAAGGAACATAACAAATACAGATGCAGAATCAGATGCTGTGGTCTTCAAAGTCAGCACATCTCAACCTGAACAGCTGTGGGAGGTTTTGGAGCGACGTGTTAGACAGCGCTCTGCACCTCCATCACCAAACACCACATGAGGGAATATCTTTGGAAGAATGTGTTCATCCCTCCAGGAGAGTTCACACACTCGGAGAATCAATGAAGCTGCTCTGGAGGAGGACCAACACCTCACTGACACTTTATCAGCTTTATTATTATTATTATTATTATTATTATTATCACTGACACACTTTATCAGGGTTAAACTTGAATCTGTCACCTGTGAATCTGTATATATTTTTATATATGTTTTATGACCTGTTTGTGAATAGTGAAGCAGAATCCTGCCACTGAATACAGGAGAAATTAAACAAAAGTCTGAATATATCTATATATCTATTTTCAGTCTTTGAGCTCTTAAAGTAGCAACAGCAGAAAAAAATCAAGTCGTCATCTAAAATTATACTTAAACACTTAATAATCCAGAAATAGTATGAAAAGGGTTTAAAAAACTGTGAGATCAAAATATATAACAGTAGGTTTTTTTTGGTGAGTCACTGGTGCTGTGATGCTTTTAGAAGATGTTATTTTCGTTTTAAAGGTATTTGTGTGCAGATGCTTTATTTAGGTACAGAGTTTTTCCACGAGGTGCTTTTCCTCCTGTTATAGTTTCTGGTCAGTGCAATCTAAACTGGGCCGTTTTGTCATGTAGTGCTGTTCTCTTTATGCGTTATTTTTTGTCCTTTCTGTAAGTTTTTGCAACTGATTTCGTGATGAACCCATTTCTTAAGCTCATGTGAAGCACTTATAATCATGTCTGTGTTTGAAAGGAGCCTTTAATGCCTGACAATTATTAAAACTCTGACATCTACAGAAACTATCACTGCTGTCACTAACGGTAACGATCTCGACTGTTCAGGCTGAAGACGGCTCGGGACGCGGCCTCTCGCAGTGGCTACACTCTGGCTCTGGGGGCGCTGTACCGCTACATTGGAGGATTTGGCTCACCTCAGCACCTGTCCACCTGCCTGGGAGTCCTGTTCACCCTGAGCCAGGACAGCACCTCACCTGAGGTCCAGGTATGCACATCCTTCCATCCAAAAGTCATCAGGTTTGAAGTGTTGATAAGATGCTGACTGTCTCTGTGTGTCTGCTGCCTGCAGACCTGGTCTCTCCACAGTCTGTCTTTGGTGGTCGACCTGTCCGGAGGTTTGTACCGCGCTCACGCCGAGCCGTCGTTCACACTGGTGCTCCGGCTGCTGCTGTCGGCTCCACCCACCCACCCTGAGGTGCACATTTTTCGCAGCCTCGGACGCTGCCTGCACGCTCTCATCACCTGCCTGGGCCCCGACCTGCAAGGTGCGACCTGCAGCACACCTGAGGACAGAGAGAGAGAGTGTGTGTGTGTGTGTGTGTGTGTGTGTGTGTGTGTGTGTGTGTGTGTGTGTTCCTCAGGTGAAGGTGCAGCAGTCGTGTGTGTGTGTGTGTGTGTGTGTTCCTCAGGTGAAGGTGCAGCAGTGATGTGTGTGTGTGTGTGTGTGTGTGTGTGTTGTGTGTCAGGTGAAGGTGCAGCAGTCATGTGTGTGTGTTCCTCAGGTGAAGGTGCAGCAGTGTGTGTGTGTGTGTGTGTGTGTGTGTGTTCCTCAGGTGAAGGTGCAGCAGTCGTGTGTGTGTGTGTGTGTGTGTGTGTGCTGTGTGTGTTCCTCAGATGAAGGTGCAGCAGTGATGTGTGTGTGTGTGTGTGTGTGTGTGTTCCTCAGGTGAAGGTGCAGCAGTGATGTGTGTGTGTGTGTTCCTCAGGTGAAGGTGCAGCAGTGATGTGTGTGTGTGTGTGTGTCCTCAGGTGAAGGTGCAGCAGTGTGTGTGTGTGTGTTCCTCAGTGTGTGTGTGTGTGTCAGTGTGTGTGTGTGTGTGTGTGTGTGTGTGTTCCTCAGGTGAAGGTGCAGCAGTGATGTATGTGTGTGTGTGTTCCTCAGGTGAAGGTGCAGCAGTGTGTGTGTTGTGTGTGTGCAGCAGTGTGTGTGTGTGTGTGTGTGTTCCTCAGGTGAAGGTGCAGCAGTGTGTGTGTGTGTGTGTGTGTGTTCCTCAGGTGAAGGTGCAGCAGTGATGTGTGTGTGTGTGTGTGTGTCAGTGTGTGTGTGTGTGTGTTCCTCAGGTGTGTGTGTGTGTGTGTGTTCCTCAGGTGCAGCAGTGATGTGTGTGTGTGTGTGTGTGTGTGTTCCTCAGGTGAAGGTGCAGCAGTGATGTGTGTGTGTGTGTGTGTGTGTGTCAGGTGAAGGTGCTCAGGTGAAGGTGCAGCAGTGATGTGTGTGTGTCTCAGGTGAAGGTGCAGCCCTTCGTTCCAGCTGTCTGGTTGGTTGCGGGGTGATGCAGGCTGGTCCCGACTGTCTGGTTCAGGCGAGAGCAATTTCCTGTCTGCAGCAGCTGCACATGTTCTCGCCGCCACACGTCAACCTGGCCAGCCTCGTACCTGCTCTCTGTGTGAGTACACCTGATACACCCGAACTTCCTGCCTTTACTCTGTTTTCAAAGATTCAAAGATTTATTTATTTCAGTATTATTAACCCTGCACCACATGAGTCTGTTTTCTTTTCTATGATGGATTTATGCAGTCCGAATGTTTATGTTTAGATGTTTATGTTTAATTAATTCATTGTTTAATTCATTAATAGGCAGAGAAATCAAACCACTGAATCAATAAATAAAGATAAAGTTGATTTCTTCATGTGGAGCCAATGTGAAAACTGTTTGTGGTGAAGACATGCGACCGTCAGATTAGAAAACATTTCAGTGAGATTTTAAATAAATTAAATAAAAGTATTAAAGTGTTAAAGAACATGAACATATACTGTAAAATAAAAGAGTTCATCCTCATGACGGTCTTTTTTTCTACAGACGTGTTTTGTTCTGAGCATTGAAGCTAGAATAATCCGTGTACAGTTGTCTGTGTGTGTTTTTGACCCTGTCTTGTGTCTTGCAGGAGATCTTGTTGGATTATTCCCTGTTGGTAGGTTTTCTCTCAGGCCTGAAGCTGCTGTTTGTCTTTCTTTTCTGTTGCTGTGGAGCTTTTTAAAACAGTTCTGCTGTTTTAATGTTGTCTTTGCAGTCTGAAACACGTCACATTTCTTTGTTGAGCTTTTTAACCGTTTTCTGTTGCACCTTAACATTTTCCTTTTGGGCTTGATCCCGTATTAACTCACTGTTGTTGCTAAGCGTTTGAACTTTTGTCTCACAGTTTTCTATGGCTGTTAACTTTCACATCGTTTGCTTTGCAGTATGACAGCTAACTCAGTAACACCGGCACAACCCGACCCACAGTAACCTCAACACGCCCTCCAGCTGTTCTCCTGCGGTGAAAACATTCAGTGTTTCCTCCAGAAAGAGCTCAGGAATCCTCAAATTATTATTGTTTTTATAAAGAGTCCTCCTGTGGATTTGATGAAAACTGATCACACAGTTCATTATTTTGAGATACCAATGACCTTAAAGTGACATTTTGTGTTTAACAGAACAGCTCAGACCCTTTGAACCCACCTCTGAGACGATATGACATTATTTTTAATTAATTTGCTAAACAAATGTTGATCAGAACTGTTTGTTGAGCAGCCAATAAGATTAATTAATTAGACCTGAATGATTAGTTAATTCACATAAAAATATGAATATATACGTACATATTAAAATTTGTTTTGATAATTGATCTTTTTTAAGCAAAACTATGAAACTTTTCTGTGTCTCAGATTCTCAGCTGTTTTGTGCTGTTGGTTCAGACAAAAGAAGCAACTTGAGGATGTTTTTTTTGGGCTTTGGGACAATTTCCGACAATTTAAAAGGTTATAGATTATAAAGATATAATTGTCAGATTAATCAGTAATTGAAATATTAATCACCAGAAAGCTTAATGTGAACATTGTACAGTTTCTGAGCGAGGAGGAAACACTGTCTGTAGCTGCATGCTGTCTGATGAGCCATAAACCTGCTGAGAGTCCAACACGTATGAACTCCTGTGTGTGTGTGTGTGTGTGTGTGTGTGTGTGTGTTTTCAGGCCAACCTGTGCAGCTCTCCTACCTGTGTCTGCGTCGGGCGGTGGTGGCGTGTCTGCTAAGGCAGCTCGTCCAGCGGGAGGCGCTGGAGGTTTCTGAACACGCTGTGACTCTGGTCAAAGAGCTGCCGAGGCGAGACAACACACAGCTGGGTGAGACGAGTCTGTGCACATGTCAACACGTTAACAACATGTTAACAGTTAACACGTTAATAACACGTTAACAACACGTTAACAACATGTTAACAACACGCCAGGAGATACAAACTCTTATTCTCAAGCGACTTCAAAGATCTGATTCATACACGTCTGAAGATAATGAAAATACTGTGGAATAATGATCAGTATTAAAGTCTAGTATTAAAATTTCAGTAATCTCTTTTCTAACTTCACATTTTTTTCCCTCATCACTCATGAAATAAAAATTTAAACTTAATTTTTATCTGACCTTTCAAGAGCAAAAACTCACAAAGTGCTTCACAAAAGAAATGAATCAACACATATAAATACAATTAAGAAGAATAAAACACCTTAAAATAGTACACATGTACGACAGGTTTGGATGTTTTTAAAATGTTGGTGCTCTCTGCGTTCTGTTTCTTACTCGCTAACACCCTCGTCCTCACTGAACATGTAAACCAACGTCGTGCCTCTCGTGTTCAAAGACGTCACCATAAAGGAGGTCGGTCTGGAAGGAGCTCTGTTCACTCTGCTGGACCGGGAGTCAGATCCAGGTCTGAGGAAGGACATCCAGGAGACTCTGGTCCACATGATGGCGTCCAGCGCCACCAGCGGGAAACTGGGACACTGGCTCAAACTCTGCAAGGACGTCCTGTCTGCGACCACCGGTGGGTGTGAAGCTGTCGTATCTGAAGATGTGATGCTTCAACTTTGAGAATGTTCACAACACTTTATTCAGAGAGAGGGAGGCTGTTTCAGGTTTACATATAAATCTGATGAGTCTTATCGTCTTCGTCATGATGGTGATAAAACATCTTCAAATAGATTTGATGTCAGTTTGAATTGAACAGGACAGTTTTTTTTTGGCTGCTCGACAGACAAAACTAAAGACAGGACTTTGGGGATGTGCCTGAACGAGCCATCATATTATTTTAACATCAGTTATTAAATCAGTTAATTAAAATGATGATCAATATTTGAATCAGTAAGGAAGGTAATTGTTAATGGTCCTAATGATTTTTAAAGTTTTTAAAGTTTTAGTTTAGTAGTTTAGTTAGTCTCAAGAAAAAAGATGTTTCCTTCCAAATATTCAAAATCAGTCATGTGACTTTCTGTAAATTATTATTAATCCTACAAATACAAAAAAGCATCATCAAAAACAATTTTTATTATTTACTTATTGTGGGTACAGAAATTTCTAAGTGATGTAGAAAAGATCATAATTACAAAACAAAAAGACTTAAACCTCACCATACCTCAAGTTTCATTTACAGAGTTTTTGTGTAGCTTTCAGCCTCGTCTCATGGTCTTCATCAGCAGGTGCAGCCAATGATTTTGTCTGTGAGAACGTTTCTGAGGGACAATGTTCAGGTTTGATGAAGACCTTAAGATATGATAAAAGTGGTTTCTGAGTAAGAAATGAGCTCTTCCTCCTTTAGACTGTCGGGCTCCGGTCGAGGCGAGTCAGGAGGACGAGGAGGCCGACTCCAGCAGAGACGACGACTCGTCTGCTTTCAGAGCTCGGTCGGACTCCGGCGTTCTGCCCGTTCACAGCGCTGCGCTGGGCCACGCGACGCTTCGCCATGCAGTGTGTGTGTCGCATCATCGCTCAGTGTGAGACTGCCGACCCGGCTCACTTTGACATGGCTCTGGCTCAGGAGCGACGCCTGCACGAGTCCACAGGTGAGACCGCCCCCCCACCCTGATGTCTGTATGTTCAGTTTGTGTTTGTGGACGCTGCAGACCTCCCTGACCCCTCACCTGTCTCTCCACAGACTTTCTGGTCCTCCATCTTGGTGACCTGGTCCGCATGGCGTTCATGGCGGCCACAGACCACAGTGACCAGCTGCGGCTGGCGGGCCTTCAGACGCTGCTGGTGATCATCAAACGCTTCTCAGCCATCCCCGAACCGGAGTTCCCCGGTCATGTGATCCTTGGAGCAGTACCAGGCCAACGTAAGGACGCCCGCTGATCCAACTGAAGAGCATGTTTTTCATTTTTTTTTAACGCACAGCATAATCTCAAATTTACTGTGAAATAAAAACTCTGTAGAAGCAGTAAACCAATAAATGCAAAACCTAATTGTCAAAATAATGAGTTTGTTTCAGACCTGCAATTAATGTGTATCAGGCTTTAATTACACATTTGTGTGTGTGTGTGTGTGTGTGTTTGTGTGTGTGTGTTCAGGTTGGAGCTGCTCTCAGACCAGCCTTCACTGTAGATGCTTCTCCAGATATCACAGCCAAAGCTTGTCAGGTGATCAATCATCAATAATCATCTTAATAATCCTGACTGACAGGTTGCTGTTTATCTCAGGTAAATGTTCACCTGTGGCTGCTGAGGTCAGTCCAGGTTACCAGGAAACAACATGTGGATTAGTTTCATCAGGTCACAGAGGACACCACACTCAGTTTACCCTCGTCCTCTCCTGCAGGTCTGCAGCGCCTGGATCGCCAGCGGTGTGGTCAGCGACCTCCGCGACCTGCGGCGAGTCCATCAGCTCCTGGCCTCCTCATTGGCCAAAGTCCAGGCCGGGAGGGACACGTCGAGCCAGCTGTACAACGAGGCAACCGCTACCATGGAGACACTGGCCGTCCTGAAAGCCTGGGCCGAGGTGTTCACTGCTTCACTGTTCATCGTTTGACCTCATTCAACTCTTTGCCTTTGAAATGTGTCTTTATAATAGAAAATAATATTAGTGTCCACAAGATAAAAAATATCGAGCTAAACTGATTTTATTGCAGGATTTTAAAATTTAAAGTTGTGTTTCCGCCCGGCTCTCCGGTGTCTCAGGTTTACATCGTTGCCGTGCAGAGGAGCAGACAGAAGGAGAGCCCCGGTAGGACGGCTGACCTGTCACTCTCCTCTCTGGCCAATGACAGCTCAGGGTCCGAGTCAGGTGACGCGGGCCTCCTGATGCTGGTCCAATCAGATCTGTCGACGCTGAGCCGGCTGTGGTTGGCTGTGCTGCAGGACTACGCGTTTCTGACCCTTCCACAGGAGTACGCATCTCAGCTACCTGCGACAGGTAGGAGGCAGGAGCAGGAGCAGGAGCAGGACTGAGCTCAGGAGCAGTTTATTTTGTTGTCTTGTGAGGAACTGATGGTAAATTTGTCCTCCTCTTCCTGCAGGAGGTTCTTTCTACACAGCAGAGACGGTGAACCAGGCCAGAGCTCATTACTCCTCCTCCTGGGCTCCCATCCTCCACGCCACCTCCCTCTGGCTCCACAGCACCGGTCAGTCCTCCTCCTCCTCCTCACTGCTCCTCCTCCTCCTCCTCCTTCTCACTGCTCCTTCTCCTCCTCCTCCTCCTCACTGCTCCTCCTCCTCCTCCTCCTCATCACTGCTCCTCCTCACTGCTCCTCCTCCTCCCTTTGTTAACCAGTCAGATGTGTCTGTGTGCTGCAGGTTTTGTGATGTCAGACGACACACCTGCCAACCTGTCCAGACCGGCCACGCCCACCTCCATGGGACGCACCGGTTCTGTGGGCGGAGCCAAGAGTCCAGAGGACATCAGCACCGACAGGCTGCATCTCATCCTGGGTAGGAAACAAGTTTTAACACAAACCCAGCGGACACTCAGACTTTATTTCACTCATGTTAAATTGTGATTTTTCTGTCGTGTTTCCCTCCGTCAGGGATCAGCGTGGAGTTCCTGTGTTCTCCGCACTCTGAGGACCAGATGGAGAACATCACTTCCTGTCTGCGAGCTCTGCAGGCGCTGCTGGACGTCTCCTGGCCCCGAGCAAAGATCGGAAATGACCAGGTGAGACGCTGACCTGATCCCAGACCAGAAACCTGATCTGACCGCAGCCCGAGCTGGAACCAAGACTTAGACTCTAGGCTGGATCCCAGATTCAGACTCAGACCAGAATCCAGGCTAAACTGATGATCAGAAACAAGACTGAGACTCAGACCAGAGTCCAGGGAAACCTCCCTCTGGACTAAAGAATTGTACAGACAGAAAAACTGCAGAAAAACCCTGAAAGTCTGTCTGTCTGCCTGTCTGTCTGTCTGTATCTGTCTACCTGTCTGTGTCTGTCTGTCTGACTGCCTGTCTGTCTCTCTGTGTCTACCTGTCTGCCTGTCTGTATCTGTCTACCTGTCTGTGTCTGTCTGTCTGCCTGCCTGCCTGCCTGCCTGTCTGTCTGCTGTCTGTCTGTCTGTCTGACTGCCTGTGTCTCTGTCTGTCTGCTGCTGTGTCTGCCTGCCTGTCTGTCTGTCTGTCTGTCTGTCTGTGTCTGTGTCTGTCTGTCTGTCTGTCTGTCTGTCTGTCTGTCCTGTCTGTGTCTGTCTGTCTGCCTGCCTGCCTGCCTGCCTGTCTGTCTGTCTGTCTGTCTGACTGCCTGTATGTCTGTCTGCCTGCCTGCCTGTCTGTCTGTCTGTCTGCCTGTGTCTCTGCCTGCCTGTCTGTGTCTGTCTGTCTGTCTGCCTGCCTGCCTGCTGTCTGCCTGTCTGTCTGTCTGACTGCCTGCTGTCTGTCTGTCTGTCTGCCTGCCTGCCTGTCTGTCCTGTCTGTCCTGCCTGCCTGTCTATCTGTCTGCCTGTCTGTCTGTCTGTATCTGTCTACCTGTCTGTGTCTGTCTGTCTGACTGCCTGTCTGTCTGTCTGTCTGCCTGCCTCTGCCTGCCTGCCTGCCTGCCTGTCTGTCTGTCTGTCTGTCTGCCTGCTGCCCTGCCTGTCTGTCGTCTGTCTGCCTGCTCCGTGTCTGTCATCTGTCTGCTCTGCCTGTCTGTCTGTCTGTCTGTCTGACCTGTCTCTTGTCTGTCTGTCTCCTGTCTGTTCCTGTCTGTCTGTCTGCCTGTCTGCCTGCCTGCCTGCCTGCCTGTCCTGTCTGTCTGTCTGTCTGTCACCTGTCTGTCTGCTGCCTGTCTGCCTGCCTGTCTGTCTGTGTGTGTCTGCTCTGCCTCTGTCTGTCTGTGTGACTGCCTGTCTCTCTGTGTCTGTCTGTCTGTCTGCCTGACTGCCTGTCTGTCTGCAGGCTCTCAGTGTGGAGCTGCTCAGCGTCCTCCACCGGCTGATGGTGACGAGAGAGTCGGCATTGGTTCAGCTCGCCGTGTTGGATTTACTGCGACAGATCGTGACGGCTGCTCAGGAGCACGTCAGGGAGAAACGCCACAGCGCTGAAGGTGAACGCACGCTGAACAATATTCATATTTGACCACTGATGAATCAATTTGTTTAAATTCAGAGCGGAATAATGAACATTTAACCACCAAAAACTTCTGTCTGACAGTTGTCGTGTCAAACTTTATTGTTCCGCAGTGGACGACGGTGCGGCAGAGAAGGAGACGCTGCCAGAGTTCGGCGAGGGTCGGGACACCGGCGGTTTGATTCCCGGGCGCTCGCTGGTGTTCGGAGCGTTGGAGCTCTGCCTCTGCGTGCTGGTCAGGAAACTCCCACAGCTCAGCCCCAAACTGGCTGGAACCAGCCCAACAGGTACGACGAAGAGGAGAAATGAGTGGAAATGTTTTTAAAGGAATCGATTTTTATGCTCTGCATTGTGTCAGAATGAGTTGTTTGGACTTTCTGTGTTGATTACAGATGAAAGGTTTTATCTTCTTCAGCATTAAGTCATCGTTCAGTTTCAGGATCGAGTCTCTCTCACAAAAATCCAGCACTCTAAAACATCTGTGTTCGCTGAGCTTTACATCAGCACACGGACTCCAGCTTTCTTTTTGTGAGATGTTTTTATCCTCTACCTAAATTATTTATTTTTTTTTTAATTCAAGATCTTTTTTATTGAAGTTTTCTCAATATAACAAATGTGCAGCGCTGCATAGTTGTTACAGAGACATGAGATGGGTATGGGTATATATCAATCACAGCATGCACAAATGAGCTGTACAAGCTTTGCCTAAATATTTCACGAAAAAAGTTAAATAAGAGACTGAAGCTTGTTAGGACGGACGTGATTGTTGATCATCTTTACAACATTCAGGCATCCCTACAAAAGTAAAAAAAAAAAACAGCCAACAGACTATTTTAACAGACTAAATTATATGTTGATTTTGTTTTTGGCTATGAAATGGGCCATAGATAAAGAACCTAAGAGTGAAGGCAGGACGATAAGATGATGAACACGATGATATCCAGTCCAAGAACCAGAATATTAAATCAACATTTAATCTGGAAGAAAAAGTCGTTTTGGTTAAATGGATTGGAGGAAGAGTTGAAGGACAAAAGAGAGGAGCAGAGAGTCTGACAGGGAGGAGAAGTTGGAGGTGACAGTAAGAGGAGTCAAGAGAAGAGGAGGAGAATATCAAGAGAAGAAGGAAAATGAGGAGTAAAGAGACTGCAAAAGCTGCAGTGTGTGTGTGTGTGTGTGTTCATGTGTGTGTTCAGGTCCTGGAGGGTCAGTGTGGAGTTTGACGGACAGCGACTGCCGGCTGGTGTCGTCGACTCTGTGTGTCCTCTCCGAGCTGCCGTCTGTCTGCTCGCCTGAAGGTGAGCAGATGTTAATTTTAAACTTTTACAAATGAATGATTAAACTTAATGTTCACAGATGAAACTGACGTAACTCTGCCCCTGTGTGTGTGTGTGGCTGTCCTGCAGGCAGCGTGTCCATCCTCCCCACCGTCCTCTACCTGCTGCTGGGAGTCCTCAGAGAGCTGGTCCAGCAGCCCAGCTCTCACACCGGTAGAGTCTTTCCTCCTGCAGTTACTGATGATTATTTTCTCCAATAATCGATTGTTTGATTTGTAAATTTTGTTGTCTTTCGGTTCCCAGGTGCCCTGGCAGCGGGCTCGATGGGCGGAGCCGATCTGGGTGCAGTGGTCCAGGCAGCTCTTCAGGCTCTGAAGTCCGTTGTGACGTCTCCAATGAGCCGACAGGAGAAGAGCCGAGGAGCCTGGACCCTCCTGCTGAGATCAGCTCTGAACACACTGCTGGGCCTCTGGGACGCTGGTACACAATGCACACTGATCACTGATTAATGTTTAAGTACTACAAAATACAAGATTATTTAGTCATTAATTCAGAGCTAAAGCAATCAGACTTAGGAGAGGCAAGAAAAAGAAAAGATGAAGAAGTGAAAATATGAAATCAAAAGAGAGAAAAGCTCAATGTAGTGATAAATAATGAAAAATAGATAGCCGGTGTAGATTGATTGACTGTTTGACCAGCAGAAATAAAAAGCACCTGCAGTACGACAGAAACATACGGCACCATCTACCCTGGAGGAATCATCTGTATAATGTGTGTATGTGCATGAATTCAGTGTTTTATTGGTTGTGTTTGTGTGTGTGTGTGTTTTCAGGAGACTCTGTCGATCAGATCAGCCTGCTCACAGCTCTGACCGTCTTCCTGCTGTCTGCTGGTCCAGACGTCTGCACTGTTGAGCCTCTGCACACGCTCTGTCTGCAGCGCTTCAGCGCCAGCATGGACGCCAAAGACCCGCTGGTCAGTACGACAGAACTCAGAGCTCAGAGAGAGACAGACACAGAGAGAGAGACAGGCAGAGAGAGACAGAGACAGACAGAGATTTTTTTTATTATTATTTTTAGAAAAATTCTTTATTTTTTTGTGTTTTGATCTCAACATAACAGTTAACAGTTTACACAATAAAAATGCTTATTAAAACTTTTTTTAAATTGGTCTCATAAAAACTCTGGGTTGAAGCTCAGCTCCCCATCAACAACAGAACAAACAGCTTTGTTAAAACACCACTGAGATAAAAACTCTTCGACATTCTTCATGAGGGAGTAAAACCTGAAGTCCACTCTGACTCTGGCTTTCACCAGAGACACAGACATGGGCAGTAGTTCATCTCCTGAAGCATCTTCAATGTGCTTCTTTCTGCTTTTGTAAATGCTCAGTTTGGCCTGACCCACTACAAAGTTCAACAGCTGCCACTTTCTTTGCATTTTCTTTTTTATATCCAGCCCCAAAAATAAAAGCAGTCTCAGACCAAACCTCATTGCAGTTTGAAAAAACAGTTTTCAGCTTTTCAAATAAGCCTTTTAGTCTCTTACAGTCCAGGAAACAGTGATCGATGGTCTCTGGTTTTTGGCAGAAAGGACAGTCAGTGGACACAGTGGGATTGATCTTAGAGATAAAGCAGTTGACAGCCAGCGCCCCCTGCAGGATTCTCCACTGCAGCTCACCTGACCTCTTGTTTAAAGGAGCTTTATACAACACCCTCCACACCGGTTTACAGTCCTCCTGCACAGCCAGCCTCTCTCTCCACACAGTGTCCCTCCTCCCACTCAGCTGTCTTTTGTTGAAGGCTTGGACACAGAGTTTGTACAGAGCCTTCCCGTTCACCATGTGCATGTTGACTCTTTGAGAGACCAGCAGCGGTCCCGTCAGCTCAGACTGGTCTACTTCTAACCCCAGCTCAGGGAACGGATCCCCTTCATCGGGAGTTTCTGCTCTGCTGGCATAGTCCTGGCATCTCCAGTTCCTCAGTGGTCAGTTTTGTAGTCCATGCGTTTAAAATGTTCCTGGTGTGCCGGTTTGACCTCAGTCCAAGTCGAGAAGCCAGCGTCTCTGCGTCATGCGTTATGAAGTCTTGGACCTGCAGCGTCCACGATGTCTCTCAGCTTCACTGGGGCCCCGTGGATCAGAGGCTCCTCCAGGAGCCAGAACAGCGAAGCTGTTGGCTTCAGTCTGGTCCATTTAAAACAAGTCCATGTTTTAGTCTCTGATAAAAAGGAGGCAGATCACACGTACATATAAAATCACAGTTCAGTAAAAACAAGGAGGCATCTAACTTTAAACTTCTTTCTTAAAATGGTGCTGGTTGTTGCTTTCCACACCAGGTCTTCACTTCCTGTGAGGTATCTCTGTATGAACTGCAGCCTGAACGCTGCTGCTCTGCTCTGCAGGTGCACTAAGCCCTGCCCCCCCTCTTCCTTTGGCAGGTAAAGGACACTGTGTGGTACCCAGTGTAGTTTGTCCCAGAAGAAATTTACCAAGACTGCCTGTATCTTTTGTAACAGGCCAACAGGAGGCTCCATACAATTTAATCTGTGCCACAGACCAGATGCCACCAGGTTATTAATTATCAGGGCCCTTTCCCCTGTATGATATCTGAGGTAACAGCCACCTCCACTTTGCCAGCTTCCCCTCCACTTTCTCCACCACTCCCTCACAGTTTTTCTTAACAGTCTCATCATCCCCCAGGTGGAGCCCCAGGTATTTAAACCCTCCTCTCTTCCACTCTAACCCTCCTGGCAGCTGAGGCAGCCCTGCAGACCAGCTTCCAACTGCTAAGGCTTCACTTTTTGCCCAATTTAATTCGGCAGCTGAGATCTTCCCAGACTTTTTAACTATGGCTGTTAAAATGTCTACAACTTTTTGACTTTTTACAATGACAACAATATCATCAGCATATGCAGACAAGATAAAATGTGTGTTAAAATAAACTAAATCCAGACCATCAATAAAAGAACGAACATTGTGCAACATTGGCTCAATAGCCAATGGCCTTTCTTTGGTAACAGGGTCAGCACGGCTCTCCTGCTGCTCCTGGGCAATGATCTGTCGCTCAAGCTTTCACTGAGCACCTCTAAAAGAGAAAGCTCGGTAAAACTCTGGGGGTAGTCCGTCAATCCCGGGGGCCTTCCTCCCCCTTCATGCTCTGCAGCACTGCAAACACTTCCTCTGAGGTCAGAGGACCCTCCAGCTCTTTGTTGGTCTCCTCAGAGACTCTGGGCAGCCCGCTGCAGGAGGAATTAAAAGCCCCCTCGTCTTCAGTGTACTCACTATGATAAAGCTGAGCGTAGAACTGGACCGCTCTCCGTCTGATCTCACCAGCTTCGGTCAGCAGCTGTCCTTTGTCCGAGCGCAGAGCGTGGATGAACCTGCTCTGCCCGTTCTTCTTCTCCAGGCCAAAGAAGAAACTTGACGGTACGGTCCATCAGTGCAGCGCTCTGGAAGCGAGACCGGACCAACGCCCCCTGTGCTTTAGAGCCCAGGAGGTCTGCCTATACGGCTTTTTGGATTTGAGGTCTTCAAAACAGCCTCGGGTTCCTGTGGACTCTGCAGTCTGCCAATAAGCAGACTTGTGCTTGACATTTTAATCTCTATTTTCCCACACTCCCATCACTGCTTCACTGATGTAAAATCAATAAAAACTGTGCAAGACACCATGGAGTGATCTGAGAAACCTACAGGCAAAAAGCTGCGCCCTCTAAAAACACTAAAATGATGCTTAAAGGAATAAAACCTGTCTAATCTGGCCATAGATAGAGAGATCTCCCTGCTCACCACCCAGGTGTACTGTCTGTTTTCTTGGTGCATTTCCCTCCATACATCAGTCAACCTGTGCGTCTCCACCTGCTGCTTCAGAGCACGTTTGGAGGCAGCGTGAGGCTCTAAGTGGTTTCTGTCCAGCTGATCGTTTTCTGTGCAGTTAAAATCTCCTCCTAAAAATAAAAACTCTTCTGGCCCACACTGATTTAAAATCACACTGTGATCATTTAAAAGCTGAACTCTCTCCGGTCCTGAGTTCTGAGCATGCACATTTATAAAAACAATAGTAAAAAGCTCATATTTGGCTCTGACCACCATCAGTCTGCCCTTTATTCTTTCCTCCAGCTCATAGGATTTGGGCAGAAAGTTTCTGGAGAAGAGGAGAGCCACCCCTCCACTAACTCTGTCTAAATGACTCAACACCACGTCTCCGTCCCACTCCCTCCTCCAGTCAGTCTCATTTAAAGTGTCGCCATGTGCGTTTCTTGAAGTAGCATTACATTAATGCCCTTCAGTTTCATTAGCTCAAACACGTTAGCTCTCTTCCTCACATCTCTGGCTCCGTTTAGATTTAATGTGGACACTTTGAAATCGCTTATGATTTCTGATGTGGGAAGTGACAGACAGAAAGAGACAAGCAGAAAGATCCAGACAGTCTTACATGGCCTCTGAGTCTTCATCATGAAGCATTTCTTGTTTGAGTTTCTGAACTATTTTCTTCAGTCTGTAGATCTCCTGGTCAGTATAACCTCCTTTTCCTGCCTGTTTCATCTGTGACCTCACTGAAAGTACAAACAGTGCTTTGTTTGGGAAGAACTCTTCTATTTTCACATTTTTGGTTATCCTGCTGTGTTTTGACTGAAGGCTGAGAGTCAGTCTGAGACTGGCTGTCCTCATCATGAGCCTTCCTCCTCCTCCTCCTCGTCCTCCTCCTCCATGCTGGGCTCAGGTTCTGGCTGGTTCTGCTCCTGCTGCCTGCCTCTGCTCTTATTAGCTGCTCCTTTCTCAGCCTGAGACTCACTGCTGATGGACGACTGTTTCCTCTTAAGGAGGGGGGTTTAAAAAGGTCTTTTCCCCCCATCAGGTGTCCCTCAGTGTTCAGCCTGTCTGTGTCCTTCACTGTTTTCTCTGCAGTGTCCAACGCTGTAGTCTGCTCTCCCGCCTCGCTGTCATTTTTCCTGCCGTCCTCTTTCTGACTGACGGCTGCTTCTCGCTCAGTTTCAGTGTTTTCCTGACTCTGCTGTGTCTCAGTGGTCTCCTCAGCATCCTGCTCAGTCTGACTCTGAGTCTCCTCACTCTGAGCTTTCCTAACAGAGGAGGATTTTTCAGGACAGGCTCGCACTAAGTGTCCCTCCCTCCCACAGCCAAAACACTTCAGCGTCCCTGAGGTGACAAACACCACATATTCAAAGTCGTCCACTCTCAGGTTAAACACCAGACTGAGCTCCTCCTTCTTGTTGAGGATCATCTGAACCTGCTGTCGGTGTGACACGATGTGTCTGAGCAGCGGTGACTTGCAGCCCGACGGCAGTTTCCTGACCGGGGAGACGATCTTCCCGTGCCGGGCCAGCTCTCTGAGCAGCACTTCATCACTGATGAAGGGCGGCACGTTGGACAGAGTCACTCTCTTTGTCGGAGCAGTGAGAGGAGACACCGACACAAACGCATCATTGATAACTATGCCTGTCTCCATCGCTTTGTTCGCTTTGGCCATGTCATCCACAAACATCACCACCGCGCCGCTCATTCTCGCAGCGGACTTGATGCTTCTGTGTCCGACAACCTCCACCACCACCAAACTGCACTCCTCCTCCGAGCAGGGGAACCCAGGGCAGATCTTAAAGCCACGTTTCCTGCTTCAGAAACTCCATCACCACGAGTGTTTGACACGCCGACCAGCAAACGCTGGCGACCGCAAACACACATGGCCCTTTTCCACTAGTACCTACCTACCTTGAGCTCGACTCACTCAGTTTCTGTCGCTTTTCCATTACAACAGAGTACCACCTCAGCGTGGGTGGGGTCAATTGATCAGCAACGCGGCGAAAACTCCAGCAACGTCACTTGTTATGCAACACAAACACGAAACGACTACGGAGCAATGGAGGCCACCAGACAAAGAAATGTCTGCAGCTTCGTCGTTGCTCCGCGGTGGTTTCTTGATTTCTGTGCAGCAGCATCTCTGATCGTGTTCGTTGTTGTTATTGGGTTTTAAAAATGGGGCGGTTGACTCTTACGAACGAGTCGCTCTCCTGACGCATCTAGTGACGTCCACGCCCTGGCCAATCAGTGGCCTGCCGTCTGCCGACGTCACATTTTTGGCTTGACTCAGCTCGCTTGGAACCGGCCGAGTAGGAACTTCACGAAAGTACCTGGTACCAGGTACTAACACGGATGGATGAGCAAATCTGATAAACATCGCTCTCACACGACGCTCACTCAGAGAGAGAGAGAGAGAGAGAGAGACACACAGAGAGAGAGAGTGAGTTAGTTCACAGTAGATAATCAGGATTCTCTTTCCTGAATTGTCTGTTTTGATAATGGTCAAATTAGTTTTCTTATTTCAAGATATTGATATATCAGAATGTAGTTTTTCACTTTCAGTGTTCATCTTGGGTGAAGGTTTATGTCTTCTTCAGCTTTACATCATCATTTAGTCTCACGATCGAGTCCTTTGGGCCTCTCAACTCGTTGACACTTTTAGTTGCTCGGTACACAAACTCCAGCTTTCTTTCTTCTTTTTTTGGGGTGGGGGGGCTAAATATTTTCAGAAAGTTCTGATTTTAAAGTTCAATAGGAGACTTCCTCCTTACAAAAGTGAATAAAATCACAAATAAAAGCACAAACATACAAATATTCTTTGCTGAAACAATCAAAGAAAGTTTGAATGTCTTCTGCTGCTTATTTATTACATACTGAATTGTTTTTGTGTATGAAATGAGCCGTACATAAAGAAAAATACGAGTGAACGCATGAAGATAAGATGATGAACTTTTAAGCAGCAGTTCAGGAAAGCCCAAACTCAGCTGCTGGAAGAAAAAGTCGATGTGTGAAACAGTAAACCTGCTGCCTGCTGGTTGAACTGGGACACGGCGACGATGATCCACAGCTTCACTTGCAGAGTCTATTTCAGGACGCACAGACGGACAGAACCAGGTCACGTCTAAATTTTAAAACACGTCAGAATATTTCAAATTCTGAAGACGAAACCAGAGTCAATTGTGTGACGAGAAACATGGACAGATCCCTGCTGACTGATGGAGACGCGTTAATGTGGTTCACTTGTTTCTGGTAACACGAGTTTGACAGAAATTTGCTCCATAAATCAGAACTAATTATGAAAAACAGACTCATACTGCTGGTTAATTAATACCAGTTTATTACGAGCGTTATTCCACAGCTGTGGTTCCCAGAGACGAGCAGATTTATGGAATCATTGTTCACTTATTGTGCGTTTTTTAAATGTTTCAGCTCATCAAACAATTGTTATCTGATATTATTTTGACACAATACAATATAATTCAATCTCAAGCATCTGTGCACGTATGTGTGTGTTTTATCAGGGGTCACTGCAGGTCAGCAGAACATCCAAAAATGTACGTCAAGAACACAAAGAACGGACAAGAAGTTTCCAAGTGTTTATGAATATTGAATTTATATTGAATGAAAATTTTGTTCGGGTCTTCATAAGAATCCATTTATCTTATAATTTGTAGAAAATATGACATTGTTCTTTTCAGGAAACTTCCCAGGAAGATTTTCAGGAATCCTTATGAATTTAAGGTTTCCGTGAAATAATTGACAATCTCTGTTACCACCATGGGGAAAAAAAAAAAAAAATATATATATATATATATATATATATATATATATATATATATAAAATCAATAGTGTGTGATAAATAAGAGATATTTGATCATTTCTGTGAATATTAATCAAACTTGTGTGTTGCAGGTGGTGAGTCGGTGTTATCAGCTGTTGACGTCGGTGTTTCAGGCTCCGCCCGGCGTGGCTGTCCCGTACATCCAGGCGCTCGGACCGCCGCTGGTTCGATTCCTCCAGGTGAGAAAAGAGACAGTTTGACACTGGAGACGATTCATGAACTGTTTTTATGATTTCATTCAGTTTGTGTGGACGATCTGAGTGAAGCTGTGGAGAATAAATCAGTGAGAAACGTTAAAACTATCAATTTAAAAAATCAGTGTAATCTCACAGAAGTCTGAAATATTCAGCTGATTAATGAAGAACCAACAATCCTGAAAAAATCTGAGTTGAAAGAAAGTTCGGGCGTGGAGCTGCTGTTCTATCAGAATGATTTCGAGTATTGATCAGATGATTATCAGTTATTATCTGACGTGTTTCCTCCTCAGAAGGTGGAGAGGAGTCGTCCTCAGAGTCCAGACGAGCTGACGGGAGTCCTGGAGGGAGTCCGAGCCATGGAGGCTCTGATCCAGGCTGCAGAGGAGAACCAGCGTGAGTACACAACAGTACACAACACACAGAACACACAGAACATACAGAACATACAGAACATGAACGAGAACATGCAGAACATACAGGAGAACATACAGAACATGAAGGAGAACATACAGGAGAACATGCATAACATGAAGGAGAACATACAGGAGAACATGCATAACATGAAGGAGAACATACAGGAGAACATGCATAACATGAAGGAGAACATACAGAGAACACACAGAACATACAGGAGAACATACAGGACATACAGAACATACAGAGGACACACAGAGAACATACAGAACATACAGGAGAACATGCATACCATGAAGGAGAACATATAGAGAACACACAGGAGAACATACAGAGAACATACAGAGAACACAGAGAACATACAGAACACAGCAGAACTGCGGTTCTGTCGTATTAAAAACAGGTTCTCGTCTGAACGGAGGATTTCCGGGTCACTGTCGGTTTTCGGCCCTCAGGTGCTCACCTGGTCGCCGTCTTGTTGCCGCTCCTCATCTCCTTCCTGTTGGATGAAAACGCTCTTGGCTCCGCCCCCGCAGCGTCGCGGTCTCTCCACGAGGCGGCACTCAAAGACCTGATGCGCCGCATGGCCCCCAGCACCCTGCCGTCTTCAGGTAGGACAGTTTAGTTGTGAAGGTGTAATAAATGTTTAGAACTGAAGAGCGTAGTTTGAGCAGAGCTGTGACCTCTGACCTCGGCAGGTCTCTCATCGCGTCGTCTCCTCACCTGAAGTCTCGCCTTGAAGCCGCTGTCAAAGGAAACCAGGAGAGTCTGAACGCTAAAGCTAGCAGTACCACCTCCGCCGCCCGCAGCGCCGCCAAGTCCTCCCCCAGCATCACTTTAAAAACCAACTTCCTGTGAGACGGCTCTCCACGCCGCCGCCAACGCACCGCGCAGCGTTCACTGTCGAATGGTACTTTTATTGGGTGAAGATCTGATGGTAACATGAAAGACGCCGCCATGTTGGAAGAATGATAGAAAGCCATATTATGACATCACTTCCTCTTGGCGACAGTCTTTGATGACTCTTCCAACATGGTGGCATGTTCGTCTGATAACAAACACATCTATAAACTGCATGTCACTAACTCACACATCACTGTTATTGATCATTGATCAATTATTATTCAGAGTTTAAGGACCAGACAGAGTTTCTTCTTAAATCTTTTATTTCTCTCCTGCAGATTGATCAAACCTATCAAACCTTCAGTTTCACATTTCACTTCTGTAATCAGCGGGTTAGGGTAGGGTTAGGGTAGGGTAGGGTTAGGGTAGGGTTAGGGTAACCCTGTTGGTAGACACAAAATTCAACCAGAGCAGTTTCCAAAGTCAACAGTGACCTTTTTATAATCAATTGATCAGTTGAGGTCATTGAAAAGATTTTGTGACGTTTGTGGTCTGCAGCTTTTCTTTGTTTCATCTCTTCAGAAAGGAGTTTCAGCTGCTGTTTGGGTCAAACGGATCTTTGAAACCAGCTGAAGTTTCTCTGATGGTTTCTAGAGAAAGTGAAGACGTAAATGTAAAGTTTTATTATGTCAGTGATTCAGTCAGAGTTTATAAAGTTCATCATCTGCAGGCTGATTTTAATAGAAATGAACTTTGGAGGCACCTATCAATAATCATTATCGGTTAGTTTCTCCATTAAAATGTGACAACTGTGAAACGCGCCACAGATTCTAAAAATATTTTCACTATGACTCTTTTTATCTTAAAAAATGACTCAGAAGGATTCATTGATTATAAAAGAGAAGAGTTGTGGATTTATTTTCTGTCGACCGACTAATCGATTAATCAGTTTATTGTTGCAGTGCTGAAGTGAAGTGAAGAGAAACGAGAAGAGAAGGACGTCAAAAACAGACAAGCAGTTTGTAAAACGATCAGCAGAGATATGAAGTGTTGAAAGATTTGAATTGATCAGGAGATCAATTAAGATGGTACATTTTTCTTTTTTTAGTGAAATATTTTCTTCACGTTAAACTCGAAGGCCCAACAGATGTTGAATCATCTTAAAAAGAAGCCGTTTGTTTGAACATGTTTCATGTTTCTCAAACATGTTCAGACTTTAGAAAGCTGTGATGTTCCTGATCTGATGTTTTTATCCCAGAATGAGACGTCAGGCTCCAACAGACATGAGGATGAAACGTCTGCAGAGGGTCTGTAGCTTTTTAGGATGAAAAACTTCCTCTGATTGGAGACAAACAGACTTCAGATCAAACGTCAGACAGACGTGAGTCAAACAGCTCTGACAGATGTGAGTCTCTTTAAACGTTTAACTGCTTCAGAACTAACAAACAAAAAACAGATTTTACAGAACAGAAGATCTTCTTTTATTAAATGAGACACTCAAAGTTTTATTTTTTACAAACATGGACCTTTTTTTTTTTTTAACAGCTGCTTGTTTTATCTGAAATGTGAACTTATATCAGGATGGACGACGTTTAAGGAAACATTTCTGAGGATTATGAGTCTGAAGAGTTCGGCTGTACGTGGCTCCAACTTTTCTTTTCAGCCACATCGCCGGGCTGTAAATGTTTTTAATAATTTGCTAAATCCACTACTTTTGGAACCTGACTGACAAAAAATTCAAACACTTCATTTTTAAAAATCTTCAGATTACAGATCAGTTTGGTTTGGAACAAATCTGACAGTTTGTGTTTTAAAAATTATTTATTCATCATACTTTAGCTGAAGATCACCAAAACAAATTCCTAATTATAAAACCAGTTTTTGTTTTCATGTCCTGAACTTAAATTTGGATCAAATCTGACTGTCAGTGCTGCGATAAAGCAGGACGCTGCTCGAATGCTCAGACTTGGTTCAGTGAATCAAGTAAACTAAAGGAAAATGGTCGGTTTAATTATGACTCAAGATTAAAAAAAGGTTTATTAAAAAGTATATTTGTCCATTATATGCTGTGATGTGACCAATCACAGGAAAGCTTGTCACAGTCATTGGATGTGTGGACTCCACCCGGCTGGCACAAAAAGTTCAACTAAACAAACGTGTCTGAGCTGTTTGATCCGGTCTGTCAATGAAACTTGAGGCTTTTATTTTGAAATAATTGTCAACTCTGTGTACTTGGTTTCAGAAGGAAAACAATCTGAAGTTGGCAGTTTAATAAGCTTCTTTTCCTTTGTCACTAACAATAAATGGAGGTCAAAGGTGTGAATGTCAGTAACAGAAGAGCGAGAGATGAAGAAGATTTTATATTTTTAGTAAATTGTTGATTTGCTTGGTTTAATTTTTTCTGACAAATCACAGAAAAACAACCTGAAGACTCTCTGATTGTTATTCTTCATATGGTGGCCTGTAAGGGACAATTTAGTCATCAGCACTTTAGTTTAAAACACTACAACATCATGATCACCCAGTGTTTTCTCAGTACTGACAGAATGTAAGTTTGGACTTTTATTGTCTTAATGTGAATGTTCATATCAGTGAAAAAAGTAAAAACTCTTCTAACATCGTTTTTCTTTCAACTCTGTCGTAATCAAACAAAAACACTAAAGATTTACCTGCAATAAGTAAATGAACCAGGTGACTGTTTGCTTCCAGCTTCACACACACACACAGCAGCTGTACGAGTGTGTGTGTGAGCTCACCTGGCTGAGTGAATGAGGGAACATGTTGTTTTCTAACAAAGTCAATAAAAACGTTTTTCTTCTAATTTTTTCTGTCTTTTTTGGTGCTCGATGATGTGAAGAGTTTGATGTTTGTAACTTTGAAAAAAAACAGCCGAGACAACGACGAGAAAAAATCTGAACAAAACAAATTAATTTTCTGACTTTTTAAAGTAATTTTGGGAGGATTTCACTGTTATGTTGAAATAAAAACCTGTTTTTTGGAGTCAACATATTAACGTAACAAACTGCTTCAATGTGAAAACTGTCTGATTCTGATGTTTTTATTTTATATTTTTATTTTATGTTTTTTATACAACTGACATCTTTATATATTTTTTTTATTTAATTTTATACTTCTGACTTGACATACTTTCTTTCACCCTTTCTTATATTTTTTTTCTACTATATTTATGTCTTTATGCACCAACACATCATGACAAACTCCTTGTACATGGAAATCTGCCCGTCTGATGTTTCTGATAAATTTCTGATCAGTTTGATTGATTGAAGCAGATTAAGTCTGCAGATAAAAACTCACAAAATTTGTCAGTTCACAAACATCTGAAGCTCATTTCATCATCATCAGCTATTGTTGAGATATTTCTCTCTGAACCAAAGTGGATGAACAGACGGACTGAAAAGTTCTGCATCATAAGAAAAATATATAATTTGGTGTCTTAAAATGACGTCAAACAACCAACACATTGTAGTTTATGATCTTATTTCATGTTAAAATGTGAATCTACACAGTCACACATCACCAGACTTCAGCAGGATTATAAATTTCTACATCTGTATTCTATGTTCTCATTTTATTTACTTTAGTCTTATATAGTATATAGTAGTATATAGAATATATATAGTCTTATATTCTGTACCTTTAGCAAAAGGCTCAGGAGGACCACTGCCCAACCTGTGATATCCAGGGCAGACGTGTGCAGAACTCTAAAACGGATTAACACACGCAAGGCTAAGGCTCCTGGACCTGACGGCATCCCCGGCCGAGCTCTCAAGGTGTGTGCAGATCAGCTGGCAGACGTCTTTGCAGACATTTTCAACATGTCACTGCTCCAGTCTGTAGTCCCCACATGCTTCAAGGAGACCATCATTGTCCCTGTCCCCAAGAAAACCAAAATCCTCTGCCTGAATGACTACCGCCCAGTAGCACTCACCTCCACCATCATGAAGTGCTTTGAGCGGTTAGTCAAATCTATTCATCACCTCTTCCATCCCGGACTCACTGGACCCACTTCAGTTTGCCTACAGGCCCAATAGGTCAACTGAAGATGCCATCGCCCTCACCCTCCACACTGCCCTCTCCCACCTGGACCAGAGGGACACATATGTGAGATGCTGTTCATTGACTACAGCTCAACACCATTGTGCCCTCCAAGCTCGTCACCAAGCTCAGAGACCTCGGGCTCAACAGCGCCCTCTGTGATTGGATCCTGAACTTCCTGACGAGGCAGACCCCAGGCTGTGCGGATGGGCAGCACCACATCCTCCACCCTGACTCTGAACACCGGCGCCCCCCAGGGCTGTGTGCTCAGCCCTCTGCTGTACTCCCTGTTCACGCATGACTGCGTGGCCACCCACAGCTCCAACACCATCATCAAATTTGCTGACGACACGGCACCGTCATTGGCCTGATCACCATGGCGACGGCTGACATGAGACGACCTACAGAGAGGTCAGGTTGGTCAGAGCTCAGAGCCCTGACATCTTGGTGCCAGGACAACAACCTCCAGCCAGCTCAACGTCAGCAAAAACTAAGGAGCTGATCGTGGACTTCAGGAGGAGGCAGAGAGAGGAACACGCCCCCCTCTCCATCAACGGGACTACGGTGGAAGAAGAGTCAACAGCTTCAGGTTCCTCGGGGTTCACATCAGTGAGGACCTCACCTGGACTCATCACACTGACTTTATCACAAAGTCAGCCAGACAGCGGCTCTTCTTCCTCCGCAGGCTGCGGAGGCTCAACATGGACTCAAGGTTACTCTGCAGCTTCTACAGGTGCACCATAGAGAGGATCCTGACTGGCTGCATCACCGCCTGGTACAGCAGCTGCACCGCCCTCAACCGTAAGAGGCTCTACAGAGGGAGGTGAAAGCTGCTCAGCACATCACCAGGACGGAGCTGCCATCCATGGAGGACCTCTACACCCAGCAGTGTAGGAAGAAGGCCACCAAAATCATTAAGGACCCCAGTCACCCAGCTGCTACAAACTGTTCTGCCTGCTGTCCGTCTGGCCGACGGTTCTGCAGCATTCGAGCTGAACCACCAGGCTCAGACAGCTTCATACCATGCAGGCCGTATAAGACTTTTAAACTGTGTTCACAACACCACCACTTCTTCTCAATAACCCACCACTTCTGCTGTGTATACTCTCTGTATTGTATATATATTCTAACTTACATTTATACAGTTATACTTATTGCATAACTTATATTTTAAGGTCTTTACTTATTTTATTACTCTAGTTTGTTTATTATTTATGTTTAAATTTTATTTTATTTGTTATTTTATTTTCTAAAATTATCTTTTTGCTTTTCTTGTTTCTTGTTTTCTTAGCATTGTTAGGAGAGCCTGGGACTTAAGAATTTCATTACAAATGATTGCTGATGTAATTGTTCTGTAATGACAATAAATTCTTGAATTTGAATCTTAAATCTTTGAATCTCGAATCTTTGAATCTTGAATCTCTTGAATCTTGAATCTCGAATCTCTTGAATCTCTTGAATCTCTTGAATCTCTGAATCTCTTGAATCTCTTGAATCTCTTGAATCTTGAATGAATCTTGAATCTTGAATCTCTTGAATCTTTGAATCTTGAATCTCTGAATCTCTTGAATCTTGAATCTTGAATCTTGAATCTTGAATCTCTTGAATCTTTGAATCTTTGAATCTCTTGAATCACCAGATTTTGAATTTTAATCTCTTGAATCTCTTGAATCTCTTGAATCTCTTGAATCTCTTGAATCTTGAATCTTGAATCTCTTGAATCTCTTGAATCTCTTGAATCTCTTGAATCTCTTGAATCTTGAATCTTGAATCTTGAATCTTGAATCTTTGAATCTTGAATCTCTTGAATCTAGTCTTTTTAACTTTAAACTTTTCTTTCTACTTTTGAACATTGTTTAACTTTAAACTTTTCTTTCTACTTTTGTTTCCATCCGATTGTTGTTTACATGACAAAATGTTGCATCAGATAAACACTGAACTCCTTTAAATCAATAGAGTTTATATAATTATAAATAGAATGATTATAAACATATATGTATATGCTTGTAAACATGTTTGTTTGTTTTGATCAGTTGTGAAACGTTAAACACAAACATGTTGCAGCGCCCTCTGACGTCACCTGCGTGAACTACAGCTGCTGCCTTCACGGACTGTCGTAAAGCCCATTCAGATCATGATGAAGCGTCATTAGAGTTTTTTTTTGTAACCTGAATAAAATGGAGGCTGTTTCTGGGTGAAAACAAAAGAAGCCTGAATTTATATCACAACTCTACTATCATAGCTCATCAATATTTATCATATCATATCAAATAAATTAAGACAAAAAGTGTTTTGACTTATGTTTAGTAGTGTGAGCTACAGTTAATTAACTAAAGATAGTAAGTCAAAGTCAAAGTCTGCTTTATTGTCAATTCTGCAGCATTTACAGGACAGACAGAGAATTGAAATTACGGTTCTCTGAAACCTAACTCTTGTTAAAGTGAAAATATGCCTTATTAAATGAATCATAACATACATAGCAAACACTGGTCCATTTTCTTATGTGTTTTTATTGATTGATTCTTCTCAACTAAGTGAATTAAAATGTTGTATTTATTTTACAAGCAGCAGCCTGGAATCTGTTTTTAATTTGTAGGAAAAATGTCATTTCTTGTTTTCACATTCAGAATCAGGTTTATTGCTAAGAAGTTTTTCACATACTATGAACCTGATTAATATGTTTGTGTAAAAAATATGAACATAGTAAAAAGAAAAACATAAGAAAAGGTGAAAGAAAAGAGTTCAAGTTAGAAATATTAATGAAATGTAAAAATAGACAATATTATAAAGATGACAGTGGTATAAAAATATAAAAGATAAAGACAGTATGTGCATTATTACACTTCATCACTTTCTTATTTTGCACCAATATACTGAGACAGATTCTTCTTGGCAATAAACCTGAATTTTAACTTATTGAGTGAATTTTCTTTCTATTTCTTAAGTAATTTTGGGATGATTTGTCAAATGAACTGAATTGATAATAAAAACAGTGTGAATCATCTGAACTTAACTCTCAGGAGTCTTTGTCTATTCAGGCTGTTTGTGAATAATTTAGATTTTGTCTTTAAAAATTGGTTCCACGCTGATGTTTCGTATCTTTTCATCAGCACAACTTCACCATGATGGGCTTTTTTTTCCACTTTGACAAACTGAACTGAAAACAGACAACGAGATGATCGAGGACGTGGAAGGTTCATACAATGAATTTACTTTCTATTTTTTAAGTAATCTGGGGATGAATAAGCTGTGAGATGGGAACGGAAAACATCAACCATCTGATCATGTGATTGATTAGTTTAACACAGCAAGACAAACTTCTTGTATGTGAAAACCTTCTTGGTAATAAACCTGATTCTGATTCTTAGAGGACAGAATAAATGAATTTTCTTACTGTTTCTTAAGTAATTTGTTCTTTTCTCCTGATGTGTTATAATAAAAACCTGTTGAATAAAAAGAGGAGAGTTTTGCTGTGCCGTGTTTGATATTTCCGAGCCCGCAGGCCGCTCCTGAACGCGGCGGCTCCGCTCGGCTCGGCTCTCCATTTCAGTCCGCTCCGCGCTGCGCGTCTCTCGGCCGGACTCTCTGACCTTTCTCCCCCCGGACCGACGACATGGGAACGCCTTGATGTGATCCCCCGGCACCGGCGACAGACACAGCTCTTCATCCTCCAGTTAGACCCAGAAGTTTCCCCTCACCGCGCCGCTGATCGTCTCGGAGCCGAAAGAGAAAAGACGGTGAGTGGCTCAGCCCGCAGCGGGGATCGGCGAGCCGGGGCCGGGGTGGCTCGTGCTGGCAGGCCGCTCCTGCGCTGCGGCCTGCCGGCTCCCCCGGAACTCGAGCGCCGTGGCTCGCGTTTAGAGTCGGAGGCCGCGGGCACAGATAATGGACAATATCGTCCCATTAAAACGCAGAAAGTGGCTGATTTTGTGTTTGTAGATGAGTCAGTGAATCAGTGATGGTTTCCTGTCGGTAATAAGTAATATTAATTAATATTTTAAGAAATAAACCCGAGGACGCAGCTAGCGTGGTGATAGCCGGCTAACATTAGCTGCTGTTTCGCTGCTATTTTATTTGTCACAATAATCACATTGATCTGTCTTCAGAAATGAAATGAAGAAAGCACTTTCTCCTGTCAAAGCTAAAATGTGTAGAAATATAATCAGACAGTAAAACAGGGTAAAGTTGAAGATAGGAGGAGGGTTGGTGTTTTGCTGCAGTGAACACAGAAGCAGCAGATTAGCGAAGAAAATTCAAATAAGACAGAAATATTAACTTTAAATATCAGTTTTTATGATTAAAGATCTTTACAGGTTTGTGTCACACACAAGCTGTGAAATGAGGTTAAAAAATCCCAGTTTGAAGAGAAAAAGTCCTGATTAATCACTTGTGGACTTTTCCTGTGATGTTTTAAGATTCAACGTTTAATTTGTCATGTGAACAAAACTCACATGATGGAAACTGAACAGTTAAAATGTGAGAGTGACAAAGCTCACAGAAACAGAGAAAACACGAACAGCAGAGCTCAGCAGAAGGTAGATACACCACACATGAACTATAATATATAAGATAACAAAGATTTAAACCTCCCTGTGATTGTTGTTCATGTGACAAATAAAATGTTGAATCAGGGCTTAAAAATATGTAGAAAGAAAATCACACAATAAAAATCACTAAAAACTCAAGATATAGGAACAGAATATAAAATAAACTTATAAACTAATAAAATATGAAATAAAATAATGTCTAAAATAAAGGATTTATATAAAACATCAAAGAGAATTGAATCAATATAAACAGATGTAAACGGTAGAAAAAGATGTAACATAGACGAGAGTCAGTAAAGTGACTAATACTGTCGCTTTGGGGTTTATAATGAATACAAACTTTATAGCTTTAACTTGTTTCTGGTTCTTGTACAGGTGAATTAAATAAAAGAAAACAAATTATTGAAAAATTATTAAATTGTCTTTATTTATTTTCACAGCCTGAAATAAATGGAAATAAATGAGAGTCAGTGTTTATCTGCATATTCTGAATATTGTTGCAGGTATTTTATATATTTCTGTGTCCTGTCTTAAATCTTGAAGTCACAGGCTCAAAAATATGTAGAAGCAAAATAACAGGAGTAAAAATGACCAAAAGGTCAAGATGCAGGAATAGAAAATGGTATATATAGTTAGAACAAATGAAAATATAGAATTTAAGAAGAAAAAAAAAAAACTCGTGAGGCAAATATTAAAAGGAATGTGTTGGTGAGTGTCAGGTGAAATAATCTTTAATCGTCTTTCTAACTGCAGGCAGCTGAAGAAACTAAAGTTTATTTTGCTGTTCATACACTGACTGCAGCTCATTTAAAGGTCTGTAAATGTTTAAGTTTAAGTGAGTGAGTAAAACCGTAAACTCATCCTGGATCTGATATCTGGAGTTTATTGTCAATCGATCAGGATCAGTAAGACCAAACTTACAAACGGCTGCCTGTCGCCTGGATTTTCTGTTTTTCCTTTTATTGGTGTCTTGATCTGAGTCTCTGTCAGTATTTTCATACACTTTATAATCCAATTGATTAATTAAGAAAATAATCAAGTTTACTTTAACTGATCGAGGTGTCATCTGATTAAAGATGACCCAATCGGACCCGATCAACGTTAGTGTCGATGATGATTTTACTGATCGGTCATGTTGTGACTGATCCACATTAAAGTGATCACTCGCTCTGATTCAGCACCAGAGTAGGTCTTATAGATGAACCTAGATCAGGTTTATTGATCAGGCGTGTGAACACAGACAAGGAATTGGTATAATAAATGTATTGACTTTGTACGTACACAGAAATCAACATCCACACAGTTTAAAACCAAGACAACAGCTTGACGAGGTAAAAAAGTAAAAATATATATTATAGTAAATATTTTTTTGTTACAACCGTAACATGTAGACAGAGTATGAAGGTGTGTGTGTAGGTGTGTGTTTGTGTGTGTCTGGCCTCAGGTGGGATGTCGACCTGGTGTTCCTCTCGGTCGTCTCTGAAGTTTTTCTTTCCTTTTAACAGACCTCAAACAAAAAATGTGTTTTCTGTTGCTGACCTCAGTGTGGACGCAGAAAATGGACGCCGGACGCTGCGAAGAGTTAAAGGGGTGAAAGCTAAAATGCTGTGGTCGCCCCGGGCCGGAGGGGGGAGGGCGGGCGAGGTCAGGACGCTCTGTGGCACGTTGTGATGATTAATCTGTTGATAAGAGGATCTGTCCGCTCAGCCTGTTTCTATCCAGACAGCCAGTCAGGCCGGGCAGCTTCAAATTAGGCTCTAATCAACTTAGCCCGGCCCGTCAGGCTCCCAGCATGCCACGCTGCAGCGCCACGCAGCCCGACAGAGCCGCCGTCCAGATATCACAGATAACGTGACTGTTAGAGCTGCGAAGTAAATCCTGCAGCTGTTTTAATAATCTGTGAAACGTTTGACTCATTTTTAAACCGAAAGGCCCAAAATCTGACAGCGACAGATTCTCTAACGTGAGAATCTGAAGATTGTAGGACACACTTTTATAATCTGGATGATTGTTTTCATGTGTTTTTGTCCAAAATGATTAATCATGAAAATATTTAACTCTTCCAGGTGAAGATCAAACAACGTTAGTTGTTCTAGTTCAATTTGTCAAAGTATAAAAATAATTTTCAGCTCACACGTGATTTTGTGATGAAAATAAAGATCCGAGGACGAGCTGGTTCACTGGTCTCAGGTCAGAGGAAGCAAACTGGGCTGATCTGGAGGGCGACTGTGGTGAAATTTAAATGTTTTAAACCTGCAGCTGCTGAGACCGACTCAGACGGCTGAAGATGAAATATCTCATGCATTCAAAAATCAGATCATTTAAGAAGTGTTGATGTTCTTTTTAACATTCATGACAGTTTTAAATAAATGAGATTTTATGGTGTGAAATCAAACAGTGCAGTTTAAACATGAGGGTGAAAGATAACTCAATATTTTTTATTATCTCACAGATGCTGCAGACGCTGAGGCTCATCAGCTCGTCTGACCTTTTTTTTTAGCTCCCAAATTCTCCTGACCTCCCCCCACCCCAGCAGTGTTTATGCAACTTTTAACTCAAGTTTCTTTTTCTCACAAGAACCTGGTCTGAGTTTTATGAAATCTCCAGTTTCCCACCTTATTGACACAAAATAACGAAGGAGCTCCACATGTTAGTCTGAAGAAATGAACAAAGACTCTCCTGCTCCTCTGAAGATAAAGAAATGTTGTCCACCTCCCACCACCACAGTAAAAGTTTTCTGCACTGATTAGTTTTTTCCCTCTCTGGTCAAACTGTGGCAGGTTTAAAGAGCTGAGGTGAAAGTGGATCAGAGTGGGAGGATTTTGTGTTGTCGTCTCTGCTGCGTCGGTTTCCTGTTTTCTGCTTGACGTCACTAAAAGTGGACTCTGTGATCTCCTGGCTGTCAGCTGAGCGCCCACTTTTCCTATCAGAGAGCTTCGAATTTACACATTGGCGCTTTCAGCCGATGGTGGAAGGGTTTGTACTCTGGTGTGGTTTTCAGCGTGTGACTGAGCCGCCGTCCGTCAGTCCGTCTGCTGCAGTTTGTTCGTTCCAGACGGTTCGGACCGTCAAGTCGTCAGCTTCTCGTGCACCGTGGTGTTCGTCTGAGCAGAAACTCTCCCTGGAAAGCTTTGTCATCCAGGAAGTATCCAACTTCCCTTTACAGATGAGAACAAGTTGCAGTTGTGCAGGATTTTATCACTTCCCTTTGTAAACAAAATACTGAGGAATAAAGATGGAGGTCATCAGCTCTTCATCTGAATCCTCTCGTTTCCCTTTATTAAATCTTTTCAGGTAGTTTGTTGGTGCAGAATCATCTTAAAGTCTGTTTAAGATTGCACTGAGCTGTCGGCCATCACCACATGTTTTCACACCTTCGCATTAACCCCGTCCTGACCTCTTTCCCTGCACTGAGACAGAAAACGTGTTCGCTGCTCACTGCGATAAAGAAGAGGCCTCGTTCTGTCGGTCTGTCAATGTCAGCAGTTTATTTTTCCTCACAGACTCTAAAGAAACAATCTGAGAGAGATGAGCTTTATTAATACCTAGAGGGGAAACAGAGGGGATGAAAGGGAAAGTAAAAAATAAGAGCAAATAGAGATTCCATAAGGGATTCAGTGTCTGTGGAGCCGAATGAATTATATTTTAACGAGTTTAAACCACATCCCCTGCAGGCATCCAGGAATTATCCTGAACCCTCCATAAACAATGATTAACTAATAATTTGATTTAAATGCTGATGTGGGTTTGATAAGTTCTGCTCTTCCTCTGCTGTCAGCTATTTAAACGTCTCTTCACGTCCTCCTTTCTCTTGTTTGCAGGTGAAGAGACTACATGTCCCAGAAGCCCCTGTGAGAGCGAGCGACTCCCCCTCCCCCGCCCTCGTTCGTGTTTCCTCTCTCCCTCCGTCCGGTTGGTTGGATGAGTCCCAAACAGCGACAGAACTTTGAGCAGTGATTGGGCGCTGAGGCAGACCGGGTAGCCAACGGGCAGCCAGGTGAGACATCAGGTGACGCAAACGACCAAACAGGAAGAAGACACATCTGAGAAATGAGCGAGTTCAGTTCTGGGGGCCGGTTGCACCAACAGGATGTTAAAAAAGTAGCTACGTCCAGCTTTGATAAATATTGACACCTGTTGCACCACCTGCAACTACAACAAACCACCACACCGACGCTTTCTACCGCTGCAGTGACGGTTGACATTAACGTTGGTAGGAATCCTCATTAACCTCTGTTGTTCACCAGCTGCCGGGCAGTGACGTTATAAGTGAGAAAAACAGGCAAGCTGTAAATGTTTGTTCTGACTCGGGCAGCCTTCTTTCAGAGGGAAAATGAATTAAAAATGACTCTGGCTTGTTGTCAAGCCAGTATATTAGACGCACCCTCACAGTGTGGATCACTTCAAGCTGTTATTACTGTAGAAATAGAGTTTGACTCGACGTTTGCTCCCGACTAAGATTTAAGCTGTCACATCGTGGTGAGACAAAGGCTTAGATGGTGCATCTGGTGTAAGGGTTAGGGTTAGTCAGACTTATAACGGGAAGTTAAGATAGACTTATTGTAAGACTGGACGTACGTCCTGTCGGTGTGACCGGCCTCAGGACTTTAACAGACCTTTTAGAACCAAAAGTCTGCAGTTTTTACATCTACAGTTTTTACTAAAGATGAGTAGAAGGAAACTCGAGGATTAATGTGATTGTTTGGTGCATGCTGGGAGAACATCCAGCTATACAGATACCTATATGATTTAAGCTCTGACATTAAAACACACCTGTTAATCTGCGTGTTCGCTCTGTGTCTTTTTGTCCCTTCAGGCTAGCCATCATGGCGGACGTGGACCCCGACACCCTGCTGGAGTGGCTGCAGATGGGTCAGGGCGACGAGCGCGACATGCAGCTCATCGCTTTAGAGCAGCTCTGCATGCTGCTGCTAATGTCGGACAACGTCGACCGCTGCTTCGAGACGTAAGTTTCCACTTTAAAACACATTCAGGAGGTCAAAGGTCAAAAGTACTCTAGACTGACCCCCCCTCCCCCCTTTCCAGCTGTCCTCCTCGGACATTCCTTCCGGCGCTCTGTAAGATCTTCCTGGATGAGAGCGCCCCAGATAATGTGCTGGAGGTCACGGCCAGAGCCATCACCTACTACCTGGACGTGTCTGCGGAGTGCACCCGGAGGATCGTGGGAGTGGACGGGGCCATCAAGGCGCTGTGCAACCGGCTGGTGGTGGTGGAGCTCAACAACAGGACCAGCAGAGACTTGGCCGAGCAGTGTGTGAAGGTGAGGACGGCAGGAGGCCATGGATTCAGTCAGTCAGATCAGATACATCAGAAGTATTCAGATTCTAGGCAGGTGGAGGAGCTTTTCTGTTTACTGCAGATTAAAGATACTGATTTAGATTAACGGTGGATCTTCATCATCTAATCAAACTAACATTAGTTTCAGCAGTGAAACACACGACTGCTGTGATGTTTTCATCTCATCATACTCAACAATATCATAAAAACATCCTGATATATATTTCAGCCACGTCACTCAGCCCCAGTAGGAGTGATGTGCTTTTTAGGAGTCAGTTGTTTTGAGTTTAATTGTCTTTAAATGAATTAAACCAAAGCCTGGCGAGTTCATCCTGCTTCAGAGCACATTGACTCTTTCAGAGATCAGCTGTGGCTTCACTCATCACAGTGTCGCTCTGAATTTGATTTTAATGTGGCAGAATTTCAGTAACCAGTAAATTTTAATGAGCTTCATCAGTAATTAGCTACAGCTGTCTCAAACAGATCAAATCAGGCATTAAAAGACTCCAATATTTGCAGCGTGTTTCTCTGCCTGATGAAAACAGCACAGTCCGTTTTGATCTGCCGTCTTCTCTGTTTTTATCTCGCCGTCGTGTCGCTCAAGGCTGTGATGTCGTCATTGTGATCAGCTGGGCCAGACAGCAGCAGCAGTTTGTTCCTCTGAAAACTCATCAAAGAGCGTCTGTTTGTCTGCAGAGTTTCATGGAGGCAGAACAGAGGAGGTTAAGTGAGGCCGAGACCTGACGGCTGCTGATCAGGCTGCTCCTGCGCTGGTGCGTTTTTGTTGAGTTTTGGAGCAGAGCCACACCGCAGGCAGGAGACTCTGCACCATGTGCTGCAGACGATTATTAATACTCCTCACAGGACAGTTGTGCTCTTTGTTCAGGCCTCCGTTTGTCTGCGTCAGTGACTCACTGATCTGATAGAGACAGAAAGATGCTGTTTGTCCATCACTTCATCTATTTTTATGTTGTCAGGTGGTGTTAAATCTCTCAGGTTTGGTCCACTGAATGGTGGATATTGTGTTTTTTAAGGAGGAGATTGTTCATCCTTCTAAAACTGTCCCATGTGAATCTGTTTTTACTGTCATGTTCACCTTTTAACCAAGTTGAAATGTGTGTGTGTGTTGTGCAGGTGCTGGAGCTGATCTGTACCAGGGAGTCCGGCGCCGTGTTCGAGGCCGGCGGTCTGAACTGCGTGCTGAGTTTCATCAGAGACAGCGGCCATCTTGTTCATAAAGACACTCTGCACTCAGCCATGGCCGTGGTGTCCCGGCTCTGCAGCAAGATGGAGCCCCAGGACTCGTCTCTGGAGACCTGCGTCGAGTCTCTGTCCAGCCTCCTCAAACACGAAGACCACCAGGTAACGACGAGCAGCCCACACTTTGATTTTCAGCAGCTCCTTTCTTAGTAGAAGTAACCACTTCCTGTCCTCCAGGTGTCGGATGGTGCTCTGCGCTGCTTCGCCGCCTCATTGGCCGACAGGTTCACTCGCCGTGGCGTGGACCCCGCCCCTTTAGCCAAACACGGCCTGACGGAGGAGCTGCTGTCTCGCATGGCGGCCGCCGGCGGCACAGTGTCGGGCCCCTCCTCTTCCTGTAAGCCCGGCCGGACCTCGACGGGCGCCGCCCCCCCGGCCCCGGACTCCAAACTGAGCAACCAGGTGTCGACCATCGTCAGCCTGCTGTCCACGCTGTGCAGAGGGTCGCCGCTCGTCACACACATGTAGGTCGACACACCAGGAACAGCAGAAACCAGCAGAATTCTTTTTATTTTGAAGGTAGAAGGAACATTTTCTTCAGATTTCACAGAAACTTTTCTGATCTGGTCTCGTTTTTCGGTCTCGTCTTTAGGACCTGTTGCGTTCAGCGTTGCCTGACTCGATGGAGTCTGCTCTGGGAGGAGACGAGCGCTGCGTGCTGGACACCATGCGGCTGGTGGACCTCCTGCTGGTGCTGCTGTTTGAGGGACGAAAGGCGCTGCCCAAATCCACGGCGGGGTCGACGGGTCGGATCCCCGGCCTGCGACGCCTCGACAGTTCAGGGGAAAGATCGCACCGACAGCTCATCGACTGTATCCGCAGCAAAGACACCGACGCTCTGATCGACGCCATCGACACCGGAGGTAAGAACACAAACACGTGAGAGCTGATTATGAGTCAGCAGGGTGGAAAGTTGTTTAGTAACTTCCTGCTTTCTGTTGCAGCTTTTGAGGTGAACTTCATGGATGATGTTGGACAGACGCTGCTTAACTGGGCCTCCGCTTTCGGCACACAGGAAATGGTAAAAAAAAAAAATAATAACCTCACATTTAAATCCAGCTTTTGTTTTTTAGCCACACGGCCTGCTCAGAGTCAGCTGTGTTAAATTGTTTGTTGATTGTTGTTTAAATTTGGTTCAGTTTCCTCTCTGAGACTCGTGTTGACTCGTTTGGAGGTTTTTCAGTCTGACCAATCACACGTTTGTTATTCCAGGTGGAGTTTCTATGTGAGAGGGGGGCTGACGTCAACAGAGGTCAGAGGTCATCCTCACTACACTACGCTGCCTGTTTCGGACGCCCACAAGTAGCCAAGGTAACACACACAGACAGATAAATGTAAATACAGAGGGCAGCAGTCTGAGTTTTCATTTCACGTAATGAACTCTCACCTGGAGTCATGTTTGTTCGAAATGTTTTATTGGCTGTGTCTGTTTTGTTTTCGTGTGTGTGTGTGTAGACTCTCCTGCGTCATGGCGCCAATCCTGACCTGAGAGATGAGGACGGGAAAACTCCTCTGGACAAGGCCAGAGAGCGCGGACACAGCGAGGTGGTGGCGATACTGCAGTCTCCGGGTTAGTAATCATATTAACTGTCCAATCACACTGCTCAGACTTCAACTGTCGCTCCTGATTTTATGTCCATTAACTTTACAACAAAATGAAGCTGTCGGCTGTTGATATTTATGCTCAGCCAAAGAGAAACTTCTGTGTTGTTTTGATTGGCTTCATTTTGACTTCATGTCATTTTCAGACAGCAGTAACCTTCGATCAGCAGCTGATGCGAGCAGACGGCCTGCTTTAGAGCTTTTGATTGCTCAACCTTAAAGCAGATGAAGCTTTAACTGTGACTCTTTACTCAGTTTGTCAGCATTATCATGAATGGAGAGTTACAAGTCAGCCATCACTAAAGATAATGATACCTTAATAATTATTGAGAACAGTTCGAAGCATCATAGTAACTGTAATCTCCAAAATGTAACCTGTGATCTGCTGTCCTACAGACAAACTACTTATATTGTCTATTGATTTTGAATTAAACTGTCTGTGCGTGTTGCAGGAGACTGGATGTGTCCGGTGAACAAAGGCGACGACAAGAAGAAGAAAGATGTGAACAAAGAGGAGGAGGAGGGCAGCGAGCCCAAAGGAGATCCAGAAATGGCTCCGATCTACCTGAGGAGACTTCTGCCTGTTTTTGCACAAACTTTTCAGCAAACCATGCTGCCTTCAATTAGGTAGAGAAACCCAGACACTTCATATAAAGCGACGTGAACGTCACTTTTTAGACAACACGACAGGCTTAATCAAATTATTTATTATAATGATATGAAGGTCACTTTACCTACTGTCACTATACAGTTTCTATGTTGTATTCTTTGTAGTTTTAGGTTTTATGTACCTTTTTTATTCCTTTATTTCTATAGTACACAGAATTTAGCTGCTGGAGGTCGATAAAGTTTTATTTGATCTGATCTCTAACATCAACAGAACCAGAAATTTTCTATGTTAAAATCTATTTGAAAAATAACTGACGGACAAATATTTCTGTGCTGAAGCCTCCTGACATTTGTGTGTTTGTGTGTGTGTGTGTGTGTGTGTGTGTTTTTAGGAAAGCCAGTCTGGCTCTGATCAGGAAGATGGTTCACTACAGCAGCGAAGTCCTGCTGAAGGAGGTGTGTGACAGTGAGACTGGACACAACCTTCCCACTGTGCTGGTGGAGATCACAGCCACTGTCCTCGACCAGGAGGTGAGATTATTTCACTCCTAATCCAAGAAGGTCATGAAGATTTGAATTTGAAATTCATGTTTATGAACGAGGTGAGACTTCTCTTTGTGTCTCTTTGTATCTCAGGACGACGACGACGGTCACCTCCTGGCTCTGCAGATCATCAGAGATCTGGTGGATAAAGGTGGAGATGTTTTCCTCGACCAGCTGGCTCGACTTGGAGTCATCAACAAGGTGTCCACTCTGGCTGGGCCGGCGTCCGACGACGAGAACGAGGACGAAGCCAAACCTGAGAAGGTAGAGAGAAAGAGAGTATGTGTGAGTGCAAACCCACAGTATTTACTCCTGCCTCAGATTTAAAGCATCACCCTGCTTCATTTGATCTGTTTTCCTTTTTTAATATGTGATTTTCCAAACAAAACAAACAAAAGGGTCACTAAATATAAAATGTTTTGTATGCAGTCGTGTTGTTACCACAGTGAAGTCTTACAATACAATATTTTTGAAAAGTTAAATTAACGACAAATTAGTTATTATAATGTTAATTAATAAAAATGCATTAAAGTTGTCTTTAACCATAATTCACTTTTGAAAACTGTTGTCAGTTAACATGTTTAAATTTTGGTTTGTGATATTTGTTTTTCATTTTAAGTCTCTCTTAATCTTTGACTGTATCATTGTTTCTCCTGCAGGAGGAGGAGGTGCAAGAGGACGCCAGGGAGATCCAGCAGGGGAAGCCGTATCACTGGAAAGACTGGTCCATCATCAGAGGGAGGGACTGTCTCTACATCTGGTCCGACGCTGCTGCGCTCGAACTCTCCAACGGCTCCAACGGCTGGTTCAGGTTCATCCTGGATGGGAAGCTGGCCACCATGTACTCCAGCGGGAGTCCAGAGGGGGGCTCAGACAGCTCCGGTACGAAGAAAACTAAATGAATGACACACTTATTGATCTCTAATCCTCTTTGTTTCTCCTACTGATCTGTGTTTGTGTTCTCACCTCTTTCACCTGTTCCAGAGTCTCGCAGTGAGTTCCTGGAGAAGCTGCAGCGGGCGAGGAGTCAGGTCAAACCGGTCACAGCCAGTCAGCCCATCCTGTCCAGCGTGGGTCCCACCAAGCTGACGGTGGGGAACTGGTCTCTGACCTGCCTGAAGGAGGGAGAGATCGCCATCCACAACTCGGACGGACAGCAGGCCACCATCCTGAAGGAAGACCTGCCGGGCTTTGTCTTCGAATCCAACAGAGGAACCAAACACTCCTTCACCGCTGAGACCTCACTGGGTGTGTCTCCACGTTTCCCAGCAGCTCCACCAGTCCTCCTGCAGCTGTTACAACAACACATCAACATAAACTCAAAAAACGATGGAAAGTTTAAACTCTTGTAGTTTGAATTCACATGAAAAGCAGAAACATGCAAGTTACTTTTCACAGATTTATGAATCTGAAACAACCTCACTGAGCATTATAGCGACATCAGCAACTCATACAGGGGATGATATAAATAAAGAGTGAAGTAACATCAAGTAACAGACAATGAATTTTTTTAAACTTCCATTTTCATAAACACAGAATCTGTGAAACGTCTCTAAAGGAAAGAAATCCAGATTGAAACCATTTTGAAAGTGAGAGAGCTGCTAAGAATTTAATTGGTAGTTAAAACACGTGTTCACCAGCTGAAAGGCGCCACACAGGAGTTCATCTACGGTTAAAGGCTTTTTTTTTTTTTTTTTTTAATAATCCACAAGAAGGTTGTTAACTCTGTCTCTCTACATTTATGTTGACTGGTTTCATGTGTGTTTGCAGGCTCAGAGTTCGTAACAGGCTGGACGGGGAAGCGAGGCAGGAAGCTGAAGTCGAAGCTGGAGAAGACAAAGCAGAAGGTGAAGAGCATGGCGAGGGAGCTGTACGACGACCACTTCAAAGCCGTGGAGAGCATGCCCAGAGGAGTGGTGGTCACCCTGAGGAACATCTCCACACAGCTGGAGTCCGCCTGGGAGCTGCACACCAACAGACAGGTGCATAAACACACACACACACACTTCTTCATGTTTCCAGACTTGAAGCAGTCACTGCAGTTTTTCATGTTGGGGTGTTGTTTTTTTGTGTTCAGTGTATTGAAGGGGAGAACACGTGGAGGGACCTGATGAAAACGGCCCTGGAGAACCTGATCGTAGTTCTGAAGGATGAAAACACGATTTCTCCGTATGAGATGTGTAGCAGTGGCCTGGTCCAGGCTCTGTTCACTGTCCTCAACAATGTGAGCGCTCTTTTTAAATCCATCATCAAACCTTTAAAACACTTCAAAGATGTAGACGTCACTGAGACGAGTTCTTCTGTCTGTTCCTATGCAGAGCGTGGAACTGGACCTGAAACATGATTGTAAGCCTTTAATGGAGAGGATCAATGTCTTCAAGGCGGCTTTCAGCGAGAATGAAGACGATGAAAGGTAATAACAGCCGACGTGTTCGCATCCTGACTTAAACAGCCCACACAGCTGTTGAACTCCCCATCAGACTTCAGATTGGAGTCACTGTGAATCACATGATGCAATTATGGACTCGAAGAAATTATATAGAGACTTGGGGAGGGCTGTGTCCATTCTTTATGCAACATTTTTTGTCGCTTTCGTGTGACACCATGCATGCTCAAACAGGAGAGATTAACAGAGTGTGTGTCCCATTATCTTCATATTTTAACGTGTTTATGTATAAAGGGGCTTTGATGTATTCTCCATGTGCTGCGTTAAACCTGATTAATCCTGTTTGTGTGTGTTTGTAGCCGACCAGCTATTGCCTTAATCCGTAAACTGATAGCTGTCCTGGAGTCAATAGAACGTCTACCTCTGCACCTGTACGACACTCCAGGGTCCTCATACAACCTGCAGGTGAGTCTCAGTGTGATCTGGATCCACGTCTGTTTGGAAACTCTGCTAGTTGCTGTTTGTTTGTTTGTGTGTGTGTGTGTGTGTGTGTGTGTGTGTGTGTGTGTGTCTCTGAGACGCAAACTTAAGAGTTTTGTTTGTGCTCATCAGATCTTGACAAGGAGGTTGCGGTTCCGCCTGGAGCGAGCGCCAGGTGAGACGGCTCTGATCGACCGGACGGGCCGCATGTTGAAGATGGAGCCGCTCGCTACGCTGTGGAGTCTCTGGAGCAGTACCTGCTGAAGATGGTGAGGACGGGCTGAAGATGTCCCCGAAAGACCAAATGAAAGGCATCGCGTAGAGTTCAGGTTTAACTCCTCCTCTTCGTCCTTCAGGTGGCGAAGCAGTGGTACGACTTTGAGCGCTCGTCCTTTGTCTTCGTGAGGAAGCTGAGGGAAGGACAGACCTTCATGTTCAGACACCAACACGACTTCGATGAGAATGGGATCATCTACTGGGTCGGAACCAACGCTAAGTAAGAACGACTGCTACAGACAAACTATACATCTTCATTTAAGGCAAACCGACAACCTTTTTATCGCTTTGTTTACTTTAAGAGGAGCGACATCGTCAGCATGTGATGTTAAATGTGACTGAATTAATTTATCTGATATTTGAATGACTGTCATTGTTTTATGCACATCCAGACAAATTAACCCACTTTTAGGACTTCACATTTCCTTAATTCAACATCTTTAACAAATCACACTTTAAACTAAAAATGATTTATGGAGCTTTTATTAGTTTTGTCATTTGAAAGTTTATCAGTAGTTTTCCGTCCTGATCAAGCCTCATTTCTGTCTCCGTCAGGACGGCGTATGAGTGGGTAAATCCCGCCGCATACGGCCTGGTGGTGGTGACATCATCAGAGGGGAGGAACCTCCCATACGGGCGGCTGGAGGACATCCTGAGCCGGGATAGCTCCGCCCTCAACTGCCACACCAACGACGACAAGAACGCCTGGTTCGCCGTCGACCTCGGCCTCTGGGTCATTCCTTCAGCGTACACTCTGAGACACGCCAGGTAATAAAAGAAACACGCCTTCATCCTAAAAACGTGTCCTGTAAAACATGCATTCATAAACAGTTCATTCATCTCCTCCTCCTGCAGGGGTTATGGCCGCTCTGCGTTGAGGAATTGGGTGTTTCAGGTGTCAAAGGACGGTCAGAACTGGACGACTCTCTACACCCACGTAGACGACTGCAGCCTCAACGAACCAGGGTACGACGTGACAATGAACTGATCGATTAATCAGCTATATTGAGGCCACGCGAACCTTCATATGTAGAGAAACTCATTTATTGTTTAATTACATAAGTCAGTGTCTACAATTTATAATCTTTGTGTGTGTGTGTGACAGGTCGACGGCCACGTGGCCTTTGGACGTGGCCGTTTGGACCCGTCCAAAGAGGAGAAGCAGGGCTGGAGACACATCAGGATCAAACAGATGGGGAAGAACGCCAGCGGTCAGACTCACTATCTGTCTCTGTCGGGCCTCGAGCTGTACGGCACCGTCACCGCTGTCTGCGAGGACCAGCTTGGTATGAGTCCATGTTTCTCTCACACACAACAACATAATGGCGACATAATGGCGTTAATCAGGGCTCCACGTAGACTCGAACCAGAGATGATGATGTTCTGTAAACCCCCAAACAATCCCTCTGGTTCTGAAGAATTTGTTTGTTTCTGTTTCACCAGTTTCTGTCTTTCAAAGCAGAAAACTGAAAGTGTTAAAAAGCCAAAATTCATACAAACCACACAGTGTGGGATGTGTCGAGTTCAGAAAATGAAAGCATTTTTTCTTTTCCTCAAGTCTTTGAGAAACCGCACAGCTGAAATAGTTTTAGACGCCAGAATTTTCTTAAAACTGCACATTGACAATGTAAAGGTTTCACAGGTTGACATTATGTGATTCTCCTCCACCGCCTCTGAAATGATTTCTCAGCATTTCATAATCTCATTTTCATTCAGTTTCCCTCGAACATTATCATTTACCCTCGACCATTTACTCATTAGTTTGATATGAACCTCTCTGTCCTCAGGTAAAGCTGTGAAGGAGGCGGAGGCAAACCTTCGTCGCCAGCGCCGCCTGTTTCGCTCCCAGGTGATGAAGTACATCGTCCCAGGGGCGCGGGTCGTCCGCGGCATCGACTGGAAGTGGCGCGACCAGGACGGCAACCCGGCCGGAGAGGGCACCGTCACCGGGGAGGCTCACAACGGTAAGAAACATCCAGAGAGGACGACGCTGACACTGAAAATATAAAAACTTAACATGCATCCTGCAGCTTCACAGGACCGTGGACTCTCAAACCAACCAGGTCATCTGTTTTTCTGATTTAATACCTTCTGGTCTCCAGGTTTTGTGATCCGGCTCCTTCTTTGTTCTCTCAGAGTCTCAAATGTGGGCAGAAGTTTGTGCCAGCAAGTTCTGAATGTGAAAATTTCTGTTTATACTTTGATAATTTCAAATTCAGGAGCTTAGTAGTTTTATGTTCAGATTAAACCCTCTGAAACACCACTGAGGAAAACAACAACGTGACCTGGTTTCCTAATTCACCACACGTCATTTACAAGTTTACATCTGAATATTGTTTGTCAGATTTGATTTGTCATTTAGTTCTTAGAATTAATTTTAATCTTAGAATTAGTATTCTGACCTGCTGGTTCAAATATCTGCCCACAGTCAGTGTTTTAATCATTCTGTAAACTCAGCAGGTTCCTGTAAAAAGGAAAGGAACGTGTCTGTATTAACCATTTTCTCCCTGAAATTTCTTTCACATGACCTTTAACCTCTGTGATGTAGACGTGCAGTTCAGAGTCTGATGGAAACGTCACGTCTGTGTGATCGCTGCGTTGTACAGAGACGACTCAGACGACTGAGGATGAAGCTGTGACGGCTCTGCTAGCTCAGCTCACGTTTAACTAATTCAACACACAGTGTTTTTTATATCCGTCATCCAGCTGAAGCCACAAACAGACGAGTCTTTGTCAGCGCTCAGAGCCCAACACACACTGCAGATAGATTAATATTCATAATATTTATAGATCATAAAAGAAAATCCACTTCAAGTGTAAAAAGACACTTTGGGTTGTGGCCACTCACGAGGTGATGATTGAAAAACGACGCTGTCAACGGCTGTCAGAGGCACACACCCACCTGACTCAATCAGTAATCAATAATTGGTGACGGTTAACTAACGATCACCTGCTAAAGTTAAAGTTATGTGTCCTCTCCATGTTTCTACTCTACATTTAGCTCCTGAAAAAACATCTGCAGGCACTTCCATGGCTACTTCACTGTGCTTGACAGCTGTCAGACATGGTGCCACGCCCCCTTTTATAGCATCAAATAACCGTGATAGAAAACTGTACATTTATTTGATGTTTGATTTTCTTTCTTAATTTGTCCCATCTGCTAACATGGAGCAATCCAGATGTCAGTCTACACTTTGGTTCCCGACCAATCACAGCTTATTATCTTTCATAACCTGCACGATGTCATCGTTAACAGCATCTGAAGCCTAAAAAAGCTAGAAAAGTGACTTTCCATCATTCTTCTTTCTCTTCTTCTGTGCTCCTTTTGTTCAACCTCCTCAGTCACAACAACAAAAACAAATGTTTGTGTCATATCTGGTTTCTATGACGACATGAATGAAACCGTAGTAATGTGAGAACAGCCGCAGACAGTTTAATATGACGTGGTATTGTTGACATCATCTGAGCGCCTTGCGGGTTGTGAAAGACGACGAGCTCTGGTTGTTGTCTGTCGTTTCCCACGTCCACTCACAGAAAGTATGATCCAGACACACTCCTCTCTTCACCGTCCTCCGACAGGTCACCCCGAGAGCTTTTATTTAAATCTTATTAAACTGATTTGTTCTCATGCAGGAAGTAAACAGACACCCTCCTCCTCCTCCTCCTCTTCCTCGCTGCCTCTCGCTCCTCTCGGTGTTTGTGTTTTAATTCAGATCAGACGTCCTTCAGATCAGCTGAGCTTGAGGAGACGGCAGCTGTTGATTCTCATTTAAAAATCATGCACCAGGTTTATTGTTTCTCAGTTTAATTTCTTTCTTTTGTGGCTTTTGACGCTTTTGCATTTATCAGAAATATTTTCTACTTTTGCTTTGATTGTCATTTTCTGTGACTGTGTTCATATTTTTCTCTCTCATCGCTCCACCTGGACCAAAACCTCAGAGTGTTTTGAAACACGTCGACGTGATTTTTAAAGCCGTTTTCCCCAAACCCCCCCAACACAAGACCCAATCGTTCACTTGTTCCTTTATTATTTTCTAAATTTACCTTTTATATAAGTTGAGCAACAAGACAGTTTTAATGTGAGGCACCAAAACCTGTTTTAGTGCTGCTGAATCTCATTTTTAGTTTGAGTTTGTTTTTTTTAGTTTAGATTCAGTCCTGTCAGACAGCGTTGAGGGTGAAGACGTATCAGCATCTTTCTCTGAACTTTATCGGATCAAATCTTTCCATCTCTGCTTCGACAAACAACAATAAATAAACTGTAATGTGATGTCCCGTCCTCGAGGCCCCTCCAACCTGAGAACTGCTGCTTTGAAGTCACCATGAAACAGCGTTTTCATTTCTTTTTTTTTACCAAGTTACATCAGAGAAAATACTCAAATACTTTACTCACAGTGTGTTTTTATAATGTCAAGACACCCAAAGATGTTGTTTTAGGATCATTATTATCAAGATTACAAATATGAATATTTTCTGCCAACTTTATGACACCTGATAGTTTCAATACTTGAGAAAAATCAGTTTTATTATGACAGACTGTTGTGATATTTACTGTAAAAAAAATTCTGTCTCTCTCTCTCTTCACATAAAACCTTCCCATTTTACAACACTACAGACGAGGACTTAAAGACATAAAATGTTAATGATGCATTAAAAATCCATTTTCATTCTTTAATTTCTGCGAGTGAAAGAGCAGATCTTGATGAACGAGTTGTTGCATCAAAGAGACAAAACAGCTGGATGTTTCCTGTCTCTCGGTTTGCTCATAAGATTTTTACTTACTGAAAATATTTATTACAGATTTGAAAACAGAAAAACAGGCTCGTGGTTTAATTGTGTCTTTAAAGGAACATTTCAAAGTGTTGCGCTGTGATCTGGTCCAGCAGTGATCTGGTCTGACTGTAAGCTCTGTCTCTGTCTCTCCTGTCTCTGCTCTCTGTCTGTCTCTCTCTGTCTCTCACTGTAAGCTGTCTCTCTGTCTCTCTGTCTGTCTCTCTCTCTCTCTCTCTGCCGGGTCTCTGACATCCATCCGTCCGTCTCCCTCCTATCTCTCTGTCTCTCTCTCTCTCTCTCTCTCTCTCTGACAGCATCCGTCCGTCTCCCTCCTATCTCTCTGTCCATCCAGATTGATGTAACCTGGGATGCTGGCGGCTCTAACTCTTACCGTATGGGCGCTGAAGGGAAGTTTGACCTCAAGCTGTAAGCTGCTCCAGGGTACGACGACCCTGAGTCGGCTGCCACAGCGCTTACCGTCACCAAACCTGAAGCGCTCCAGTCCTGACCTCATCCACTGTCCATTCAGGCCCCGCCTCCTCCACGGTGGGACCCTCTGTGACGCCGGCGCCGCCACCACCACCACCTCCTCTCGCCCTCCTCCACCTCGCCTCCTCACAGCGTCCTCCAGCAGTGGGACCCTCTGTGGACCACCACCACCTCCTCCCCACCACCACACCTCCTCCTCGTCCTCCTCCACCTCGTCCTCCTCACAGCAGCAGTCGTCCACGTGGAGCAGCCTGGTGGGCGGTGAAAAATAACTGTCCCGACAAGGGCGGGGCCACATCGCTGGGGCGGGGCCAGCTCCTCCAGCAGGAAGGGCAGCAGCAGCTCCGTCTGCAGCGGTCGCCTCTTCCTCCGACACATCAGTCTGAGCTCCTCTGCCGGGTTGCCGGGCGCCGGCGGTCTGCGGCTGGAGAGGAGGGCCGAGGGACTGCTGCTCGACCAGGGGGCGGGAGGAGTAACGGGGGGCGGGGTCGGCGCCGAGATCGGGCCGACGGCGGGGTCGGCGCCGACGGACAGCAGCAGGAGCCCATCGTCGTTCTGTCCTCGGCGGTGGAGGGCGGGTCTGGCTCGGCGTCCAGTTCCGGCACACTCACTGCCGACACGTCTGCCCCCGGCGACGACGCCAGAAACAAAGACTCATCCTCGGCGACCGCCGGGGGACCACGACCCATCATTCGCGCGACGGCGATCTCCATGGGGCTGGTGAGCGTGAGCTCCCCCGACGTCAGCTCTGTGTCGGAGTCATCCAGCAAGGACACTCCTTCCCAGAGGCCTCTCTCTGCTCAGCAGCTAACGCCCGGCTGTCCGTCAGCTCTCTGCTGGCCGCCGGCGCTCCCATGAGCTCCAGCGCCAGCGTGCCCAACCTGTCGTCACGGGAGGCCAGCCTCATGGAGTCCTTCGTCCGCCGCGCACCCAACATGTCGCGCACCAACGCCACCAACAACATGAACCTGAGCCGCAGCAGCAGCGACAACAACACCAACACGCTGGGCAGGAACGTCATGAGTACTGCCAGTGAGTACTGCAGTAATACTACACTGATACTAATGAATAATACTAAAAAATACTAACTGCCAGTACAAGTACTGCATCAGTACAGCCAGCAGGGAGTCAACAGTTTAGTTTCAGAGTTTGAGCAGCCGGGTGTTCAGTTAACGGAGTCTAACTAACGAATGTTACTAACTTTAACAACATCAGACCAGTTTCTGCTGCCTCTGCAGGCTGCTGAACACAGCACAGGTCAAAAGTACATCAACCATCTTTGATACCAGAAAACTGATAACAGATTTAAAAATCAAAACTTTATTGGAAACATCAATAAATGTTCAGTTTAGTGTTTCTCTACCTGTAGTTACAGAGGTCGCTGTCAGTAACATAAAAGAGTTCAGTCCTGATTATGATTTTAATTAGCAGCCAGCACTGCTCTCCAGCAGTCTGAATGTCGGGAACGTTCCTGGGCTCCTAAAAGTGTTTGTGTTTGAGTAAAGATCTCAGCGAGGCGGCTTCCTGTGCTGTGACAAACAGATGTTACTGAGACCATCGTTGGTGAACAGCATGAGCGTCGTCCAGCCAATCAGCAGCTGTTTTTAATGAGCTTCACCTGCTGCTTCGTCTCTTCGGTTTCTGACAAACTAACCGCCCTTTGTTTGTTTGTTTGTTTGTTTGTTTGCAGCTTCTCCTCTCATGGGCGCTCAGAGCTTTCCTAACCTCACCACCACTGGCACCACCTCCACTGTTACCATGTCAACCTCCATAGTAACCAGCAGCAATAACGTAGCCACGGCAACCACGGGGCTGTCAGTGGGCCAGTTGCTAAGCAACACCCTGACGACCAGCCTGACGTCCACGTCCAGCGAGAGTGACACGGGCCAGGAGGCCGAGTTCTCGCTCTATGGTTGGTGACCGCATGGACACACACACACACACACACACACACACGGCCTGCTTAAACTAACCTGCTGTCTAACTTTACGTCACGTTAATGATTCATCAGTAATTGAGAAATTTCTGTCCTTGAAATGTTTCTCAGCAGGTGAATACTCGAGTTAACAGAGCAGAGTAAGAACGTTTGAGTTTCTCATTTTATTCTCAAGTTATTTTCATTTCTGATTTTCATCATCAACTTTTAGGCTGTAAAACATTTGTAATAACAAATCCTCTTTACATGTTAAATAATTTTGTTTCAGCATGAAAACACTAGAGCCGGGTCCATCGGCAAAATTATATTTTTTATTACTTTATTCTTTATAAATCATAAGTTTTTATACAGACGTGTTAAAAATCAGGTAATTTAAAGGATTCTTTGAGTGTAGAGTTTGAGTTCGTTGTCCATGTTAAAGCAGAGTGTGAACTGATCAGGGAGCAGGAAGCATCGCTGAGTCAAACTTAAACCTTAAACAGGTGATGAACTCCTGGACGTGACTGCCACGTTCAGATCTGATGAAATGAGTCTGAAGTTTGAAGTGAACGTTTGTATCACCGATGGTCTCATTAGGAGAACATGTTGATGAGTGAGTGTCAAAGTCGACGTCATAATAAGTCAAAAGTCTTCAGATCTGAGTGTTTAAGTGAGAAGAATCAGAAAATAAATGTCAGCAACTCTTTTCTGTTTTTGATCAGAGATAAACAGTCTCGTTGTTTTCCTCGGTGTGTGAGTGAAGTTTGACCTCGGGTGTGTTGAAGCTCTGTTGGTCGACCATCTTGGCGTGAACAGTCCACACACGTTGTTTTTATAGATTCATGGAGCTGGATGTATATGATGGCATTTTGTTGTCTCTTTCTCGTCCCGTAGACTTCCTGGACAGCTGTCGTGCCAACACCTTATTGGCTGAGCTGGACGACGAGGAGGACCTCCCCGAGCCGGACGACGACGATGACGAGAACGAAGACGACAATCAGGAGGACCAGGAGTACGAGGAGGTCCTGGTAAGAGACCTGTTTGTGTTTGTGGGGGGGGCTTAAAATGATACCGACAGGAAGTGATGTCAGAGGGTTTGATGAGCATGTGGTCGTCCTGCAGGAGGAGGAGGAGTACGAGACCAAAGGAGGCCGCAGGAGGACGTGGGACGATGACTTTGTCCTGAAGAGGCAGTTCTCCGCTCTGGTGCCCGCCTTCGAATTTCCCCCGACCAGGAAGAACCAACGTCCAACAGACCACCGACCTGGAGATCCCCCAGCCAGGTAACACACACATACCAGGAGCTTAAAATACTTCAGTTTAAGTTTAATCAATAAACAAACTTACCAAAGTAAAAGTTCAGAGTCAAAGTGCTCTCCGACTGCTGGTTTAACCTTTCAGTACTTTAACTGATGAGAGCTTTGTGAAACTGTTAATTTGAGAAAGTAAAGTAAAGTGGTGTCATGTGGTTTTATAAAGTAAAGACACGGTAAGGAGGCTTAATAAAACAGAGTATTAAACTGAAAACTTACTAAAGGAAAGAAAAAGATGATAGAAGATGATCACATAAATGTAAAGTTTCTTCAGAAGAGTCGGCAGCAGTGTGAGGAAACGACAGATAATAAACTCCAGCTGATGAACATCGAACACTTACTTTGAGTGTCACTTCCTGTTTTGTCACCATGTTCAGCTTCATGGTCTGTTTCAGTGGAGCTCACTGAGCTCAGAGGACCTGAGCGACTCTCATCAGAGGATTTTAACTTCAACTGAAGTTCATGTTGGTGTTTCTTTGGCAGGAACTCCTCGCTCAGAGGTTCAGGAGGAGGTGGAGTGTGCTCCGTCTCCTCACCTCTCTCTCACTCTGAAGGTAAGAAAACCAGAACGACTCAATCACAGTCTGAAAATAAAATGATAGTAAATTTGTGAAAGTTTTCCCTTCAGAAAAATTCAGACACGTTAAGCCTCAGTGACATGCTGAAGGCTGCAGTTTGATCTCTTGTTGGTGTGTTCAGGTGGCGGGGCTCGGGACGACGCGGGAGGTGGAGCTTCCTCTGTCCAACTACAAGTCGACCATCTTCTACTACGTCCAGCGACTTCTGCAGCTCTCCTGTAACGGAGCCGTGAAGACGGACAAACTGCGGCGCATCTGGGAGCCGACATACACGTAAGAGGAGACGACGAGTGTGAGGCTGAGTTCACTGACCCTGAAACAGAAGAGTCTGAGTTTTTACTGTGTCTGTTGTGTCCTGCAGGATCATGTACAGAGAGCTGAAGGACTCTGACAAAGAGAAGGAGAGCGGAAAGATGGTGAGACGCTTTAAACACACACACACACGCAGAGTTTTCTCTTTGCTGTTGTATCAAACCTGAAACACCTCCAATCACTTTTTAAACGTTTCAATCAAATAACCTTGTCTGTTTGAGGTGAGAAGATTTCACATTTATACAGTAAAAAACATCATCCTGTGTTCAGGTTTTCTTTGTTTTATTTTTTCCTGCTGACACACAGAATCACCACAAACACAACACTTAATAAATTAATAAATTAAATGATAATAGAAAAATCTGAAATTAGATAAAAGCTCAGCAGAAAACTTTGGAATCAACATAAAGCAAAATATGTGAGGATGTGAGCAGCACTGCTGTGACAAACTTGTTCTCCGTCAATAATAATAATAACTTCGGTTGCACATTAATAAATGCTCTTCATGATTCATAACTTTTCTTTCCAATCAGAGATAAATGAATCTTTGACTTGTCCCCCCTCCAGGACTTGTGTGAGCACAGTATCAGTGTCGGGGGTCGTTCTGGGGGCCTGAGCCCGAGCACGCTCTCGGCCAATCAGAGCAGTGAGATTCTGGGCGTGACCAGAGAGGCGGCTCAGGCGAAGGCGGGCTGCAGTCAGAACGCCTGTGGAGTCGAGGACGTCCTGCAGCTGCTGCGCATCCTGTACATCATCGGAGGAGACGCAGCCTCCAACGCACGCACACTGCAGGAGGGCATACACCCTGCAATGCGCACGCCACAGGAGGGTAGAACACACATGCAAGCACACACGCTGCCGCTGCAGGAGGAAATGCAACACGCTGCACACACGCTGCAGGAGGGTACGAACACACACACGCAATGCGCACGCTGCAGGAGGGCACAACACACACACGCACGCTGCAGGAGGGTATGAACACACACGCACACACGCACACGCGCACATGCTGCACACACACACACTACACGGAGGGCACGACACACGCACACTGCTGCACACACGCGCTGCAACACACTGCACACACACGCAGCGCTGCAGGGTACGAACACACACACACACGCGCTGCAGGAGGTGCGGTACACACACACATGCGGGTACACACACACACACACACACGCACACACACATGCTGCAGGAGAGGTTCTGCAGCAGACACACACACACACCGCAGCGCTGCACACACACACACACACACACACACACACACACACACACACACACATGCTGCAGGAGCGCTGCAGATAGGAGGGCACAACACACCGCTGCACACACACAGCTGCATACACACACACACACACACACACACACACACACACACATGCAGCTGCAGACATGCACACACACACACACACACACACACACACACACACACATGCTGCAGGAGGGTGCAGAACACAGAGGAGATGCAGTTGCAGCAGCAGCTGCAGGGGTGCACACACACACACACACACACACACACTGCAGGAAGTGCTGCACACACACAGCACAGGTGCAGGAGGTGCACACACACACACACACCGCTGCTGCAGACAGCACACACACACCTGCAGGGTGCCACACACACACACACACACACACACACACACACACACACATGCTGCAGGAGGTCAGACACACACACGAGCACACACACACACTGCAGGAGGTCTGAGCGCTGCAGGAGGTCTGAACACACATGCAGGAGGTCACACACACACACACACACACACACACACACACAGGAGGTCACACACACACACACTGCAGCTGCAGTGAGGCAGGTGTGACAACACACACACACACACACACATGCAGCAGGAGGGTGCTGCAGGAGGTCAGACACACACACACACACACACACACACACACACACACACACACACATGCACACACACACACACACACACACATGGAGGGAGGTGCACACACACCGCAGCTGCACACACACACACCGCTGCAGGAGGTCACACACACGAACACACACAGGAGAATGCACACAGGTGCAGACACACACACACACACACACACACACACGCTGCAGAGGGTGCACACACACACACACAGGAGGGGACACACACACACACACACACACACACACACGCGCTGCAGGAACACCTGGGCGCTGCAGGAGGTCACACTGCAGGAGGCACACACACACACACAGCTGCAGGAGGTGCAAAAAGCGCAGTGCAGGCTGGTGCAGACACACACACACACACACACACACACAGCAGCACAGGAGGGAACACACACACATGGCAGGGAGGTGCACACACACACACACACACACATGCTGCTGAGGTGCACACACACACACACATGCAGGAGGTGACACACATGCAGAGATGCAGACACACACACACACACACACACATGCAGGAGGTGCAGTGCACACACACACTGCACACACACACACACACACACGCTGCAGGAGGTGCAGACACACGCAGCTGCACACACTGCGCTGCACACACCACACACCTGCTGCAGGAGCAGACACACACACACATGCAGGAGGTGCACACACACACACACACGCAGGAGGTGCTGCAGGAGGTGCACACACACACACGCTGCAGGACACACACACACACACACTGACACAGGAGGGAGTGTGCACACACACACACACACACACACACGCAGCGCTGCACACACACACACAGGAGGTGCAACACACACTGCAGGAGGGCACACACACTGCACACACACACACACGCTGCAGGAGGTCTGAACACACACACATACACATACACACACCTGGTGCACACACACACACACACACACACACACACACGCTGCAGGAGGGAACACACACACACACACGAACACACACACACACACACATGCACACACACACACATGCACAGCTGCAGGAGCGGGCTGTGAACACACACCATGACACACTGCAGCACACACAGGCTGCAGGAGGTGGTACACACACACACACACACACACACACACACACACACACACACACACACACACACCACGCTGCAGGAGGGTCAGGTGCACACACACACACACACACACACACACACACACACACACACACACACACAGAACACACACACACACACACACACACACACAGCACACACACACACAAACACACACAAGCACACACACACACACACACATGCACACACACACACACACACACACGCAGGAGATGCAGGAGGCACACACACACACACACACACACACACACACACACACACACACGCTGCACACACACACACATGCAGGAGGCGAATGCACACACACACACACACATGCAGGCTGCAGGTGCACACACACACACACACACACACACACACACATGCTGCAGGAGGTCTGCACACACACACACACATGCTGCAGGAGGCACACACACACACACACACACCTGCACACAGATGCAGACACACACACACACACACACACACACACACACACACACACACGCAGGAGGCACACACACACACACACACATGCAGGGAGGGTGCACACACACACAGAACACACACACACACACATGCGCTGCAGGAGGCACACACACCAGTGAACACACACACACACACACACGCTGCAGGAGGTGCAGACACACACACACACACACACAGGTGAGCACACAGCACACTGCAGCTGCAGGAGGTCTGCACTGAGGAGCCCAGTGCAGGGTGCACACACACACACACAGCTACACACACACACACACACATGCTGCAGGAGGGTACACACACACACTGCAACACACACACACACACAGAGATGCACACACTGCTGCAGGAGGGAACACACACACACCGCACACACACACACACACACACACACACACACGCTGCTGCAGGAGGGTGCACACACACACACACACACGCTGCAGGAGGGCACACATGCACACACACACACACACACACAGCTGCAGGGACACCTACATGCAGGCAGGGCACACACACACACACACGGGTCACACCTGCACACACACAGCAGGTACGGTGCACACTGACACAGCTGCAGGAGGGTACACACGCACACACGCCACTGCAGGAGGGCAACACACGCACACATGCACACTGCAGGAGGGTGCACACACACACACACACACACGCACACACACACACACATGCTGCAGGAGGGCACAACACACACACACACATGCACAACACACACACAGGAGGCACACACACACACACGCAGGAGGCACGAACACACACATGCAGGAGGTGCAAGGTACACACACAATAATGCATGCACGCAGAGGGCACGCTGGGAACACGCTACACCTGCGTGAGGGTGCACACACACACACACGCTGCTGCAGGCACAATACGACACACACACACACGCCGCTGGGCACACACGCTGCAGGAGGGTACACACACACACACGCACACACGCCTGCAGGAGGGCACACACACACACACACACACGCTGCAGGAGGGTACA